>VCKV01000105.1:0-52489 GCA_005876975.1 Drosophila orena | reverse complement strand
AGGAGGAGGATCAGGAGCAGGACGTGATGCCTGGATGCAGTGTCCAGGCTGCTAAATACACAAAACAATTACATTAGCCCGGGTGGAAATGGAAATGGGAAATGGGAGCCACATCCAGCGCATCCGGCTAATGCAATTATGCCCAGCGCCTGGGCCCCAAGCACGTAGATTGCCAAGGGACTGGAACTGGGAGCGCACTAAGTGGAGCACTGGTGCAGTTTTCCACACCCAGCTGCTGGATGCACCCGTTTCCCCATTCCGTTTGGTTTGGGGTTTCATTTGTGCCGGCGCAGGGCGTAAATTATTCAATGAGCATTGTTTCAGCAAAAGTTGCAAAATGAATTTCTACTCAAGAATTTCATTACGAGTTCGAGAGCCAGGGAGTGCGCTGGAGCAGGCAGCTTGCATGGAGCAGGATGTGGGGAGAAGGATGTGGGGAGCAGGGAACAGGACATTTCCACTTCTTCACCGCTTGCTCGCAGCTGTCCACATGTTTACATCTCATTTCATTAAATTCATTCAACTCATTGTTGTCATTAGAAGGGACGCCCGCATGGATGGGCGGCCGCCCACCCACACATGCGAAAAGCCGGTAAATGTTTGACAAATTAATGTTGATAAAATTGTGTGGCATAGCGACAGGCGCCTGATCCTGCGACTCGCGTGTGTGTGCGTGTGTGTGTGTGTGTGAGTGTGCGTGTGCGTGTCAGTGTTAGGCAAACAAATATGTGATGTGACAGACAGACAGGTGCGTCGCCTTTTTCGCCTCCTCCCTCTAATCCTTGCTCTCTCTCTCTCTCTCCGCAGTATCCTTTCGTTCCCGTCTTTTCCTCTCCTCTTCTCCCTCTTCTCCTTCCCTTCGCTCCGTGTGTGCGAGTGTGAGCGGCTTTCCTTTTGGGCGCGGTTTTTCCACGAATTTTCGGGGCATTTGTTTGCCCGTTAATGGGGTCTCGTGGCCGTATAGATTGATATATGCATGAATAATGGGCGATAAGTACAGGCGCTGTTTAAATATGACTAAAATGATATGACGCCCCCGCCAGCGAGCTCTTCAACTTGATGGATCGCTCCAGTTAATGGCACTGAAACACGATTCCCGCATTTACCCAAGCACCAATCCGAAAGTTTAGCAAAGTAAGCCGAAATAATTGGTAGATAAACAGCGATTTGTTTCCCGTGCGGTGAAGACGCTGTTTGATCTAACAATAATCACTATTTAGAATTTAGTTGCGAAAGCTTAAGCCAGAATGCCGGCAGCTTAAAAAGCCGCTCTTGAAAGCAAATATTAACAAATTAGTTTGCTGCAGCAACTCCTCTTTTTCGGTCAAAGGCAAACGAATACCAGTTGATTCAATGAACGACGCTGCCGAAAAGGATTTGTGCGAAGCGGTAATAATTTATGAGCCAAATGTGTCAGAACTAGCAAATATTTGATGCTCAATCATCGGTGCGAAGTACATACGTGCACATATGTATTATATATGAAACTTGTGGCAGCCGAAGCACATTTAATTGCTTGACAAATCAAATATAAATGCCACAGATTCTCGCTGCGGCACTCCATAAAAATCCCCCTCCTTTCGGCCGCCTCAGTTGCGTGCAGGACCCATTTGTCTCATTGGAGTGCCCCTCTGGGAGTCCTCGCTGAATAATGCACGAACTGTAATTGTCCTGAACGAGCTGACGGCACTCCCGTCTTCTTAGGTCCTGGAGAAGCCCTGATTTTGTCGCCAGCAATCTTGTGCCTTTCTTGTGTTTTCCACGAGCACGACAAGCGATTTCCGCCTTGCTCGCGCCGATTTCCCTGATTTCCGCCAGTGAAAACGCTCCGCTGCCTCTGGTTTTTGCCTGCCAATTGCACATCGAATATTGTTGCATAATTGCGGAGCAGACTGCTGCTGAGCTGCTGGATTACACTTGTTATGCAAAGCAATGCAGCTGGCAAATGCGTGCAGCTCTGCACTTCTGCAGTTCCATAAAGTGCAAAACAATGCCACATGGCTGCGACTGGGCGAGGGGGCGTGCTGGCGAGGGGCGTGGCCGGGTCATGTTTATGATTTTGACAACGAAACGGCAGCGAGTCCTAGTGACACCTCTACCACTCACCACTCGACTACCACCGACTACCACCAACCACCAACCACCCACGCCCATCGCCCATCGCCCATCAAGGTGAAACGGCGAGGGGCGGGCATTGGGAGCTGGCCCGCCATGTGACAAACAATTTGCCTACGCCCAAGCTACTGCGACACCTCCTCGGTCCTCGTCCTCGTCCTCGGTCGCATCCACTTGCCAAAGCCTGTCCCTTGCGGCTTTCAGCCACGTCAACGCGGCCATGTGCCTGTGCCAGCTTGTATCTGTATCTGTATCTGTATCTGCATCTGTGTGTGCTCGGGGTGTTAGCCATCTCCTGCCTCGGCCTGCGCTGGTATGTGTGTGTGTGTGTCGCCTGTCACTTTTTACGCTGCTGCACACCACATCCCCATCCCCATCCACATCCACATCCACATCCATAGAAACACCAGCACTGACGAGCTGCATAAATATCCAAGCGAAAATGCGGTCTCAAACGAATATCTGATACCTCAATGGGGATGTGTAGCTACAAGTGCTGGAAACACGATACACGAAGTGCGAAAAGTCGACTTTTGAATAATATTCAATTGCGAGGGCAATAAGAATTCAGTATCCAGATACACCACACTCAAATATAAATATTCATGGATCAACGTGAAGCCGCAAGCCCTCAATTGCATATCCCTATTCCTTATACAGGTAATCAGATTTCAAACACAAACAATTCTTGCTTGAGAAAATGGTTTACCAATGCTTTCGAGCTGCGAATGATCTAAAATTAATTGCCAGGCATGAGTTGTCCCATCAAACGCAGTCTAAAGTTGGGAACACAAAAACTCCCAATATTCAGCCTGAACTTTTTGCTTGAACTTGGCCCGGATGCACAAGCGTATTGCCCCAAGCTCCGGCAAATCGTGCATTCGAGAGCCAGGCTCGAGCACTCGCAACATCCTTTTCCAGGAAGGGTATCGCTCTGCCACACATTTGCATGCATGCATTTGAAAATTTGAGTGCTGCCTGCGACATGTTCTTGCTGTTCTTGCTGTTCTTGCTGTTCTTGGGCTGTTGTTGTCGTTTCCATTGCCGCTGCATTTTTTCTCCGCCTGCATTGTTGACAGGCGTTAAAATTTGACACACACACACACACACACACGCGCACACACAGAGAGCGACTGCCGACTACCGACTACTACCCACTAACACAGAGGCGGCGTGTCCCTATCAGGACGTGTGTGTGTGAGCTAGGACATTGTTTGAATTGCCCGTCGAGGTTAAGCTGTAACATTTAAAGTGTTGTCGGTTCCGTTTGCCGTTTGCCATTGTAGCTGCATGCTGCATGCTGCATGCTGCATGCTGCATGTTGCATGTTGCAACTACTGGTGTTTAGCTCAAGTGCACTTCGGATGCTTGCCTCCTTTCTGGCCCCAGAAGTTGACATTCCTGCTGCCGAGGAGGCTCTGGCGGATTTAAATTGCCCCCGGCACTCGGCAAAAGTTCTGAATAATATTTCGCTTGCACAACTAATCAAGGCATTAATTTCTCAGGGCATTTGGGGGTAAGCCAGCCGGGCCCAGTGCCATGTCACACATCCATCAGAGATTGTCGCCGGGCCGAGCTGTCAGGGTGTCATAGGTCAAGTGGCCGGAGAGCTCCTCCTCGGACCCCACAGACCCCACAGACCCCACAGACCCCGCTCCGCACGCCCTGCCACTGACATCATTGTGTGGGCCGAGTCCATTTTCATTGTCTAAGCAGTTGGGACCTCGGCTTATTAGACATTGTGGCCCGCCTCTCTGGACCTCGCAACCTCGCAGCCTCGCAGCCTCGCAGCCTCGCAACCTGCACAAAGGATCACAGCCACAAAGGACATCCCGGCTATCTACACAGGGCATAGATGTGTAGTTGTAGGCGTGTGCCATTAGCCATAATGCATACTCCATTATGCCGGCATTGTTTGAGTTTTTGCGCCCCCGCCGCCCTTTCTAGTTTCCTTTGGCGTGTGCAATGCACTGAAAGAAATTGTACCAGTGCGTTGTTATATAACTGTTTGGCCAGCTGGCTTAGCTTTAGAATCCGAAGTAGTCAGCAGGGTGATGGAAATCACTTTTAAGCGTGCCCGAAAGCAAGTAACTAGTGATATCCGTGGTGTTTTGTATCTCATTCACCATTTCATCTGATTACCAAAATGCAAGCATGTTTTTGCCACAAAAGCCCAAAGACCAGAGCCCAAAGCCATTTGGCTGTCAGTCAGATACAGATACAGATACAGATACAGATTCAGTTTCGGTTTCAGTTACAGGTCCACAGCAAAGTTAATGACAACTTGCACAGAGAGACAGCTGGCGAGTGTCCTGCACACATGAATGTTTCAGCATCTCGCCATCTCGCCATCTCGCCAGGAGTCCTTGGCCACTGGCCACTGGCCACTGGAATTCCTGTTGCAAGCCTCTCATCCTCCCGACCAGCGTATGAATATTTCATGTCGCCTGACTGCATCCAATATGCATCCCTCTATATGCAACCAAAACGGTAGGACGATAATGGCCAATGGATTCTAACACTTTCGAGCCTGGAAATGGAAATGTTGACGAGTGTCGTCCGTAGCCGGATGGGCTAACAAAGTTCATGGAAGCCCCAAGCAAACAAAGACGGATTCTTAGAGTTCAATGTTTGGGGGGTTTAATGTTCGTTGCTTTCACGGAATATGCATAAATTAAATTTTAATCGGTTTTAGTGCTCATTATGATGCTGGCAATCGTGCAGAAATTGGAAAGTTTTCAAAGTTTATCTGCTGGGAGTGGGGGGTGGGGAGTGGGGAGTGGGGAGTGGGGAGTGGGGGGTGGGGCAGGGGTCTGGCAGGACTTTCCGGACGTCCGCCGCCGCCGGGCAGGAACTGTAATTTCTTACTTTGCCTGCTGCGAATTGAAGAATGTATCTTTATTTTTTAGCCAGCACATTTGCTCCTCCCCTTCGCTCCTCCAAGCCGCATTGTTGTGCATTGGGCCGCAGCTGGTCTGCCATTAAATCAACAATGGCCGCCCGTACACGTGCTCGTCCTTCCCGGCGAGTGTGTGTGAGTGTGTCCTGCCTGAGTGTGTGCATGTGAGTGTGAGTGTGGGTGTGGGTGTGCCTTGCTGTATTAGTTTCCCTTTTGTATGATTTTTCATTTGAGTTAAGACCCCTTGGTGCACCCCTTGTGCCCTCGAGCCCCGCGGCCTGGGCATATTTGTGCGTATTGCAAGTGAAATTCTCTGCTGCTTATTGTTATTGCCCCGGGAACATGGAAAACGATTGAGCGGGCGGACGGCGGTGGCGAAGTGGGAAAAGCTGGTGGAAGGCGGCAGGAAAATGTGGGGAGAAGGGCGCGCAGGACACTCGGAAAACAGAACACAGAACACAGAATACAGAATACAGAATACAGAACACAGAGCTCGGCGAACAGGACACGCAGCAATTGAGAGTTGTTGATTGTTGCATATTACTCACTGGCCGAAAGTTCAAAGGGTCATCGCTGCTGTCCGCTGCTCTCCGCTGCTGCCACGTTGATTCCGCTTCTGACTCTGAATTTGTCCTCAGCTCCACAAAAAAGGGAATTTCCTGTGCATACTCTAGGGAATAATGCCCGTATTGTTCGGCCAGCGTGCAGTCGGATTACTCGGACTTAAATTGATGTTTAAAATTTGACGAAGGAGCTTACTTGTTTGACATTTCCAATTGAATAAGTTCGGTGCTTAACAGGATACTAACAAGCACACACGTGTACGTCTCAATAGTAATCACCATGCTTAAGTTAGCCCCACTCACACCAAGCACAAATCACCTTAGAATGGATAATACCCAGCTCATTTGAAGCATCTCTGATGGACTTGCAGTTGGGGGTGGGTTGGGGCGAGCAATCGGGCTACAATTTTTCCTGCCAGCCTCATAAATATTCATGCTTTAACCGGAAAACGATTAAGTCGCAAAAGGTTTTAAGCTTCCGCTGCAGCGGCTCCTGGTACTGGTACTCCAATATTGATAGTGAATTCCTACGGAATTCTCCAGCCACGCGAACTCGTTGCTCCCGCCCACTTGCCACCCACTTGCCACCCACTTGCCGCCCGCTTTCCGCCTCTTCTGTGCTGTTGTTGTAGCCGCTGCCTTGAGTTTTATGCAAGCATGTGGAAAATTCCAACGAAGTGCGGTCATTTTAATAACAAAAACATCAGCTCTTTATGCACTCAATGCTCCTGTTTTTTGCCGTTCGCAGCTTTGGCTTCTATTTACTTGCTTTTTTTGCGTTTTATGACTTTCGCTGTTGTTGTTGGCCGAGCAAACTTTTCCAATATAGCAGTGTGCTCTTTGTTTTTCCCGCTGCATACAGTTGTTGCTCCCCCTTGGCTTGGTTTTCCCCAATGTGTGTAGCTGTGTGTCGCTGTGTGTAGCTGTGTGTGGGGGTGGTTTGCAGTGGTGTGTGTGTGGCTATCACAGTCGGTTGGTTTAATTTTTAAATCACACAAGACAGTTAATTGATGCGGGGAAGAGGGGTGTTAGGAGCAGCGTGTTCCCATAAATATGAACTACATTGCAGTACAGATTACCTTGGTCTCGCATTTGTACATACTCGTATGGCTGGGGATACTTGGGCTTTAAGGACACCACCGATTTTGTGCTCAGCTTCAACTTCTTCGACGGAAGCTCTCCTCAGAGAACAGAGCTCTTTAAGCCGTATCACACTAAAAGATTAAATGCCATATTAAATCGAGACTGCGAATCTCTAGTTAAGTGTATTCCTCAATTGTCGGTCTTAAATCATGGCTAAGAGCTCATGTTTAAGAACGTCGTATTCTAGATTCGAGTTTTATTGTTCTGCAGCTTATATCCCCTTTATGACTTTCGCCTTCATATCACCAGCGGCATTGTCTTGTATACCTTGCGAAATAAAGCCTTTGCTAATATCCATAAATGTTCCCCTTCCTTGCAGGGTCAGTGCTCGGCTGGTACACTGCCCATGGCCTGGGTCGATGAGGGACCCGGGCCCCCAACCTGCCCGCGATCCTGCGCCGAGCAGCAGCAACAGAAGCCAGTGGCCTCCAAGGCCAAGCGGAGTGCCACCAGTAACAATAAAGTCAAGTATTTCGTAAACTATAAGACAACCCAGATGCGTTTGCGCCGCGCTGGGGATCACACGATGGACGCCACCGACAGCCATTCCCCACTGGCCAGCGAGCGGCCTCCGAGCACCACCGACGACCAGGACGTGGACGTGTCCTCCACCACTGAGGAGGCGGAGCCGGAGCCCACGCTGTCCTACAGCCATCTGCACGCCCAGGAGCCGGTCCTGGCCCACCAGCAGGACCCGCGGGAGCAGGAGCAGCAGGAGCAGGAGCAACAACAGTGCCTTGAATATCTGGGCGATTCCGCCGAGTCGAGTCCGCAGCACCTGTGCGGCCTCCAGTCACCTGGTCACCTGCTGGAGCGGCTGAAGGTCCTGCGGCTGCGCAACTGCTGCGAGAGGAGCGTCTTCAGCTCCCTGCACACGCTGGCCCTCAATGCCAGCCTCACCGATCGGCAGGAGTGCGTCCGCGTGCTCAGCGACCTGCTGGACGTAGATGGACTGGCCAACAGGATCACCTGCGAGCTGGCCGAGATCCTGTTCCGCTTCGACTGCCGGCAGGTCTACTCGCTGATCAACCAGTGCGACGACTGCAAGGTGAGTTTAGTTAACCCCCCCGCCCCCTAATGTCCTTGGCTCTTAACCCATCTAATCCGCCGCGTCCCACTCCCGCCGTCCAACCCCGTTAACCCAATTAAGCCCAAACCTCATTCGCTTTCCACTTTGGCCCAGGCCGAAACTCTTCCGCACCGCGTGACATTTTTAGCTGCTCATTAATTATTAAAGTTGAGCTGCGAAAAAAGGGAAAAGCTGAAAACAAACCCAAACCCAAAAGGCTCTAAGTGCGGAATTTACACTGCGGGAAATCGCACGTTGTTCGTTGTTCACACAAGTATCTGGAATCGACTTATCTTAACTGCCGAAACCCGAACTTTAGGCACTGGCAGTGATCGGACCTAGTAACTGAGACTTTTCCCGGACTTCCAAGTGGATTTCCAAGTAGTAGGCTATCGGATAGCGTTGTAAAGTTTCTTTCAGTGTCCGACCAAGGGTCAAAGTTAAGCTTTTAGGGCATCTAGGTTTATCTATTTATCAAGGGTTCTTCATCCTACTCGCACAGTAAGCAGCTCCCTAGGCAAAGCAGATGTCAAAAATAGTAAGCTCTAGCCCTTTAGCCCTTTAGCCCGCCAAGAACAAAGCCCTTCTGCATTTAAAATTTCCTGCCCCACCCATTGGCCATTTGGCTACTTTTTATTCTCTCAGTGCAGAGCTCATTGGGGGCTCGTGCTGCTTTTGGCCCATAAGCGAGCCAGGACTCTTGTCCAAGGATTCATATTTCAGACGCGTAATTACGGGGCAGGATGGCAGGGTGGCACGAGGAGGAGCAGGATGAGGAGCAGGAGCAGGAGCAGGAGCAGGAGCAGGGGAAGAAGCGACGCGGAGTCCACGCTGCGGTTAATTTGTGGCACTTAAGCTCGGCTGCAGTTGTCCGCTACGTAGGAACACCAGATTTTGGTGTTTCGGTGCATATTTGATGTCTGTTCCATATAATTGGTAATTATTCGTCGAGTGTCGGCCAGAGATTCCTTTCCTTAACCTGAAAACCTGAAATGGCTGAAGGGGCGACGGAAAAGCTGGCTGAAACAATGACTACGCTAATGAGGGTCTCTGTGGGCAAAGGAAAACCTTTTGAATACTGCAAAATCTCCGAGAGAGAGAGGCAGTGCAAAAAAAAAAACAGAAATGTGAATTGCGCTGATTAACAAAACTTGAGGCAAATGCTAAGCAGACGGCAACAAAACAACAACAACGCGGGCCAAAAATACACAAGATGCGAGGGGGTTGGGAATGGGAATGGGAATGGGGATGGAAATGTTGATGGTGGGATGTAGGGGGGGGCGGTGCAGGTGCTGGGGGCAGACATATGTACACACACAAATTTAAATTTAAATTACGCATACGCCTGGTGGCACACATTTAATGCGCTGTGCAGCCACAGAGGCAACAACAACAAGGGCCTTAAACTAACCGAAGGATAGGGCTTGCAGGAGCAGCGGTGAGGGGTGGCGAAAGCGTGGCGGAGAAAGGAGAACGGAGAACGGAGAAAAGAGAATCGGAGCAGAGAGTCCGCAGCAGCAGCCTTAGCACACTTCTAGTTCGAAAAGCGCGCTCTCAGCTGGAAGTCAGTCAGCAGAGAGGAGCAGGTGAGAGATTTCCAGGACCTATTCCGCTCTCTCGCTGTGTCAGCGGCACTCGCTCTCTGGGAGCACGCTCTCTCTCACTCTCTCTCTCTCCCCCTCTCTCGCAGGCTCTTTGGCTTTGGGGACTCTGCAAAGTTTTTCGCAGTTTATATAAGTTTCAACAGGCCAGTGTTTTGCAAAGAAAATTCGAAAATTTATCAAGGATCAAGGATGTGTATGAAACGTTCCCCTGAGAAGTGTGTCATGGTGTTATTGAGATTTGTAATTTTCCACGAGCTCAGTATTTAAATGGCCATAGTTTGGCAATTGGACCGACAGGAGCCATTTGAGTTTTCGACTGCGCGCGCTGCTCCTGACCATCTCTCTCTCGTTCCTGGTGGCCATTCAGCAGCAGTTTCCTTCGCCATTTCGCCTTCTTTTCCAAGTGCCAGATTCCAGCACAAAACACGTTTTTGCACATGGCCCGAGTAGAGTGTGGACCTAGCCAACCCAACCCCGCTGGTATCGGTATCGGTATCAGTATCATCCACGGGCTGCGCTATCATCCATGGTCCAGTAAACCGATTTGAGTACTCCACCAACGGCATATTTACTTATGATTACCCACCACCCACAACCCACAACCCACCTGCCCCGCCGCAGCTCCTCTAATTAGTCGCAAAGGCTTGACATTGCGGCCAACCGCAAAGGGAAAATCCATTTTCCGGAACCGAGCTTCAAGGCAACGTTTTGTGTCCTTATTTGCGGTTTGCCAACCATTTTTGCCCCTTTTGAAGACCAGGAGGTCGTTGATGGTAGCATCATTGCGGCGATTCGATTATGTTCGTCATATTTGGTGGAACAGACTAACAAATTTTTAAGGCATCACCTTGAGGGGAATGCATTATCTTTACCACCCGGAGAACTGAAGCAAACATACGAGTATCCATCAGTTTTTGGAAACAGCGAGTTATGTAATATTTAGTCTCCTCAATCGCAAGTCAGGGCTGAGCCTTTTCCAACTAGGAAAATAACAATAAATATTTGCCACTCTGCTCTTTGCCCAATTAGTTTTCCATCGAATGAATGACAAATAGATGAGCGTGGAATCACATGCATATTCATAAGATAGCTTTATTATGCACAAAGCCACAATAAAGCATTGACCTCCAGAGCCAGCAAAGAGAAACTTTAAACTTCACCAGAGAGCAATAAAGCCAAAGTTCAAGTTTCTGCCTGATTCCAAGTGATTTAGTCAATTGCTTGGATGTGCTCTGTGTGTATTTCCCAATTTGGCATGGCCAAAACCTTCATCTGTACTTGCTGTCATCAAAGTTGGCTGCTGTTTGGCCGTAATCAATTTCCATCGATGACTTCGACTTAGTGTGGGAGACTTTCGTTTCACATACTTTGTGGCAGTGTGTAAATTTGCATTTTACATATAGACACATATCGCATAACCTTACGTCACATAGGAACCGAAGGAGGGAACCGCATGGATGGGCGGTGTTGGCACTATAAGGAGCCTGTGACGGCGAAAGAAAATTGTCAAAAGCGGAAGTAGCGTAATTTCATAAATGATTGATTACAAACACTTTACACGCATTCTCACTTATGTGCGCCAATCGCACACAGCCACCCACACACACTGGGGCATGTCCTGCCGCAGGATAACGCCCTCCTCCCCGCTCTCCCCTCTCTCCACTCTCTCCCCTCTCTCCTCGCTCTATCGGCCATATTTGCTTAGGTGTTTGGGCCATAAACGATTTGTTGCTGTTGTCGCCTGGCGACAGCTGACAACGCTGAGCTGTATTACACTATAGCCGCGTTTTGTTAGGTCCGCTTTGCACTTCTTTATCCTCCCACCCCTCCCACCCCTCCCACTCCCCCACCCACTTTGCGGCTGGACACATGTGTGCGTCGACAGTCAGGAGAAAAAGTTTCTGTGTTCCAATAATCTTCCCCCCTCCCCTCCCCACCCACAGCAGCCCCGGCATTTGTTTCCACCTTTTTTTTGCATTGGCATTCGGCTTGGCTTTCCTCCTCCGGCAATCCTGGCTGTCCTCGTCCTGGCCGCCTCCTTCCCAGCTCGCCACTTTGTGCAAGCTAGCAATTTATCGAGTTCTGCGTGGGCGCCGCATCTTCCAGATTATAATCCTGCCGAGGGTGAAAGTGGAAGTGGAAGCAGCTGGCCCAAGACGCCAGATTGATAGATATCACTTTGCGGTGGTGCACGGTGGATTAAAGAAAAAGTTGATTTCGCCGGGATTCCTCAGCAGGATGCTAAAAATATCCTGCCACCAACTAGAAGGGAAGATCGCGTTTTCTTGTAGTAGCTTCAGTTCCTCAATGGAAAGAACTGCCAGTGCCAACGAGATACAGTGTATCTGTAGATTATTTTCTGGAAAAGGGCTACAATCGTTACCGGAATGTATGGGTTGCTTCGCTAACCCAGTAAACAGCACCAGCACCATATAAAAGTTTTTCCCCTGATTAGGCCAGGGTCCCCTTTTGAATACAGGAGCAACTTTCGGTCTTGGCCCTCAGAAGTAATGCGAATACGCCATGTAGGCCCTGTACTGGGAAAGTTTCAGTTAAGGGCCCTCTTCGGCAAATAAATGGCGCAATGCAGCGGAAAATTGGCCAATTCGAGCCAACAGAAGCGGCAGAGGCGGCAGGAGGAGCGCTAATGTGACCAAGACGTGGAGAGGGGGAAGCGGACCTCAGGCAGCAGCAAACGATTAATCAATAAAACGAAGTCTGATGAGCAGGACACAGACGGGCGGACCGCAGGACAGACAAAGGGTGGCAAGGGCAGCAGCTGCTCCTTGTGCTCTGCTCCTCGGGGTCCTTGGGTTGCGAAGTCCTCCACCTCCGCGCCCTCCGCGCCCCTGCGCCCTACGCGAATCCTCTCCAGCTCCGGGTGAGCTGCTCCCACGTTGACTGACAAGTCTTTGTGCAAACAGACGCACAATCCCACTCACAAACACACTCGCAAACAGGGCCAACACACACAGAGACCAGCTCGTTGCTGACACAATATGAAAAATGTTTTTTTTCCCTCTTGCAGGGGCGGTGGCTTTTGGGGCGGGGCATGTTCGTAATCCACAATCGACAAAGATAAATCGCTTTTAGTGTGCTCCAAAGCATTTATTTAAATTTACGCTCGCTCTCCGCTTCTCTTTCTGTCTCGCACGCACTGTCTGTCACCTCGCCCTTTCTAGTCAGCTACACCGGGAGAAAAGTGTCCTTTCATGTGAGGGGGGCGCATCGTAATTTTATTTGGATTACTCGTATCAGGAGTTGCTGGAACTTTTTCAAGCTAGTTCCAGGCTAGTTCGCCATTTGTTGTTATTGGTCGAAGGATTAGAAACCTTCGTTTTCCATAGCTTTGATCCTGGGCAATATTTTTCTCCGTGGAGCCGGGAAAAGCTGAACATCGAACCCGAAAACGAGACTAGAACTGAGGCCAACAATGGCCAATGAATTATTTGCGGTTCTCGCTGCACGCTGACGTCATAGATACGCGTCTACGACAACTTAAGCTACCCAGCAATACACTCCACTCGGCGCCCACTTGCAGGACCCCAGTTCCAGGACGCGGGACTCCAGGACGCGGGACTCCAGGACGCGGGACTCCAGGACGCAGGACTCGGCACTCCGGATGTCCCGCTCCCCGGGCGACTGGTGGCGGGCATTAGCGTCATTCATACCTTGGGGCCAGCTCCTTCTTCTTGGCGCTCAGCATGTGTGCCGCCTCCCAAACTTATGCCCCACCCTCTGCGGTTGTGTGTGTGTGTGTGGATCTAGTGGGTGTGCGGTGTGTTGCCTGGGCGAGGGTGTCTAACTGCCTGTAATGAGCTGCCAATGACTCAGCCTCGGTCGCAGCTTAATGAGCAAATTAGTCGGCCAGAAACTGTTTTGTGTCCTGTGACTCTGTCTGTCTGTCTGAAATGGATTCGATTTGGATTCGAGTAGTCTTATGGTCCGTAAGCTGATTAAACCATTCGCACCTTTATCCCTGCTCAAATCTTGAGGTAAGGTGATATGTGACATCACTAAGGGGATATTAGGAGATGCAGTTTCGGTTTGGTTGTCGATGTAAAGTTTCCAATCGGTATTGTGGCCCACATCCCCTTGTTTATTTACATATGTGCGGCTTATTGGGCGGACATGGTTCGATGGGTATTTCCGCGTCTTATTTTTAATTAAAGTTGCAATTCGTATTTGCCGTCAGTTAAGCGGCTTTCGAGGAATTGCGCATGCTGCATATCTGAAATATGGAACATGGCCTGCCTGCCTGACTGACTCACTGACTGACTGAATGTCTTCTTGGCCCATTGACATGGCTGCATATTTCTCGGGCAAATGTTGCAGACGTGGCTCACCCAGCCACCCAGTCACCCAATCGCCCAGTCACCCAGCCACCCAGTCACCCAATCGCCCTTGTCCCCATCCTCACACTTGTTCTGGGAAATCGACTGACTTCGCCGAACACATTGAGCTCGGCTTGTGCATTATTTACTTGTGTGTGCCACTGGCATCCATATCCATTGTATTTGAATTGTCAAATCAGTGGCAGCCGGGGGGCGCTGAAGGGGGCAGCAGGATGGGGATGCTGTGAGGGACACAATGGCCGACGATGGGAAGTGCGCAGACAAACAGGCGGGGCTCCCATCCTTGGGGCTCTATCAGCGCCCTCAACGGCTGACTGACTCCACCGGACGGAAGCTGCAAAACAAACTAAGCATTGCATTTACGGCTAAATAAAGCGGGCAGAAAGAGCAGCTGCAGTGAAAGGTTGGGGCAGATGCACTGCAACTTGTCCTTGCTGCTGTAGTCCGACATCGGTTTAATGTACTTGCTCAACTTGAAAACATGTCGATCCTCTGCAATGGTTCCCAAGCTAGGAGCTACCAGTTTCTGGATTAAGGCTTAGAAGACTCGCTGTTTCAATAGCGATTGTCAGGTGACAATGCGATATACTTTTGACTCCATTGAAGTAGTGCTGCTGGCTAATGAGTTTCCCAAAGAATCCGATCTCATTAAGTGCCAGCTAATGTGTTTGTCCATACTTGGGTGGACTGGACTGGACTGGCTCGAAATGCTAATTAGATGGAAATGGTCCCTCAATGTGCACATTATCTGTTTGAATGTACTCGCAGCTACTGGTGAGTGTTTAATGTTTTAATGTTTATGCATGTATGCTGCGCCAGAAATGACGGGTACATAAATTCCAACACTTGTCGACCGACATATCCGTGATAAGCATTTCGCATCGGGCTTAAATATGCTAATTTCTTTTCCCCTCACAAAAACACAAAGTGGAGGAGTGTGGGCTTTTGGGGCTGACATTTCAACTGTTTGTCGCGTTTGACAAAAACAATTCGAGAAGCGAGTGGGCTCCGCACTCAAAGCAAACACGTTAATTGAAAAATTTACCCACATTCCGCATCCGCTATGAAAATGTATGAATGCTGGAATGTTTACAATGGCGAATGTTGCTGGCCAGTTATGACAGGCAATTAAATTTCGACTAGGGCAGCATTTTGTTGCCCAATTAGCCGAGTGGAGGAGCACTCCGGGTTGACAACGGACCAGCAAACAGCAACCAGCCACCAGCCACCAGCCACCAGCAACAGACAATTATGGAGAGGCGGCAAATGACTGCGGACAGCTCGCCAGATACAGATACAGATACAGATACAGATACAGCTCTAACTACAGCTACAGATGAAGCTGAATCTGAATCTGAATCTGAGGTGGAACTAATGTGCCGAAAAATGCTCATGATAATTTGGGCGGACACCCTTTTGAGCACTCATCCGCCCCGTTGGCCCCGTTAAAGCAGCAGCGGCTCTGGCATTTTGTTATGGGACTTTGCGGTTTTAAGTTCAGTATTTGTCGGATGCAGCACGTAGCGGCTGGGGAAATGGGCTAGGGTGGGGTGCACGAGGCATGGGGATAGTAAGAGCACCCGAGCTTTATGCGCTGCACTCAGTAGGTAACACGTGACCGTGTGGCAAACAAAACAAGCGAAGCAATGAACCAGGCACCGAAAGCGAAACAGAAACAGAAACAGAAACAGTAACCAGTAGCACAGAAGAAAGGGCGGGGCAGGGGATCCATCTGAAGGGGTACATAATGGCCCTTGCCAGGCGTTTGTTCGCTGGTTGCGAGCTGCAAAAACCGCTCCGCAAGAAAGCGGACAGCCCACACTCACACTCACAATCACACTCACAATCACACTCACACTCACACTAGCGAATGGATGGAAAATAAAAGTTTATCCTTGGACCAACGGCAAAGGCATTACTTAAGCGCAGTGCACACTGTGTGTTCTGCTTATTGCCATAGCCAATGCGACAACACGTGCCGAGCTCCACAGTCCCCCAGCCTCCCACTCCCCCTCCCCCTGGCAGTCGCCCAGTCCTCGGATCCCCAGCTCCACAGTTGGTCAAGTGCGTTGGCGTGAGCGAGGAGCCACTGTGGCCAGGCTACTTTGAGCTGGCTAACAAAATAAGCGGGCGCACACACAGCCACTCGGCCCGAATAGTTCAGCGGGTCTTCACTGCATTCACTGCATTGTAATCGTGGTCGAACGCGATATGCTGCAAGTCTAGGGTTTGGTAACAGCCTGTACTTCCGCTCAAAACTAGTCCCAATTCAACCGCATACTAAGGCTTATTCTAAGGTCTAATACATGCTGCCCTAGTTAGTCTACTCACCATCCCCGAATCATTTGAATAGTATTATATTTCAAAAGTATATATCACTGCTCGTCATTTATTACGTTGGTTATAAGCCATACGACCATGTTTGTGTAACCACCTCAACTGACGGTAACTGACAGTTACCGGCGAAATGGTACACTTTCTTCGAACGGTTATTGTTTCTACTTGACATAATTGAAGTGTTTACTCTGCAGATACAATAAGCAGATAAATTTCGAATTTGCATTTAATGGGTGCAGAAATCATGGTGATGCTTATTTATGGAGTGAGTTTTAATAAACGCGTTTTAAGTTTCGCACATATACATACATGTACGTGTACGTGTACAGATGGGTAGCACGCTTATGGGCCGCGATTCGCTCACACACAGGCGCACAATGGCCCACACACACACACATACGCGCACCGTTTCGTGAGCCATTATGCAAATTGGCAACAACATGGCTGTGCAATCGGAGTGGGCCCGAACCGAACGGCCCGAAAGCTGAAAGCTGAAAGCCGAAAGAGTGGAGAAAGCGGTAATGCGCGGCTCTTACTACTCATAAATCTACTGCAATGGCACAAATCAAATCATAACTTATTTGCATACATACGTGTGCGTTCGTTCGCATGTGTGAAGGTCCCCAATCTCCCACTCCACACACACACTCACTGCTGTGCGTGTATGTGCGCCATATCAATTACATTACATAGTCCTGGCCCGGCACTTGTGTGCTGCGCAAATCCTTGCCGAATTCAGTCACGTTTCCACAACACACTGACCAGGACTCGACCGACCAGCCAGCCAGCCAGCCACCCAGCCAGCCAGCCAGCCACTCGGCCAGGAGCCGCAGTCCGCCCACACGAAAGTGTATTAAATTCGAGCTGAAGTTGGGGCTTCAATCTTGGGGCTTGGGGCTTGGGGCTTGGCCATTCTGCGCACTCTGCGGCGGTGGAAGGAGTGCGCTTAGAAAGCCATCAAATATTTATGTCTCAGCCAGTTTGCGAATGAATTTGAAGGCCAATGCAGGAGCACAAGCGCCGATACACCCAGCCGCGCCAGCCAATCGAATGGCGGATTGACTGGGGGCGAGTGGTGGGGTGGGGTGGGTTGGGGTGGGTTGGGGTCGGTTTGGGTGGGTTGGGGATCGATAAGGCAAACAATATGCAAGGGCAAACAAAGTTGTTTCCATTTTGCTGGTCATCGCAAAGTGGTTGATTCATTCAGTAGTTTTGTTTCTCCACTGCCCGCAGTTCAAAAACAATAACTCTTTGACAGAATGGAAAACAGGCATTTTTTACACTTTTAATCCTTGATCGATAATCAAATAAGCCCGGCGCTCAGCCGAACTGAGCCGATTTGGCATAATAAAAAGTGGGATAACTTTCGCATGTTCTTCGCCTGCGCCCTGCGGCCTATTTATATGTGTATTATATTTTTTATTGCCAGGCGCCTGGCCAATGTTTGCGCCATTTCTTTGGTTCAACGGCTTATGAAATTATGATAGTAAAACCAAACTCCCAACTCCCAACACCCAACTCCCGATCCCCGATCCCCGATCCCCGACTATGGCTATGGCTATGGCTATGGCAATGGCAATTCCAATGGCGGCCATTTGAAAACTCGTAAATCAAGCCACACGCAACGTCTGCTCCGTTTGGCAAATATAAAAAGGACTCCCTGGACGAACGGACAAGAATTCAATTATTTGCCATATGAAACGGTCATTGACTGACCGTTGATGGCCAGGGGCAAAGGTTGCTCCTGCCTTTGTTGTCGCTCTGCCATGGCCTGTGGGCTGTGTCCTGCGTCCTGCGGCCTGCGTCCTGCGTCCTATGACCCTTAACCCTTGGGTTAGCCATTAATGTTTACGAGATACAAAAGGAGAGCGGAGTTGCAATATTTTCTCAGGGCCACCATCAGCGCTATTCCCACTGATATGGCTGGCTGTAAGGCCGGCTGACTCTGGCCGAGCGCACTCGGCAAATTTATGAAATTAGAATTTCATCGCCCCATGTGCATTTCCAATTAAGCCCCGTCCATCGGATCCGCACACGACTGCTACTGTGACTGCTACTGCGACTGCTACTGCGACTCATTATCGCATATTGGGTTTCAAAAATGTAAAGCCACAATTCCGATTCCTCTGCGCCGCATCCTGTAAGCCCACTTCCATCCGGTCAATCTGGGCGAAAAGGAGGCGGAGGACGAGGCGCGAAGGTCACATGTCGATGGGCAGGCACAACCCGGCTTATTTACTGCCCGCATGTGTGTCCTGCGTCCTGCGTCCTGTGTCCTGTGTCTCTTGCCACCCCTTTCGCTGCAGGCTGCACGCCCATGCTGATGCTGATGCTGATGCTGATGGTGATGCTGATGGTGATGCTGATGGTGCTGGTGATGGTGATGGTGTCGTCGTAATGGCCGAAAAGGACGAAAATCGGGATTTTGCGTGCGGAATGACTTTTGCGGCCCGCATTTAAATGAAGGCAAGCTTAAATGGATTCCGCCGGCTGTCTGGGATGAGTTTAAATCCACTTCTTCAGCTCGGATTGATTTGTGCAGCTCCTCGCCGCGAAGTTGCGACTCTCGCAGCCCATCCGCCCATCCGCCCATCCGCCCATCCGCACAGGCTCCAATTAACTTTGCACCTGCACACCCTCTAATTGAGTTCGCCTTTTGAGCCTTTTTATTTCGGCGTCGGAATTCATTTAGTGCAGTGTGCAGGCGCATGGTGGTTCATGGAACCGCCGACGGGACAGGTCGGGCTCAAGTCATCCTCCACGTGCCACACGAGGCGGCTGCAGGACTCGTTTCGCGGCGAGCAACTCTGCACGACGGCGCCCTATTAATGGCAAATACTTTTTTGTAATTAAATAATAATTTAGCGAGCGGGGGAACTGGAGCCGCGATGACGAGATGACGAGCTCGCCCACGCAGGCCAAGAGACCCCAAAGT
Source organism: Drosophila orena (assembly GCA_005876975.1). Taxonomy (NCBI): domain Eukaryota; kingdom Metazoa; phylum Arthropoda; class Insecta; order Diptera; family Drosophilidae; genus Drosophila; species Drosophila orena. The sequence goes on along the minus strand of VCKV01000105.1, from coordinate 33,469 downwards.
TGTCCTGGCAACAGCCAGTGTCCCTGTGTCCCTGTGTCCCTATGTAGGGGCATATACATATGTATGTGTATGCATAGTAGATACGAAATCGTGTACACGGACTCATAAAAGCCGTGTCTTTTATATTCCTTGTACGGGGCCTGCTTTGTGTTGGCCAAGTGCAAGCACATTCAGCGGCATATTCTCGCAGTGTACGCAGTCGTGGCCATATTTATTTGTACACGAGTATTTGTGGCTTAATGTCGGACACTTGCTGAGTTTATGGGCCGTTGTTTTTCATGAGCAAAACAAAATGAGTGCAGTCTCACTGAATTACTCACCACTATTTTGGCCGTTTCACGAGCTTGGGGAAATTCGTTTCCCCCGGATGCTTGAACTCCCCCCGCGATTAGGCCGAAAAGATAGAGCCGCACGCTGTTGCGGCGGATAGTTTGGATTTTTCTGTTTTTCTATTTTTCTGTTTTCCTGTTTTTCTGGCCGCAAACACCATCGCCCGCAGTGACAGCGGCGGCTAACGCAAACAATTAGCCTTGCCAGCTGCAGTCGGCCGCAGGGCAGCAGGGCAGCAGTGCGTATGCGTGATTTATGAATGCGGCGCACGCTTCTGCGGCTACCAAGGGTAGGTGATATTTGGGTGCAGCTAAGGACGTGTGCATTATGGGCGAATTGAGCGAAATGGGTTAATTCAATTAGTGCTGCTGTGCTGTGTTTGCATTCGGCCTTTGCCCAGCAGTGCTTTGTTCTATGCACACGAGTGCGAACACGAAATTCGATAATTGATTTAGACAATCAGTGCACTTTGCTGCACCTTAACTCGGGGCAATCAAGAATGTGGATAAATATTGGCCAGATTTTCTGCTCCTTTGCCTGCCCACTGGTGACCAATATATTGTGTGTGTATGCATATCAAAAATCCAATGACTTTAGTCCCTCGTTCACAATCCAGCAATCCTGAAATCCAGCAATCCAGCAATCCTGCAGTCCAGCAATCCTGCAATGCAGCAATCCTGCAATCCTGCGAGCAATGTTTCCATGAAACTGAAAACCCAAATATCTCCGCCTCGCTGTCCTTGCAGGCAAATGTAATGGCAGTACCGACACATTGATAGCCACAGAAATGTTGCCAAATAGCAAATAGCAAATAGCAAAAATTTCACCTGCACCGAATTTCTCTGCAGGCCTGCGAAGAGTTGTTTGTTTGGTATGTGCCTTTGACCAATAGTTATGGGCGAAAACCGAAGGGCATTTGGGCGGCGAGGGAGGCTGGGCGGCGAATTCCGAAAAAACTACTGCCATAGTTCCGACAGAATGGAAAATCACAAGAGGACCAGGAACAAACAGCTGCATTCAGCAGCAGCAGAGAATAAGCAAAAATATTTTGAAACAAATTGGCTGCCAAATGGGAAATATGTCGGCCGAGCAGAGGGAAGAGTGGATTGTCAGATGGGTGGATAGATTTAAAATTAATATGTGGAGTATGCGAACGGCAAGCATTCGAAGCTGGAAAATTCCATAACAATCTAGCTAGTTTTCCAAAGACAGTTTTCGAATTTTTCAAGGGGTAAAGACATTAAAATTTGCAACCAATTTAAGAATATGTTCTCGTTAAAACTTCAATGCCAATCGAGTAGGAATGCGATTAGGAAATGCTCTAAAGCTTAAGTTCAAAACTCCATAACTCAACTTATCTTAATCGGATTTTGAAGTGGCATACCTCTAAATGTTTCTGACGCAATTCTCTAAAAAACTGCATTCAAAGTTAGAAATTTATTTTTTAACATTTTTTTTGTAATTTTTTTGATATGATGATGTTGTGGAAGTTCAAAAAAATTAAGAAATGCCCCAAGGCGGACATTCTAAACTGCATAACTCAACTTATCTTAATCGGATTTTGAAGTGGCATACCTCTAAATGTTTCTGACGCAATTCTCCAAAAAACTGCATTCAAAGTTAGAAATTTATTTTTTTTAACTTTTTTTGTGATTTTTTTGATGTGAAGATGTTGTGGAAATTCAAAAAAATTAAGAAATGTCCTAAGGTTGAAGTTCAAAACTCCATAACTCAACTTATTTTAATCGGATTTTGAAGTGGCATACCTCTAAATGTTTCTGACGCAATTCTCTAAAAAACTGCATTCAAAGTTAGAAATTTACTTTTTTTAACTTTTTTTGTGATTTTTTTGATGTGAAGATGTTGTGGAAATTCAAAAAAATTAAGAAATGTCCTAAGGTTGAAGTTCAAAACTCCATAACTCAACTTATCTTAATCGGATTTTGAAGTGGCATACCTCTAAATGTTTCTGACGCAATTCTCTAAAAAACTGCATTCAAAGTTAGAAATTTATTTTTTTTAACTTTTTTTGTGATTTTTTTGATGTGAAGATGTTGTGGAAATTCAAAAAATTTAAGAAATGCCACAAGGCGGACCTTCCAAACTCCATAACTCAACTTATCTTAATCGGATTTTGAAGTGGCATACCTCTGAATGTTTCTGACGCAATTCTCTAAAAAACTGCATTCAAATTTAGAAATTTATTTTTTTTAACTTTTTTTTGTAATTTTTTTGATATGATGATGTTGTGGAAATTCAAAAAAATTAAGATATGTCCTAGGACTGACCTTCTAAACTCCATAACTCAACTTATCTTATTCGGATTTTGAAGTGGCATACCTCTGAATGTTTCTGACGCAATTCTCTAAAAAACTGCATTCAAATTTAGAAATTTATTTTTTAACATTTTTTTTGTAATTTTTTTGATGTGATGATGTTGTGGAAATTCAAAAAAATTAAGAAATGTCGTAAGGCTGAAGTTCAAAACTCCATAACTCAACTTATCTTAATCGGATTTTGAAGTGGCATACCTCTAAATGTTTCTGACGCAATTCTCTCAGGGCCACCATCAGCGCTATTCCCACTGATATGGCTGGCTGTAAAGCCGGCTGACTCTGGCCAAGCGCACTCGGCAAATTTATGAAATTAGAATTTCATCGCCCCATGTGCATTTCCAATTAAGCCCCGTCCATCGGATCCGCACACGACTGCTACTGCGACTGCTACTGCGACTCATTATCGCATATTGGGTTTCAAAAATGTAAAGCCACAATTCCGATTCCTCTGCGCCGCATCCTGTAAGCCCACTTCCATCCGGTCAATCTGGATAATTTGGTAATCTGGTAATTTTTTTGATGTGATGATGTTGTGGAAATTCAAAAAAATTAAGAAATGTCGTAAGGCTGAAGTTCAAAACTCCATAACTCAACTTATCTTAATCGGATTTTGAAGTGGCATACCTCTAAATGTTTCTGACGCAATTCTCTAAAAAACTGCATTCAAAGTTAGAAATTTATTTTTTTTAACTTTTTTTTGTAATTTTTTTGATATGATGATGTTGTGGAAATTCAAAAAAATTAAGATATGTCCTAGGACTGACCTTCTAAACTCCATAACTCAACTTATCTTATTCGGATTTTGAAGTGGCATACCTCTGAATGTTTCTGACGCAATTCTCTAAAAAACTGCATTCAAATTTAGAAATTTATTTTTTAACATTTTTTTTGTAATTTTTTTGATGTGATGATGTTGTGGAAATTCAAAGAAATTAAGAAATGTCGTAAGGCTGAAGTTCAAAACTCCATAACTCAACTTATCTTAATCGGATTTTGAAGTGGCATACCTCTAAATGTTTCTGACGCAATTCTCTAAAAAACTGCATTCAAAGTTAGAAATTTATTTTTTTTAACTTTTTTTGTGATTTTTTTGATGTGAAGATGTTGTGGAAATTCAAAAAAATTAAGAAATGTCCTAAGGCTGAAGTTCAAAACTCCATAATTCTACTTATCTTAATCGGATTTTGAAGTGGCATACGTCTAAATGTTTCTGACGCAATTCTCTAAAAAACTGCATTCAAATTTAGAAATTTATTTTTTAACATTATTTTTGTAATTTTTTTGATGTGATGATGTTGTGGAAATTCAAAAAATTTAAGAAATGCCCCAAGGCGGACCTTCTAAACTCCATAACTCAACTTATCTTAATCGGATTTTGAAGTGGCATACCTCTAAAGGTTTCTGACGCAATTCTCTAAAAAACTGCATTCAAATTTAGAAATTTATTTTTTAACATTTTTTTTGTAATTTTTTTGATATGATGATGTTGTGGAAATTCAAAAAATTTAAGAAATGTCCTAAGGCTGAAGTTCAAAACTCCATAACTCAACTTATCTTAATCAGATTTTGAAGTGGCATACCTCTAAATGTTTCTGACACAATTCTCTAAAAAACTGCATTCAAAGTTAGAAATTTATTTTTTAACATTTTTTTTGTAAAATTTTTGATATGATGATGTTGTGGAAATTCAAAAAATTTAATAAATGCCCCAAGGCGGACCTTCTAAACTCCATAACTCAACTTATCTTAATCGGATTTTGAAGTGGCATACCTCTAAATGTTTCTGACGCAATTCTCTAAAAAACTGCATTCAAAGTTAGAAATTTATTTTTTTTAACTTTTTTTGTGATTTTTTTGATGTGAAGATGATGTGGAAATTCAAAAAAATTAAGAAATGTCCTAAGGCTGAAGTTCAAAACTCCATAACTCAACTTATCTTAATCGGATTTTGAAGTGGCATACCTCTAAATGTTTCTGACGCAATTCTCTAAAAAACTGCATTCAAAGTTAGAAATTTATTTTTTAACATTTTTTTTGTAAAATTTTTGATATGATGATGTTGTGGAAATTCAAAAAAATTAAGAAATGTCCTAAGGCGGACCTTCTAAACTCCATAACTCAACTTATCTTAATCGGATTTTGAAGTGGCATACCTCTAAATGTTTCTGACGCAATTCTCTAAAAAACTGCATTCAAAGTTAGAAATTTATTTTTTTTAACTTTTTTTGTGATTTTTTTGATGTGAAGATGTTGTGGAAATTCAAAAAATTAAGAAATGTCCTAAGGCTGAAGTTCAAAACTCCATAACTCAACTTATCTTAATCGGATTTTGAAGTGGCATACCTCTAAATGTTTTTGACGCAATTCTCTAAAAAACTGCATTCAAATTTAGAAATTTATTTTTTAACATTTTTTTTGTAATTTTTTTGATGTGATGATGTTCTGGAAATTCAAAAAAATTAAGAAATGTCCTAAGGCTGACCTTCTAAACTCCATAACTCAACTTATCTTAATCGGATTTTGAAGTGGCATACCTCTAAATGTTTCTGACACAATTCTCTAAAAAACTGCATTCAAAGTTAGAAATTTATTTTTAAAAATTTTTTTTTAAAATTTTTGATATGATGTTCTGGAAATTCAAAAAAATTAAGAAATGTCCTAAGGCTGAAGTTCAAAACTCCATAACTCAACTTATCTTAATCGGATTTTGAAGTGGCATACCTCTAAATGTTTCTGACGCAATTCTCTAAAAAACTGCATTCAAAGTTAGAAATTTATTTTTTATTAACTTTTTTTGTGATTTTTTAATGTGAAGATGTTGTGGAAATTCAAAGAAATTAAGAAATGTCCTAAGGCTGACCTTCTAAACTCCATAACTCAACTTATCTTAATCGGATTTTGAAGTGGCATACCTCTAAATGTTTCTGACGCAATTCTCTAAAAAACTGCATTCAAATTTAGAAATTTATTTTTTAACATTTTTTTTGTAATTTTTTTGATGTGATGATGTTGTGGAAATTCAAAAAAATTAAGAAATGTCGTAAGGCTGAAGTTCAAAACTCCATAACTCAACTTATCTTAATCGGATTTTGAAGTGGCATACCTCTAAATGTTTCTGACGCAATTCTCTAAAAAACTGCATTCAAAGTTAGAAATTTATTTTTTTTAACTTTTTTAGTGATTTTTTTGATGTGAAGATGTTGTGGAAATTCAAAAAAATTAAGAAATGTCCTAAGGCTGAAGTTCAAAACTCCATAATTCTACTTATCTTAATCGGATTTTGAAGTGGCATACGTCTAAATGTTTCTGACGCAATTCTCTAAAAAACTGCATTCAAATTTAGAAATTTATTTTTTAACATTATTTTTGTAATTTTTTTGATGTGATGATGTTGTGGAAATTCAAAAAATTTAAGAAATGCCCCAAGGCGGACCTTCTAAACTCCATAACTCAACTTATCTTAATCGGATTTTGAAGTGGCATACCTCTAAAGGTTTCTGACGCAATTCTCTAAAAAACTGCATTCAAAGTTAGAAATTTATTTTTTAACATTTTTTTTGTAAAATTTTTGATATGATGATGTTGTGGAAATTCAAAAAAATTAAGAAATGTCCTAAGGCGGACCTTCTAAACTCCATAACTCAACTTATCTTAATCGGATTTTGAAGTGGCATACCTCTAAATGTTTCTGACGCAATTCTCTAAAAAACTGCATTCAAAGTTAGAAATTTATTTTTTTTAACTTTTTTTGTGATTTTTTTGATGTGAAGATGTTGTGGAAATTCAAAAAAATTAAGAAATGTCCTAAGGCTGAAGTTCAAAACTCCATAACTCAACTTATCTTAATCGGATTTTGAAGTGGCATACCTCTAAATGTTTTTGACGCAATTCTCTAAAAAACTGCATTCAAAGTTAGAAATTTATTTTTTAACATTTTTTTTGTAAAATTTTTGATATGATGATGTTGTGGAAATTCAAAAAATTTAATAAATGCCCCAAGGCGGACCTTCTAAACTCCATAACTCAACTTATCTTAATCGGATTTTGAAGTGGCATACCTCTAAATGTTTCTGACGCAATTCTCTAAAAAACTGCATTCAAAGTTAGAAATTTATTTTTTTTAACTTTTTTTGTGATTTTTTTGATGTGAAGATGATGTGGAAATTCAAAAAAATTAAGAAATGTCCTAAGGCTGAAGTTCAAAACTCCATAACTCAACTTATCTTAATCGGATTTTGAAGTGGCATACCTCTAAATGTTTCTGACGCAATTCTCTAAAAAACTGCATTCAAAGTTAGAAATTTATTTTTTAACATTTTTTTTGTAAAATTTTTGATATGATGATGTTGTGGAAATTCAAAAAAATTAAGAAATGTCCTAAGGCGGACCTTCTAAACTCCATAACTCAACTTATCTTAATCGGATTTTGAAGTGGCATACCTCTAAATGTTTCTGACGCAATTCTCTAAAAAACTGCATTCAAAGTTAGAAATTTATTTTTTTTAACTTTTTTTGTGATTTTTTTGATGTGAAGATGTTGTGGAAATTCAAAAAATTAAGAAATGTCCTAAGGCTGAAGTTCAAAACTCCATAACTCAACTTATCTTAATCGGATTTTGAAGTGGCATACCTCTAAATGTTTTTGACGCAATTCTCTAAAAAACTGCATTCAAATTTAGAAATTTATTTTTTAACATTTTTTTTGTAATTTTTTTGATGTGATGATGTTCTGGAAATTCAAAAAAATTAAGAAATGTCCTAAGGCTGACCTTCTAAACTCCATAACTCAACTTATCTTAATCGGATTTTGAAGTGGCATACCTCTAAATGTTTCTGACACAATTCTCTAAAAAACTGCATTCAAAGTTAGAAATTTATTTTTAAAAATTTTTTTTTAAAATTTTTGATATGATGTTCTGGAAATTCAAAAAAATTAAGAAATGTCCTAAGGCTGAAGTTCAAAACTCCATAACTCAACTTATCTTAATCGGATTTTGAAGTGGCATACCTCTAAATGTTTCTGACGCAATTCTCTAAAAAACTGCATTCAAAGTTAGAAATTTATTTTTTATTAACTTTTTTTGTGATTTTTTAATGTGAAGATGTTGTGGAAATTCAAAGAAATTAAGAAATGTCCTAAGGCTGACCTTCTAAACTCCATAACTCAACTTATCTTAATCGGATTTTGAAGTGGCATACCTCTAAATGTTTCTGACGCAATTCTCTAAAAAACTGCATTCAAAGTTAGAAATTTATTTTTTATTAACTTTTTTAGTGATTTTTTTGATGTGAAGATGTTGTGGAAATTCAAAAAAATTAAGAAATGTCCTAAGGCTGAAGTTCAAAACTCCATAATTCTACTTATCTTAATCGGATTTTGAAGTGGCATACGTCTAAATGTTTCTGACGCAATTCTCTAAAAAACTGCATTCAAATTTAGAAATTTATTTTTTAACATTATTTTTGTAATTTTTTTGATGCATTCAAAGTTAGAAATTTATTTTTTAACATTTTTTTTGTAAAATTTTTGATATGATGATGTTGTGGAAATTCAAAAAATTTAATAAATGCCCCAAGGCGGACCTTCTAAACTCCATAACTCAACTTATCTTAATCGGATTTTGAAGTGGCATACCTCTAAATGTTTCTGACGCAATTCTCTAAAAAACTGCATTCAAAGTTAGAAATTTATTTTTTTTAACTTTTTTTGTGATTTTTTTGATGTGAAGATGATGTGGAAATTCAAAAAAATTAAGAAATGTCCTAAGGCTGAAGTTCAAAACTCCATAACTCAACTTATCTTAATCGGATTTTGAAGTGGCATACCTCTAAATGTTTCTGACGCAATTCTCTAAAAAACTGCATTCAAAGTTAGAAATTTATTTTTTAACATTTTTTTTGTAAAATTTTTGATATGATGATGTTGTGGAAATTCAAAAAAATTAAGAAATGTCCTAAGGCGGACCTTCTAAACTCCATAACTCAACTTATCTTAATCGGATTTTGAAGTGGCATACCTCTAAATGTTTCTGACGCAATTCTCTAAAAAACTGCATTCAAAGTTAGAAATTTATTTTTTATTAACTTTTTTTGTGATTTTTTAATGTGAAGATGTTGTGGAAATTCAAAGAAATTAAGAAATGTCCTAAGGCTGACCTTCTAAACTCCATAACTCAACTTATCTTAATCGGATTTTGAAGTGGCATACCTCTAAATGTTTCTGACGCAATTCTCTAAAAAACTGCATTCAAAGTTAGAAATTTATTTTTTTTAACTTTTTTTGTGATTTTTTTGATGTGATGTTGTGGAAATTCAAAAAAATTAAGAAATGTCCTAAGGCTGAAGTTCAAAACTCCATAACTCAACTTATCTTAATCGGATTTTGAAGTGGCATACCTCTAAATGTTTCTGACGCAATTCTCTAAAAAACTGCATTCAAAGTTAGAAATTTATTTTTTTTAACTTTTTTTGTGATTTTTTAATGTGAAGATGTTGTGGAAATTCAAAGAAATTAAGAAATGTCCTAAGGCTGAAGTTCAAAACTCCATAACTCAACTTATCTTAATCGGATTTTGAAGTGGCATACCTCTAAATGTTTTTGACGCAATTCTCTAAAAAACTGCATTCAAATTTAGAAATTTATTTTTTAACATTTTTTTTGTAATTTTTTTGATGTGATGATGTTCTGGAAATTCAAAAAATTAAGAAATGTCCTAAGGCTGACCTTCTAAACTCCATAACTCAACTTATCTTAATCGGATTTTGAAGTGGCATACCTCTAAATGTTTCTGACGCAATTCTCTAAAAAACTGTATTCAAAGTTAGAAATTTATTTTTTTTAACTTTTTTTGTGATTTTTTAATGTGAAGATGTTGTGGAAATTCAAAGAAATTAAGAAATGTCCTAAGGCTGAAGTTCAAAACTCCATAACTCAACTTATCTTAATCGGATTTTGAAGTGGCATACCTCTAAATGTTTCTGACGCAATTCTCTAAAAAACTGCATTCAAATTTAGAAATTTATTTTTTAACATTTTTTTTGTAATTTTTTTGATGTGATGATGTTGTGGAAATTCAAAAAAATTAAGAAATGTCCTATGGCTGAAGTTCAAAGCTCCATAACTCAACTTATCTTAATCGGATTTTGAAGTGGCATACCTCTAAATGTTTCTGACGCAATTCTCTAAAAAACTGCATTCAAAGTTAGAAATTTATTTTTTTTAACTTTTTTTGTGATTTTTTAATGTGAAGATGTTGTGGAAATTCAAAGAAATTAAGAAATGTCCTAAGGCTGAAGTTCAAAACTCCATAACTCAACTTATCTTAATCGGATTTTGAAGTGGCATACCTCTAAATGTTTCTGACGCAATTCTCTAAAAAACTGCATTCAAAGTTAGAAATTTATTTTTTTTAACTTTTTTTGTGATTTTTTAATGTGAAGATGTTGTGGAAATTCAAAGAAATTAAGAAATGTCCTAAGGCTGAAGTTCAAAACTCCATAACTCAACTTATCTTAATCGGATTTTGAAGTGGCATACCTCTAAATGTTTCTGACGCAATTCTCTAAAAAACTGTATTCAAAGTTAGAAATTTATTTTTTTTAACTTTTTTTGTGATTTTTTAATGTGAAGATGTTGTGGAAATTCAAAGAAATTAAGAAATGTCCTAAGGCTGAAGTTCAAAACTCCATAACTCAACTTATCTTAATCGGATTTTGAAGTGGCATACCTCTAAATGTTTCTGACACAATTCTCTAAAAAACTGCATTCAAAGTTAGAAATTTATTTTTTAACATTTTTTTTGTAAAATTTTTGATATGATGATGTTGTGGAAATTCAAAAAATTTAATAAATGCCCCAAGGCGGACCTTCTAAACTCCATAACTCAACTTATCTTAATCGGATTTTGAAGTGGCATACCTCTAAATGTTTCTGACGCAATTCTCTAAAAAACTGCATTCAAATTTCGAAATTTATTTTTTAACATTTTTTTTGTAATTTTTTTGATGTGATGATGTTGTGGAAATTCAAAAAAATTAAGAAATGTCCTAAGGCTGAAGTTCAAAACTCCATAACTCAACTTATCTTAATCAGATTTTGAAGTGGCATACCTCTAAATGTTTCTGACACAATTCTCTAAAAAACTGCATTCAAAGTTAGAAATTTATTTTTTAACATTTTTTTTGTAAAATTTTTGATATGATGATGTTGTGGAAATTCAAAAAATTTAATAAATGCCCCAAGGCGGACCTTCTAAACTCCATAACTCAACTTATCTTAATCGGATTTTGAAGTGGCATACCTCTAAATGTTTCTGACGCAATTCTCTAAAAAACTGCATTCAAATTTCGAAATTTATTTTTTAACATTTTTTTTGTAATTTTTTTGATGTGATGATGTTGTGGAAATTCAAAAAAATTAAGAAATGTCCTAAGGCTGACCTTCTAAACTCCATAACTCAACTTATCTTAATCAGATTTTGAAGTGGCATACCTCTAAATGTTTCTGACGCAATTCTCTAAAAAACTGCATTCAAAGTTAGAAATTTATTTTTTTTAACTTTTTTTGTGATTTTTTTCATGTGAAGATGATGTGGAAATTCAAAAAAATTAAGAAATGTCCTAAGGCTGAAGTTCAAAACTCCATAACTCAACTTATCTTATTCGGATTTTGAAGTGGCATACCTCTAAATGTTTCTGACGCAATTCTCTAAAAAACTGCATTCAAAGTTAGAAATTTATTTTTTAACATTTTTTTTGTAAAATTTTTGATATGATGATGTTGTGGAAATTCAAAAAAATTAAGAAATGTCCTAGGGCGGACCTTCTAAACTCCATAACTCAACTTATCTTAATCGGATTTTGAAGTGGCATACCTCTAAATGTTTCTGACGCAATTCTCTAAAAAACTGCATTCAAAGTTAGAAATTTATTTTTTTTAACTTTTTTTGTGATTTTTTTGATGTGAAGATGTTGTGGAAATTCAAAAAAATTAAGAAATGTCCTAAGGCTGAAGTTCAAAACTCCATAACTCAACTTATCTTAATCGGATTTTGAAGTGGCATACCTCTAAATATTTCTGACGCAATTCTCTGAAAAACTGCATTCAAAGTTAGAAATTTATTTTTTATTAACTTTTTTTGTGATTTTTTAATGTGAAGATGTTGTGGAAATTCAAAGACATTAAGAAATGTCCTAAGGCTGACCTTCTAAACTCCATAACTCAACTTATCTTAATCGGATTTTGAAGTGGCATACCTCTAAATGTTTTTGACGCAATTCTCTAAAAAACTGCATTCAAATTTAGAAATTTATTTTTTAACATTTTTTTTGTAATTTTTTTGATGTGATGATGTTCTGGAAATTCAAAAAAATTAAGAAATGTCCTAAGGCTGAAGTTCAAAACTCCATAACTCAACTTATCTTAATCGGATTTTGAAGTGGCATACCTCTAAATGTTTCTGACGCAATTCTCTAAAAAACTGCATTCAAAGTTAGAAATTTATTTTTTTTAACTTTTTTTGTGATTTTTTTGATGTGATGTTGTTGAAATTCAAAAAAATTAAGAAATGTCCTAAGGCTGAAGTTCAAAACTCCATAACTCAACTTATCTTAATCGGATTTTGAAGTGGCATACCTCTAAATGTTTCTGACGCAATTCTCTAAAAAACTGCATTCAAAGTTAGAAATTTATTTTTTTAAACTTTTTTTGTGATTTTTTAATGTGAAGATGTTGTGGAAATTCAAAGAAATTAAGAAATGTCCTAAGGCTGAAGTTCAAAACTCCATAACTCAACTTATCTTAATCGGATTTTGAAGTGGCATACCTCTAAATGTTTCTGACGCAATTCTCTAAAAAACTGCATTCAAAGTTAGAAATTTATTTTTTAACATTTTTTTTGTAATTTTTTTGATGTGATGATGTGGTGGATATTCAAAAAAATTAAGAAATGTCCTAAGGCTGACCTTCTAAACTCCATAACTCAACTTATCTTAATCGGATTTTGAAGTGGCATACCTCTAAAGGTTTCTGACGCAATTCTCTAAAAAACTGCATTCAAATTTAGAAATTTATTTTTTTCTAACTTTTTTTGTGATTTTTTAATGTGAAGATGTTGTGGAAATTCAAAGAAATTAAGAAATGTCCTAAGGCTGAAGTTCAAAACTCCATAACTCAACTTATCTTAATCGGATTTTGAAGTGGCATACCTCTAAATGTTTCTGACGCAATTCTCTAAAAAACTGCATTCAAATTTAGAAATTTATTTTTTAACATTTTTTTTGTAATTTTTTTGATGTGATGATGTTGTGGAAATTCAAAAAAATTAAGAAATGTCCTATGGCTGAAGTTCAAAACTCCATAACTCAACTTATCTTAATCGGATTTTGAAGTGGCATACCTCTAAATGTTTCTGACGCAATTCTCTAAAAAACTGCATTCAAAGTTAGAAATTTATTTTTTTTAACTTTTTTTGTGATTTTTTAATGTGAAGATGTTGTGGAAATTCAAAGAAATTAAGAAATGTCCTAAGGCTGAAGTTCAAAACTCCATAACTCAACTTATCTTAATCGGATTTTGAAGTGGCATACCTCTAAATGTTTCTGACGCAATTCTCTAAAAAACTGCATTCAAAGTTAGAAATTTATTTTTTTTAACTTTTTTTGTAATTTTTTTGATGTGATGATGTGGTGGATATTCAAAAAAATTAAGAAATGTCCTAAGGCTGACCTTCTAAACTCCATAACTCAACTTATCTTAATCGGATTTTGAAGTGGCATACCTCTAAAGGTTTCTGACGCAATTCTCTAAAAAACTGCATTCAAATTTAGAAATTTATTTTTTTCTAACTTTTTTTGTGATTTTTTAATGTGAAGATGTTGTGGAAATTCAAAGAAATTAAGAAATGTCCTAAGGCTGAAGTTCAAAACTCCATAACTCAACTTATCTTAATCGGATTTTGAAGTGGCATACCTCTAAATGTTTCTGACGCAATTCTCTAAAAAACTGCATTCAAATTTAGAAATTTATTTTTTAACATTTTTTTTGTAATTTTTTTGATGTGATGATGTTGTGGAAATTCAAAAAAATTAAGAAATGTCCTATGGCTGAAGTTCAAAACTCCATAACTCAACTTATCTTAATCGGATTTTGAAGTGGCATACCTCTAAATGTTTCTGACGCAATTCTCTAAAAAACTGCATTCAAAGTTAGAAATTTATTTTTTTTAACTTTTTTTGTGATTTTTTAATGTGAAGATGTTGTGGAAATTCAAAGAAATTAAGAAATGTCCTAAGGCTGAAGTTCAAAACTCCATAACTCAACTTATCTTAATCGGATTTTGAAGTGGCATACCTCTAAATGTTTCTGACGCAATTCTCTAAAAAACTGCATTCAAAGTTAGAAATTTATTTTTTTTAACTTTTTTTGTGATTTTTTAATGTTGTGGAAATTCAAAGAAATTAAGAAATGTCCTAAGGCTGAAGTTCAAAACTCCATAACTCAACTTATCTTAATCGGATTTTGAAGTGGCATACCTCTAAATGTTTCTGACGCAATTCTCTAAAAAACTGCATTCAAATTTCGAAATTTATTTTTTAACATTTTTTTTGTAATTTTTTTGATGTGATGATGTTGTGGAAATTCAAAAAAATTAAGAAATGTCCTAAGGCTGACCTTCTAAACTCCATAACTCAACTTATCTTAATCGGATTTTGAAGTGGCATACCTCTAAATGTTTCTGACGCAATTCTCTAAAAAACTGCATTCAAAGTTAGAAATTTATTTTTTAACATTTTTTTTGTAAAATTTTTGATATGATGATGTTGTGGAAATTCAAAAAATTTAAGAAATGCCCCAAGGCGGACCTTCTAAACTCCATAACGGAACTTATCTTAATCGGATTTTGAAGTGGCATACCTCTAAATGTTTCTGACGCAATTCTCTAAAAATCTGCATTTAAATTTAAAAATGTACTTATAATCTGTCGATTTTTTTGGGTGTAAAATCAGGGTTAAGGCTTAACCAAAAAGGGCTTTTATTAGGCATTTTCTTTCATTGATAGCCATTTGGAAAAAGTACAAATATTACTGGAAAATCCATTATTCATATTACCATATACAAATTATATAAATGTACTCAGTCCCATTATTGAGCAGTAATTCAATGATATCAATTAAACTTTCACGACACAGAAGCGAACACATTTCGACCGAAATAATTTAAATGTGGCCCAGGGACCTGCATAATTAATGAGTCCTTTCAACTGCTTGTTTTGCAGGAAGCATATCGTCGCTGGGTCTGCAGTACACTAGTGCCATATTTCGCCGAGCCAAAGGACGTGTCGCCGCAGCCGAAGGACGAGGGGCAGGGCAAGGGCAAGCGCTCGGCGAGAAGTGCAGCGAGTGCGGAGGCGATGGCGATGGCGATGGCGGACGGAATCAAGCATAAATCTCTGAAATTAATCAGCAATAACAATAAATCAAATAACGGCAATAACATGAACGAGCGTCAGATTAATCAGAAGCATGACAAGAGCTCCACTGCGAGGGCGAACGCGAACGCGAACTCGGACTCGAACGCCAGCAAGGACATTGACCGCAGCGTGGAGGAGGCGATTGACAGGGACCTGGCCCAGACATTCTACGATGTTGTTGGCCTGTCTAAGCCCCGCCACGGCGAGGAGGAGCTCGTGCCGCAGGCCGAGGCTGGATTAGGACGCAGTGCGGACTCCGAAGTGGATAAGGGTGCGGAGGCGGACAGGAACAGAAATAGGAAGAGGGAGACGGAGACGGAGACGGAGCTGGATACGGAGGCCGAGGCCGAACAACAATCCAATAATTTCATATCGACTGCCAATAATTCGGATCCCAGAGCTACGGATCCAGTGATATCAAAACTACAGAAGAGGTGAGCTAGCCCCTTGGATATGGCCATACAGTGAGTTCTCATTAATTTTATTTCCATCACCAACCTAGATCAACACGCAAGACAGAGTTCCGTAAGCGTCGTCGTATCCGGCCGTGCCTGAGCGTCTGCCAAACCGTGGAACAAAAGTGCCCCTACCTGCTGCCCGCCGATCGCGCCCCTGCGCTGCCCACCCAATATGCCGGCGAGCCGACATTTCTCTGCCTAGGTGAGTTTGCTTCCCGACACCATAGAATGCTGTGCTCACCTCATTCGCACCCCAATCCCCGCTAGATCAAAACATACCCGAGACAGGGGCGCAGCTGGAGAAGTCGAGCTACGGCCCCAACGATTGCTGCTACAGCTACTGCAACGGACCGGCCTCCGGAATCTGCACCGTTTGCCAGGACTTCAGCCAGCCGCGGTCGGAGGAGGGCGAGGTCGCGGGCAACTCCACCCGCCGTGTGCACAACATCACGCTCTCGCTGAGCTCGCATCCCGGCGAGCACGCCCGCGCCAAGAGTGTAGCCCTGGCCCTGCGGAACGTCAGCCAGACCGGAAGCGATCCGGACGCAGTGGAAACGCTGCTCGACCGCCTGCCGTACTACGCCAGCCACGACGGGATCTTCTACTACGACGAGGAGGGCGAGATGCCGCACGCGTCGCTCTCCGGCGACTGTGCCGTAGTGCCCGCCGCGACCACGCGCTGCACCATTCCGTACTACGCCTCCGGGACGGGTGCGGTGGCCAAGCCGCCAACGCAGCTGCTGGTCTGGCTGAGCGCCCTGCTCGGCCTGCTCAGCAGCTGTGGAGCGGCGCGTCAGAGGTGGAGCTGTCAGTGGAGCGGTGGCTGCGGCGGACACCGGGGTCGCAGTCGCCAGGCGGTCGCCTGCGAGGCCAGCTGCCACGAGCAGGAGCTGGTGAAGAGCAGGAGCTGCAGCCAGAGGACCCAGAAGGTGCGAAGGTGCGAGAAGCCTGGTCGGGATCAGGACGCCGAGCTGGCGGCCTTCAGGACGTGGCTGTGGTCCAGCTCCTGGCATGCCTACCAGCTGACCTGCAGCAAAGTCCGATACTTCAGTAGCCGGAGTAGGTTCAAAGGCGAGACGAGGCCCGCTCGATCGACGAACTCCAAGGACCCGCGCTCGTTCGGAGGCGGGAGTGGTGGGCTGCAGTGGAGTCGGGGCGTCGGATGCACTAGGACTAGGAACTACCGCTTCTTCTACTACTACAACTACAACATCAACGACTGGTGGCGGAGATGGTGGCGCTGCCTCAGCAGCGGGGCCTTATAGTGCCTGCGAAGGATCAGACCATCAGACCATCAGACCATGACGACTCCCTCTCCCTGTGCCTCTCCAGCGAAGAGGCGACACCAAGCACTAGTAATAGCTAAATCAGAACCGATCGATGCATAGTAGATGTGGCAATGGTCCGAGGAAGACACACAGTGACACAGAACACAGAACACACCCAAATCCATGGAATGCGAATTAAACGAAACGGAAAACAGAAACCACTTAAATATTTATGGTCCTCTTTCAAACGAAATAAAAACAAGCATGAATTAATTATAAATCTCTATTGAAACAAAACCAAAATAGCATATTTTATTACAACTAGAACAAAGAATATGAATATTTAATTAAACAAAAAGCAACTGCCACAAGAATAGGTTTTTTAGATAAACGATAACGGAAGTATAAAACAAAACAAAAAAAAACAAAACAAAACAAAACAAAACAAAAAACAATTTAAAAAGCATACAACTAAAACATAAAAGGGATACCGACGGAAAATATAAATAGTTATTAATTTAATTGCTGGCGAACATAAATACGAACAGTTTAGGTTAGCTATAAAAAACAAAAAAAAAGACGAAAGGAAAAATCCAAATTTACTAGACTACAAATTTGAGAGCGGCAAGGCGATTAGAGGAAAATGGGGGAAGCCCCATGTTCACACACAATTTCATTCAAACAACAACAATGTACGAGTATAGGCCGCGTATCAACCACCTTTCAAGGAAAAGCGAAACGTGAACTTTACTTAAATTATTTTACACAAGTTCATATGCGTATGCGTATGCGTATGTGTATGTGTATGGGTATGTGTATGTGTATGGAAAGTACTATAGTCAAGGTGGGAGCGATTTAACTAACAATTAACACAATTAACGGGAAGAAAACAAAAAGAAGCCGCAAAAGTGTCTAAAAATGTCTTTATTTAGTATACAAATAAGAGGAAGTAAACATTTGTATAACCCAATAAAGCAAAAGAGCCAAAATGGAAAAGGAAGAGTATGTAAAACGCACAGTAACACGTATCTTTAAGATTCATCGACCGACATGGCGAGGGACTCTGGCCGAGATTCGGATTCGGGTAGCAACTTCCGTTGCACTACCGTTGCATATAGAACCATGCGCCCCATAGGACACACACGTGTATGAGTCGCATATATGTATGTATGATGTACGTTAGATATAGTCAAAATGTGCAACGTAAGCCGCAAATTAAGGTAGAGAGGCGTGGTCAGAAGAGCAACAATATACCTACTATATAAATACTAACAATGAATAATAATACTTTTTGTAATAAAGTGAACTCTATGTAGCGTATATATATATTAATTATATATATGAAATATATATATTTATATAATATATATTGTCTTAACAACTTATCGTACATAACTTGCAGCAAATGAAAACTATGAGAAAATCGAAATGATAAACCGAAACAGAAACAGAAACCGAAACAGAAACAGAAACAGAAACCGAAACCCCTAACGGCGAAAACCAAACGTAAATAATTAAGAAATAATTAGTCGTATTTGGTATTAACTAATTAACTATTAAAGTAAGAACTAAACAATTTGAGAGAACCCTCTGATAGAGCACACTCGCCCACACTCTCACAGATATAGAACGACACCTCTTCGAGCACTCCTAATGCTTCAGTTCAAGTTAGTTTCCCCCACCCAATCACCCAATCACCCGATGACCCGAAGACCACATGACCCGAAGACCCAAAGACCCGATGACCCGGTGACCAGACATCCGATCACCGCACTTCCATCTGTCACTCCACCTCTCTCACACCCTTCAATTTTTCGGAAAAGTCCTTTGTTCGATCCTTTCACTGAGGTCTATTATCGAACGGTTGAACCCACTGCAGGCAGTGTCGGAATGACCGGGACTTAAGTCTATTAGGATGCTTTTCCGTTGTGCATCCGAACGTTTCCCACACGAGTTTCCACAACATCTTGCATTACCAAACTGACGAAATTACTTTAGGAGGTAGCAGGAGGGAGCAGGAGGTAGCAGGAGGGAGCAGGAGGTAGCAGGAGGTAGCAGGACAGCAGATGGTACGCATTTTGTTAGGTGTTGTAGTAGTAACGTATCGGTATCGACATAACACGAGCAGGAGCAGCAGCCTTCATTACGAACCCTCCATTTCTCTCTGGTTAGCCCCCATATCAATAACTCTTTGTAAATACAGATTACGTATGAGCAATTCGCCTCGAATCCATCTGCACAGTCCCCGATCATCCCCAAAGCATTCACATGCATACGACGCTACACTTTCGCTCCTTTGGTTCTCCAAGTGTCCCCCAGTTGCGCCGTGTGCGGAACCATTTCCATCGATGTGGCGATGGTACGGGTTGACGTTGCCGAACTTTCCACTTATTACCATAAGTATAGGGGCGGATGCATGCCTTTTCTTGGGAAAACAGGGGGCGTAAGAGCAGGAGAGGGGCGGACAGGGCGGACAGGGCGGACAGGGGCAGAACGACACCGTTATCAGTCAGTCATTTCAATGGCGGAACGGAAGCGGAAGCGGAAACGGAAGCGGAAACGGAAGCGGAAACGGAATAGGTAACGGTGGCGGAAATAGTAACAGAAACAGAAACAGAAAAAGAAACAAAAGGGCAAAGGAGGAACAGGGCAGAGTCAGCCGCTGGCACAAATTGCGCGCATATAGAATGCAAATTGTTATGAATTATTGTGTACTTTTGTAAAACTTTTTGATATATATAATATAGTTAACATGAATAGATGCCTAAATAATAATAAATTAAATATTAATTTATTTAAATGTAAACAATAAATAGAGAAGGACACTGGAGTAGGCCGGCGGATGCGGACACGGCGGCGGACCGAGGTCGATTGCAGTCCGCTGCAGTTGGTCAGTGCGCCTCGATCCCGGGCCCCAATCCATATCCGCGCCCCGGCATTAGCGTATGTACGAATAAATTTTAGGCACCGGAGAACGAGGATCTAGACGCCCCTTCGGCGGGATGACTCGTTCCAGGAGGCGGCGATATCCCTGTGCATAGCGAAACTAGTTGAATTGTGTACGTAATGTGGGTGAAACCATAGCTCCAGATCTGATCCATCGACTTTGCATGGTCCATCGACAGCGCATCGAAACCACCTCATGCGGTCCATACACAATCGATTCACATTCGAATCCAGATCCGAATCAGTAACCAATTAGCACGAATTATACAATAATTTTTGTAATTGATTAGCCGCTGCCACACAAGCAAATCCAAAACCAAAACCAAAACCAAAACCAAAACCAAAACCGAAACAAAAATCGAGAAAGAACAACAAGCAGAAAGCAAAAACTCCGCTGCAGCGTTCGCTAGCAATTATTTTTTACAAAAACCAAAAAACAAATATTTCAAATATGTAAAAAAAGAGATTTTTAAAAACCGAAACCAAATTGGAGACACGAAATTCTTCTTTTTAGGCCAAATGAAATTACATAATTGTGTGCCAGGACAAAAGTGACAAAATATAAAAACGAAGAAAGCGTTAAAATGTGTTGTATTTAATATCATGCAAGCATGCACAGAAAACCGAGCAAGGCGGATAAACAAAACAATTAATATAACGAAATTCATAGCGTCAAGTCAAGTTTAATTTAATTAAATGAAAACATAGACTAATTTAATGGTTTGATGGAAAGCCACACAGCTAGCAAACAAAACAAAAAGTCTCCATCAAATCGAATACTCTAACCATAGTAATTCCCGAATGAAAGTTTGCATAGTGAAAAATCGAATCCCCAGCAATGAAAAGCCCCTCCCGAATAACAGTAATTTAGTGGAAACTGATAAAAGAGTAAAACCTAAGCCCCACTTGAGACAGCTAAAACTTTAAAAACTAAACTGAAATCTTCTGTACTTGTTATTAAAATACAAAGCGTAAGGATAAAGAACACATAGAAGAATCAACAAATTATAAATAAAAAAAAACGACGAAAAGCCCAAAAATAGAACACAAAAACGAAATTTCATAGTCCTTAAGCTAAACTCTAAAACCAAAGAAAATTAAATTCCCCCAGCCAAACTATCTAACGTAATGAAATTCATTTCCAAAGCGGACGGAGGAAGAATAGTAATACTTTCTAATAATAATGGCAACTGGCATAATTATGGTAATTGTAAAATAATTAAACAATGACGTAAACGTAATACAAAAACGGAAAAATCGAAAATAATAAAAATAAATTGTTGTTATTGAATGTATTTGTATAGAAAAATTATTATGATTATGACGATGAATAATAAATGATTACAAAAATAATAATTATTGTTCAAACCGAAAAGCAAACAAAAAAACAAAACAAATATATATATATACGAGAAACCGTCTTTGACTTCCTACTGGGATGAACTGGAGGACAGCTCGCTGGTTCGTCTTGCCACTCAAGTGCCACGTGCGAGTACCCGCGGGTTCTGCTCGGGAAAATCGGAAAAATGGTCGGGGGAACCCCGACAAACAAAATAATTAGGAGTCCTCGGGGAGATGGAGATGGAGCAATGGAAGGGCAGGAGGAAGTAAGCGCATGACTCCGGACCAAAGCAAAGGATAATTGCATGCAGTGTTTCGTCATATCTCACTTTGGCCATAGGCTTTATAGGTGAGCCATGCATTCATAAGATGTCCACAGCCAACAAATACTGCTGCCTACTTTCGGGCACTGAAAGGCTCGATGTCGAGTGACTAGCGAGATTTGCCATCCCGATCCCTACTTAGTGTAGCAAGTCTGAACGCCTTGTTTGCCCAATCCGCCTGCCCGAGTGATACGTTATTTATGGAAAGTATAACCATGCATATCAGGTGAAAGTCTTGATTTCCCCAAGCAGCTAACCGGCAAAGTGCCAGCAATCAAGTCGGGAAACCAGCAGCGGTGGCAAATGGCATGTTCTGCAATCTCGCACGCACTTGCGTTTCAAGTGCTCCGGGGCTTGTGCGGACTGGCGACTGGCGACTGGCGACTGGCGACTGGCGAGATTGTATTATGTAACCTGTGTTACTTTCACTTTCGAGTTGCTCAACGCAGGTGCTTAGCGGCAGTAACAGCGGCCACATCATCGGCAGCCGCAGCAGCAAACACTCTAATTAGGCGCGGCCAGCAGGGAGGAGGAGGCGGCAGGACAAAGGATGAAGGACGAAGGACGATGGCAGTCGGCAGTCGGCATGCCGCTGCCGAAGCTGGCTCCGTCGCACTCAAATCCTTCGGCTCCGTTGGCCGGGGCACTGAGCCGCCGTTCGCCGAGTTCTCAGATACGTTTCGGCTGGCGAAAGGGAAAGTTCGAATTGCGGACGCGGCGCCGGGAAATCGTTTTTCCTTTGTTTTTCCGGCTGTTTTTCCGAGTTGCGAGTTGCGAGTTGCGAGTTGCGGGCTGCATGTGAACGCATTTTCGGTACGTGTTTATCCATCCATCCGCCTTTGAAATGTGTGCTTGTGGGGCGGAATATTTGCCTAGTGCTAACGAGTTGTGCGTCGACGGTCAACTGGCTTTTCTGTTTGCTCGCGGCACTGGCGTGCGAGTATATTTTTGCATACTTTTTGGCGCCAGCTGAAAAAGTCCAAAATAGAAAAGCGAATTGCGAATCCGTCCGAGAGCATTAATACGGCATGAAAACGTTGTGCCGCCAACTGACAGCTACATGAATTGCCACTCAGGCCTAAGTGCGCGTAAAAGGTCAATGCTAATTGACACTGACGCGGCGAATAAGTTGGCAATCTCTCGATAATTGGGAACTCAATTACCCACTCTCGGAACATTTTGATCGGTTGGTAATTGTTGCTCAAGAAGAAGAGAGAAAAGTTGTGAAAAGACTTGGAAACTTCGGATTTGTAGCGGCATACTTAGAAATTTCATTTTTATCTCTCAGTTATATGGTTGCTTATTCTTATAAATTGATCAATTTAAAGTTGGTAAACGAGCTGCTTATGAACTAACAGCTTAGCAGATCCTTAGTAGTCACAGTTTGGCTTTCCAAGCGGAATACAAGTGCGTTTAGATGCCATCGAGAGTGTTCCTATAGGTCTTCATTGTTTCAAGTAGGCTTTGACAGTTGAGTGGAGAATGAGGCAAGTGAGACGCGCATCGCCGGGTCAAAGTCAGGCCCTCCTTTCCTGCCTCATTATCGCCGTGTGCGCCGCATTAATAATTCAATCTGGGCAAATCCAGGGTGTGAAAGCTCAGCCGGGACGCGAACCCGGCGTGGTGAATTCGGCGCAGCCCGGCAACGGTGCGTATGAAAAAGGCAGTGCCGACAGTAATGACACAGAAAGGCGGTTGCGCAAAGTAATTTGGAAATGCATTCCCACAGGGAATGGGACCACTGGCCACCGCGTGCCGCGCAGTGTGTTCCACGTGCGCTGGAACCCCAACGAGAAGTTCATCGTGGAGAGTCGCGAGAGCCCGGCCATCAACTCCTCCAAGCTGGCTCCCCATCCCCGACTGAAGGTCTCGAAGAACACCAAGCTCACGCTGAGCCCCAAGCTGTACCTCTGCCACGACAAGCACTCGGAGCTGTGCCACAACAAGACCCAGCAGTTCCGCCAGCGCATTGTCCGGGCCTTCGAGAAGGCCATGGTGGAGTCGGTCAACGAGTCGCAGGCGAACCACTACAACGTGGACTACAAGCCTGTGTTCGGGGACAGCTTCGAGGAGCAGTACTACCCCTCGACCTGCCTGGTCATGGAGGCGGGCGTGCGGGTCCTGCGGCGCAAGGACGCGCCCTTCAACAAGCTGCCCTTCGGCCGGCTCTTCCCGCGCCAGAAGCTCTTCCGCAACGTGAAGGACATCAAGACGTGTGCCATCGTCTCCAGTGCGGGATCGTTGGCTGGCTCCAAGTTGGGCCGCTTTATCGGTGAGTCTTCTTCTAGTAGTATGTATACATATATATATGTATGTATGTAAAGCCTCCATTTGAGCAATAATGCTTGTACAATGCATCTGCAATGCAATGCAATGCAATGCAATGCAATGCAACTGCAGTGCACCCACCTGCATGCACAATGAGTCGGAAGAGGCCGCTCGTGATCGGTTTGATTTAGCCGTCTACTCTAATTCTGTTTGTATTCTGGCTCACTGCCCTCCGTCCTGCTCCCAGACACGCACGACATTGTGATGAGATTCAATCATGCGCCCACGCAAGGACACGAGGTGGATGTTGGCAGCAAAACCACGATTCGTGTGGTGAATTCGCAAGTAGGCTGACACGCAGTTCCGCACTTTCGACAGCAGCTGCAATCTACTACAATCTACAATCTACTTTTCCCCTCCCCAGGTGGTCACCAAGCCGGAATTCGACTTCACCCGGGCCCCCATCTTCCGGAACGTCACGATCGCCGCCTGGGATCCCGGCAAGTACAATGGCACGCTGGAGGATTGGCTCACCAGCGCTGACTACGACCTCTTCACCAACTACGAGCTGTACAGGCGGCGCTATCCCAAGTCGCGCGCCTTCCTCATCGATCCCCACTCCGTGTGGCGCCTGTGGCAGAGTCTGCAGATGTTCGCCGGGAGCCGCCCGATTAGCAGGAATCCCCCGAGTTCCGGTTTCATAGGTGAGCAGGACTCTTGCCAGTTAATTGTTGAGTGATTTCTGTGCCTTCCCAGGACTGGCCCTGCTCCTGCCGCACTGTCCCCAGGTGGACTTCGTGGAGTACGTGCCCTCCACGCGACTCAATGGACGCTGTCACTACTACAGCAAGGAGGTGGGTCCGAAAATGAATGTACTCAGTCTCTGCTGAGCCACTGACTTCCTCCATTCCCAGATGAATTCCGCCTGCACATTCGGCTCCTGGCATCCGCTGGCCGCCGAGAAGCTGATGGCCCTGGACATGAACATGGCGGAGGACGACGACATGTCGGTCTTCCAGTTCGGCATCCTGCGGATACGCAGGCCCGACAAGCTGCTCTGCGGCTTCAACTTCTTTGGCTACTGAGGAGGAGCGCGATTCCCAGTTCCCAGTTCGCAGTTCGCAGTTCGCAGTTTGCAGTTCGCAGGCGGAAGTGGCAGTGACAATCCAGGTGCATTTAATCAAGCGGTTTTCATCGAGTGCAATAAACAATTGAACAATTCGACTTTGCAATGAATACAAGCTGAAGTACACTTGGCCGAGTGGAGCGGGGGAGGAGCACGGGTCCCAAGTGGATGCGTTGCCTTTTGATTGCTTCTCTCGGCTGGCTGGAACAAAGCCGCCCAGCACAGAGCAGAACAGAGCAGAACAGAGCAGAACACAAATTATGACTGTCCTCATGGAGCCGTGTTTTCCTTAGCCATTAACTGCCATAACTGTTTGTCTACACGGGCGACCTGAGTGCAATAAGTATAAGTATAAGTATAAGTATAAGTAGTATGATTGTTATTCCGGCCCCAAGGATCTCGGCGTGGGCGTGGGCGTGGAGCGGACTGGAGCGGAGTGGAGCGGAGTGGACGAGGTGCGGCGAGTTGGGTGGGTAAGGAAAGCACTCATTAATACGTGATGCGGCAGGCCGAACGTGCGGCGACTCCAAAGTGACAAGACGTCAAGTCAACAGCGGAAAGTCGGTGTTATGATGGCAGTTTTTGGTCGTTTTCTGCCGGCTTGGCTGGAGTTAAACGCTGCGTATGCGCGATTAAATAATATACAGCAAGAGTAAATATGGAGATTTCGTTGAACCAGGAACAGGGCACAGAACCAAACTTATGGCCGAAGGGCACTGTGCAGCAGCTCCAAGGAGCGCCAAACGAAACCCAAAGCTGGAGTAGAGTGTGCAATGTGCAATGGGAGTTTCTTGAACCCGCTGGGCCACCTGCTCCTCCAATATTCCACTTGCAGGCAGCCTGCTCTTTTGCATTTGAACAGCCAAGGCTGGCTGTTGTGGCTACAAAGTTCATCTAACTCGAGTCGACAATCACAAGCCAGCCGGAGTGCAGCCCGAATTTTTGATTTAAGCTTCCATTTCGGACGTTTATTTGGCAAATGCAAATAGCAAGACGTTCACGTGTTTACGTTCGCCTCGGCCACTCTTTGTTTTGGTAATTGTGCAGCACCCCGGCCCGAAAATGGCCAAAAGCCATTGGCCATCGACCACTGGGCACTGGACACTGGACACTGGACACTGGACACTGGACAGTGGACACTGGACACTGGCCACTGGCACTTGGCAGGCGGTATTTTGACATTTTTACAAGCAGCTTAACTTTTGCTTGCCATTCTGCCGAGAGCTCTGCGCGTTCGTTGCCCTCGTGAGAACGTGTTTGCCATGCTGATAAGTGATCTGATAAATGCGCGAATCAAAAATATGAATTTTATAGCTGAAAGTCATAAAGTGATGGGTGCGCGTGTGCAATCGCCTCCATGGAATAGGACACCACATCCCCGCGAGTTATCACTTAGGGCTCCCAGTGCGGGTTTCCAGTACACTAAGGCAAAGTGCCCACCAAATTGACTCACATTGGACTCTGGACGAAGTCGGAGCATATTGTTTGTACCATTTAGTGCCTGCATATGGGTTTGTCGCTGACTCACTGACTTGTCATTGCGTTGCATATTCTAATAAGCAAGTATACGATATGTACATATGCCTTCTACTTCTTGTACTTTGCTTGGCCTGGTGAACCAATTTCATTTTTAGGAGTGTGTCACATTTCTGGCTGGGCAGCCCCCACACCGATCCCCTTGCTGGGATCCAACTCCTATGTAGCATGCACATTAAAAATGTCGCTTTTCATTGGATTTTTATCGACTGCTGAATGACGGGCCCGGCCGCCCGAGAGGGTCAGCAGTGACATGGACGTGGACGTGGACGTGGACGTGGACATGGACATCTACATCTGTTTCGAGAATCCACAGAGTCGAACAGAACCTCCCCCTGAAATGTCAATTTGGGTCGGCTTCAATGTTGTGCTAATTGAAATCAAATGCCCGTCATGCGTCGTCTATCTTTGGAAGTTTGGATGCAGGGCTCGATGAGCCACTGTGGGGCAAGCGGATGACTCAGAAATTAATATCTCTTTTTCCATTGAGTAGATTCATTTGCATTGCACGTTTGCTTAGCTTCAAGTGACTCCTTTGAGCTGCTTTTGTTTCTACCAAATTGCTTGCTCATTTCCGAGAATCGTGGGGATAGTCAGTCGTGCGCCGAAATAAAATATGAAGCATAACTTATGCACTCTTTTGGTTTTGTGGTTTTGTGGTCTTGTGGCCTTTGAGGAGAGTGTGTAACTGTGGACACTAGGGTGATGCATCTGGGTGTGTCCGACGGACCACGACACGTAGTTGATTCGGGCCAGATCCAGACAAAAGATGGCTTGCACAAACAGCCCGCGGAGAGTCAAGGACGCCAGACTACTTTATGTGCCTTTCATTATCTCCCAAAGAAATATGCGGCTGGGATGGCGGAGCAACTTGTCTTTTATTATGTGGGTGGAGCAGGTTCTGGCCAATAAATTCTGAGCAACTACTCCACATACTAGTGAGTCTGGGGCTTTTCAAGGATATACTCGTATGCGCACAGTCGATACAGAGTACACATAAATAGTTAAGAAACGATTTTAGGTGCACCTTGTTCAAATACTAAGTACTCTCAACTGAAATCGATGATTGCATTATTAGCTGAATGCCTAATATTGGCGATCGCACAAAGACTCCACCCGAAGGATTTCCTTTGAGACACCCAAAAGGAGTGGCCCCATCAATCAGTGCGGTTGATCAAACAATCACTCAATCAGACTTCCTGCTCGATTTGAATTGCTCTTTTGTATCTAAAATCCTTAGTTTATTCGCCCGTGCGACAGCCATATCAAAGTATTTAATTGCAATACAAAAGAAGACATCACCCTCGATTCGCCCCTCGATCTCCCCTCGAATCTCGCATTTCCAGGTGGGGGGAGTCGGTCGGGAGGTGGCCGTTTGAGGAAGAAGCCAAGAGGACGGCATTCCAGCACGTTTGAGTGCGTATAAATCAAAACATAAGAACAATATAAAGCGAAATTTAGCATCACAGCGAGCGCAGTCGAGGCAGAGTGAATCCAAATGAATCAGCCTGTTCTGCAGGTGAAAATCGGTGGAAGTGAACACCTCAATAGGCCTATGCCACAGCCACCCATCGGTGGCACCGATGCACGGAGCCGCTCAAGAAGCCGCGATTGGTGCGTAACTATCCCGTTATCGGAACAAAACGAGGAAGCTCCCCCAGCATTGCGAAAGGGGTTCTGACAGGGAAGGACGCGGGCATCAAGCCGAGCTGAATGACTGGCGTTTCGGATCTCGGATATTGGATCTCGGATCTCGGATCTCGGGACGGAACGCCATCGGAACGGATCGCCTTGCTCCCGGCCATATAAAAGAATCTAAGCGGAGCGTCCCGAGTCTCAGTCTAGCGCAAAAAACGCACTCGAACTTGCAGTTACGGCAGCTTGCTGCGGAAGGCAAATCTCCATAAGATATATACTATAGGATACCTAAGCAAATTAGCGAGTGCTAAACAAATTAGTTTGTGCTTCCGCTGCGTGCAAAGCTTTCCACCCAGAGTGAAAAATACAAGTGCGACTGAGAGCGAGAGCGAGAGAAAGCTGCGCCCTCAGGTGAATCATCAGTGCATCTAACAGCTAGCCAAAAGCTTGCTAACTTCTGGCTGGCAGCCCGCTAACAGCCCGCTAACAGAAAAGGTGAGTCCTAGCCAAATAGAGCTTTGCCCAGCCCCTGTTGCTCGCCAGAAATTAGTGCTGGTTTCCGAGAAATGCCTGCACTATCACTCCTTGCAATATCAAATAGAGTTTCATTAAGGGAATGTTGTGGTCAGCTCAGTAACAGCCAATCGATCGCCATGGGTAGTACACAGTCCGCTAGTCTGGCTAACTGAAGCCAGAAGAGAGCTAGTTCCTAGTTAGCTAGTCCTGTTGCTGCGCATTCACGTGCAAGGGACGAAGAATCAAGGGGCGACTGGCTGATTTTCAACCACCACATCTAGGATTCCACCTATGGGCGGTTGTGTGTGTATGGTAGTGAGTGTCGATGGTTATTCGCGTGACTCGTAAACTAGAGGCGAACACAGGCCCAGGTCTTAGCCATTAGACCCACACACACTCGTAAGCCCCATGGAAGTACACAAGTAGGGGTGGCGAAGACGACGCGAACATTATTTTGCTGCCACCACAAAGGTGGAAAGCCAGAATGGCAGAGAGCTGGAGCTGAAACAGAAACAGAAACAGAAAGCCAGACGAGTCGCAATCGGAACCTGCTGTGAATCGGTCGCCATCGTCTCTCGCGGAACAAGTAGTCTTGGCCAGAAACTGGGAGTAGCGCTAGCCCCTGGACATGAGTGTGGATGGTGCCCAGCCGTAGCGAAATCCGCCCAAGTGATAGTGACTATATAGTGACTCGCCCGCCTGGCCTTATCAACCACGAAGATCTAATCGCCATCGGTCGCAGATAAGCCCGATAAGTTGGGAACCGCACGTTGGAGAACTTAAAGAAAACAAAAGGCGCTTGCTTTGTGCAATATTTGCTGAAGGAGCACGGGCACCGAGCTGATTATTTCACAAATTGGTTTATGCAAATTCTGTTTGCTCAATTCGTCTGTCCGCCGTATGGTAAGTAAGCATACCAAGTGACTCAGCTCCGCCGGGGAATTCCACTTTCTCGACTCCGGGCATCAATGGCTAAGAGCGATCTCGGTACGGACTTTGCATTTGACATTGCGGGCGGATCACAGAGGCGGCTCGAACAATCGGCACGTAGGAGCTTTGTAACATTCCGATACATGAATACATATAATTATAGGCACATCAGATACTTCATATAATATACACTACTTTGTACACTACTATCGAAGCCTGACCGTGACGTGATTGAGTTGAGCAATAGCTTTTCGCACTCAAAGTCAGAGCCGCGCACTCTATTCAAATAATATACAATACTACGAGTATATTCATATACAATTAGCATTATCTGCCCCATCTGTGTGACAATTATATGTTCTGCTCGGCCAGGTGGCACAGTTCAAAGGCAAAAGGCAAAAGTCAATGCGAAATCGTTTGAATTCAAGCGGCGTGGAAAAGTTCATTTCACTGCCGCCGACGCAGAGAACCAACCTTCGCAGCCATGTCATCGCACTGGATCGCACCGGGATGGGGACATGGTCTAAAAATACCATAAATAGTTGTCTTTAAGGCCAGAAGAACTCATAAATATTTCATTGTTCCGATGGCAGAGCAGCGGGGCAAAATGCATCGCCCAGCGGGCGACGACGACAAGTCAACTTGTCCACTGCCATAACAGAGGAATATGCGAGTATTCGTGTGTATATGGGCACAGATCCCAGAACCGAGAACCCAGAACCCAGCTCCTAAGCCCATGGCCCACAGCCCCGAGCCCCGAGCAGATGGGCAAGCAAAGAGGGGTGACAGCAGGCCAGATGCACTTGGTCCATGGATAAATGGCAGAAACAGCAACCGATTTGCCTCACAGCCCCCGCTTTGTTCTGCCAAGTTGTGTGCGCCTCGTTGTGTGTGCCAGCTCCATAAAGCGAATCAGGAACTGTCGTAGAGGCGAATGTCGCCCATTATCTGGCTGTCGGATTCGCTCTTCGTTCTCCAGCTGCATCCAAGCTGCATCCCAGCTGCATCCCAGCTGAACCTTTGGCTGAGGGCGATTACTGGATTCGCTTGCGCTAGGTAGCAATTTGCTTCACGTGGCCGCTGGATTTCGAGGCTGAGTCACCACAAATTGCACTCAATTGATTTTAATGGGTTGGCGCAGACGTAGGGCAATGTATTCTCGATTCCCAGAAAAAGATACGCAGATGAATAGCTTATTAGCATCGCTAATAAGCTAATCGGGTTGTTGAAACGGCAGACGTGTTAATCAAGAAGATTTAGAAAAGCAAATACGGCTATCAGCCACAGTTAGTTGTACCCATTTACTCCATCGTGCAAACTAATATGAGCTCCACCGACGCAATAAGTAATTCGTACTGCTCTCCTATCTTTAACCAATGTAATTGTGTGTAAGGCACACACTTTCCGATTCCAACTTGATTATCGCTAATAAGCTTACGCATTACTCATACGCCCATTGAGAAACCCCTTGGCCAGGGAAATCCAGAAGGCATATTCATTCATAAATGAGTATTCGTTAGCTGCGACGTTTGGCAGGTCGGAAATTTACTCGGATTCGAAGCGAAAGAGGGCAGGGAGTGTGCCATGCTTGCGGATGAGCTGCTAAGTGCCACCGCAGCGGCTGCTGTTGGCTGGACCAGCGGCGTATGACGCATGTGTGGTGTTTCCAAGAAGCGCATTACTCATACGCCCCTCTCCAGCTTGGCGAGGAGAGAGAGGGGGTGGTGAGAGGGGGATGGAGAGTGGAAGGCACAACTTAACTTCGATTATTGGCAACAGGTTTCGGCAATCCGCCGCTACTTAATCCCCATCTCCACGCCAGCAAGCATCGCCATCGCCCCTGCCGGCCGCGAAAGCTTTCGGTTCCGCTCTTCGAAAGCTCCGCTCGCGATTGCCAGTCGTCTTCGTGCGCCAGCGAACGCCGAAGATCAGTTAAGTTTTGCGCGCAGGCCAGGGCGGATGTGTTGAGCGGCGAGAAACCGAAAAAGTCACTACGATAGAATAAGAATCGCAGCTAGTCGCGAAGAAAGTTATCCGAAAAGTGAAAGAGTTCGGTTTTGGGTATTGAGTTTTGGTTTCGAACGCGGAAGCGAGCGCGAAAATGGAAGTGCCAGCGGGCAATTAGTGCAGCCAGACACATACACTTAAGTACTTAAAGACACAAAGACACACAGCTCGAAAATACAGCAAAAACAAAAGGATTGCGACTGTGAATTTATAAAGTATAAGTTATAAGCAACGACAACACATCCACAGCGGCATACGCAGCGACGACAGCTACAACAAACAACAGAAAGAAATATATGTGCCGAGAGCTAATTAATTAATTCGTAAGTGTTGCAAGCGACATGCGGCAACAAAGGCGGCAGCAGCAGCAGCAGCAGCAGCAGCAGCGATAGTTCATTGATCTGCAACTGCATCCCACTGGCAGCCCAGCTAATTGAAAGGTCAAGCAGCGGGACCAAGCCCATTCATCAGGCCTAACCCTATCCGTTGAGCACTCCGCTTTGGAGGTGAACTTGAGCAGCGCTGCAGATTGGGGGTTTCGACACTGCTTGCCCAACCCGGTGTGTGATATGGCTATCACTAAGGTCAAGTTCTAGTAACACTTGGCCACTCGTTCCCGAACTATGCATGCGCTAACTCACAACATAACTCCCGTCGATCGCCACCATATCTTATCTTATTCATCGGGGAGAAGTTTGCTGATAAGGCTAACAATGCCAAAAGGCTATATCAAGTGGAATTTGGTGTCGTTAAGCAGCTCTAGGGTACTTTTCAACGCACGTCAGCAAGTGCGTCGTTCTTGGCCAAACCTGTTGGTGGCCAAATGTATTTATTAATTTAATTCGTGTATCAACGCTTGACTCACGCCTCTTCGCAGAAGTCCGAACCTGGAATTTCAAGTCAGAGAAGATGGCAAGGAGCCGGCGAACCGGTTTGCAGCTGGCCAAATCCACCTTATCATTACCGGGTGGAAGCCCTGCTTATGACCCAATTCTGAACATCGAGCACACACCCAGACGTGTGCTACATGTCGTATACGTAACCATTACGATAAACGAAGCAGGGCAACTTTCGCGCTGCATGCAGTTTCGCCATCGATTGCTCCAGCCAAGCACTCGAAACTCACTCGCCTTATTGATCTAACAGCGGGGAAATGCGTCCACTGTTATGACAAACCCCACAACCCCACAACCCCACACCCCACAGCCCCACAACCCCAGAGATCCCCTTCAACCCATCAGCCGGGTTTACACCACACGGCGCTAACCTTAAACTGTCAGCCGCCGACCGTTCAACCCGGCCGAAACATTTGCCCAAAGAGAAAAATGGGAATTGTTTATGGTATTTGCTTAGCGAAATTATTGTAATCAGATAGCACCGGCGGGCCAACGGGTGTGTGCGTATATTAAAAACATATTCACCTGTTCATTTGGCTGCTTAACTGTTCGGTCGGATCTAGCGGCTAATTGCCTGGCATAAAACAGACTGTTAGCTGCGCCGCCCAGAAATCCCCAGCTTTAGTCCAGATTAGTCAGCCCCACAGCAAGAATGACAGGCTTAAGTGTTCAGTGTCCGCTCCAGATATACTCGTACGGGTATAGTACATCATGTATATCATGTATTTGCTACGGTGCGCTCCACACGGCGTGTACTTGATACGACTTATCGCACTTTTCGTCTCGTGCTCCGCTAATGCTGCTCGGATCTCGACCAGCATTGGTGCACGATCTAGTGGGGTAAACATCACCATAAACACACAAGTCTCTCGCCCTAGGTCAACACCATCCATATCAACAGAAATACGAACGACCGCGGAAATCTGCGCTATATTTAGCGGCCAAATATCAGAATATCAACAGAAGGCCCACAGTCCTGTGCGGTTATGGCCGACCTGGTATTTACCAGGCTAAAATTAAATTCTAATTGGAGTCTAAACTTACACTGTTTACGGCGCTGTTTATGACGTCCGACCTGTC
>VCKV01000104.1:0-82281 GCA_005876975.1 Drosophila orena | reverse complement strand
CTTGATCTTAATATAACCAGCATATCGGACACTGTGCTAAACTTTAAATACATTTTTATTGCTTCCGTGTGCATTACGGCTTACGTTTCCTTAAACAGCACAATCGTTAAACGATGTCTCTTGTATGGCCACCAGTAATCTTGATTTGACAGATGCCATAACTCCGATGACTAACCTGTATCTTTTCTTGGATACTTCTTGGCAATACAGCACCATTGTTGACTATGTATCGTAAGTTGGATTTCTTAAAGTATAGATCATATTTTATATAAAAAATTAATTTTTAAAATTATTTTTAGTTATGTTATCCAGCAGCTTAATATTCACCCCTATGCCAGCACAATCACAATGCTTTCGGCACAAGATGGATCGATTATCGTAAACACCACAAACTATATTACGGATGTCTATCAGCAATGGAATGCAACTACACAGGCTACTTGTAAGCTTCATTTGCGAGTAATTTGCTTTCGACTAAACGTTTCTTTGCAGATACCCAGGGATTCAACCTTCCTAATGTTTTGCGTACAATTCAGAACCTAACCCAGAACTTAATGAATGAAGAAAAGACTAATTCGAGCCTAAGTGGTCACTCACTAGTAGCCCTAATCATTCCGAATCAGCAAACGGTCAATGATGGGGACTCCAGCTACGCCACTACAGAAATTCAGTACATTAAGGAACAAATTCCAGACCTGCGTTTTATATACTATGGTGGTGGAAGCATTCAGCGTTTTTCAAGCTTTGTCCGAGATCCCACTCAAGACCTTTTCTCCCTCACATTGGGCAGTACACCGGCGACATCAGCGGGACCTGTGGCAAAGCGCATTGTCCAAAGTAATCAACTTATTTTTGTATTTTAAAAATAATTTGAACACTTTTTGTTCTTGCAGTTCCCCGTCGCATTATTAATCCACGTTGTGGATCAAGTTGGTACACAAATAGCTGGGGTATTCAAATAATTATTTAATAAATATCATTTTTATATTTACTATTTAAATTCTTTACAGGTACTGATCAAACAGCCCAATATGTGGGGCCTGGAAAGGTGAACTTTTACCGAGTTTCTGCTAACTATTTCTTTGGAACTGGTGCGAACCGGTATTTGACCATTCAATCTCAGAATGGAGGATCTTATACTATATGTACTTCACGTACATATGCATGGCCGCAACAGAACTCAACTACTCTTTCTACAGCAAACTCGATAGATCAGAGTTGCATACAAATAAGTGGAAATAGTTATAGCTACGATCTTTCAAGTGCCTGTGAGGGATACTACACTATCACCCAGTGTCCAGACTTGTATTTGTCAGTCCAAGCTACATCAAACACCACGTCCTGTATACAGGATGCTTGCCAGACCCCTGACCAATGGCGGTTTACAATGTCAATGGTCAACATGGGATGCTACAGCGGTGTTTCGGGTCTAGCAGCCAGCCTGCTAATAACTCTATTCGCATTGTTAGCTATAAAGCTGATTCAATAATTGGTAACTAGTGTATGGTAGTATTAGTGGTACTGCCGCAGGTTTTAAAGCATAAGTCAAGTCTTATAACACAAACAATTTTTTCGTTTTACATTAATCTTTTATTTTTTCGTAATTAATGTCCTAAATAAATGTCCTAAATATAACTATTCTGGCTATTTTATTTGATTTGTTTGGTGGTTCCCGATAGGCGCTGTTTTAGAGAGACAAACTTATAGTAATTTAACAATTTTATGTTCTGTTTCTAGCAATTATGGATTCCTTTCCGTCTCCACAATGGTCTGAAATATCCAATCTAACCACAATAATGACTGATTTATATGTGTTTGTCGACACCTACTGGCCCTTCGGCTATGTTGTTGATTACGTTGCGTAAGTTTGCTTAACGATATTAGGTAAAAAATTTTAAAATGTATTAATAACAAGTTTTTGCAGTTATGTGCTGCAGGGCCTTAACATTCATCCATACGCAAGTAAGGTTACCCTTTTCGCAGCTTCCGATACGACAGTCATTGTTAATACCACCGACTACATAATTAACGTCTATGAAAATTGGAATTCAACTTCGCACTCTTGGCGTAAGACTAAATTTAACTGATTGATATTTCAATAATTGTATCCTTTCCCCAGATCCACCCGGGTTTAGTCTGCCACTTATCCTAAGCACTTTAAATACAAGAGTTGAGGACTTGCTTGAAACAGATCGTGCTACCGATAATCTGGGAGGCCGATCATTAGTTGCGTTATTAATACCCAGTCCGCTATCTTACGTAGATGAGGAGGACTATGATTATTGTCAGCGATATTTGGAAAGAATGAGTGCGCGTTTGCCCAGTTTGCAATTTATTTACTATGGAGGGGGAGCGTTGGTAAGGTTCCACGACTTCGTTCGCGATCCAAGTAAGGACTTGTATCTTTTGAACACCGAAAAGCCACCCGAAAGTTGCGGTGCTCCCGTTATTACACGAATTCGGCAAGGTGATTACCTAATTTTTTTTATATCAGCAAGTTAAATTAATCGCGAGATTTTTTTTTAGTGCCTCGTCGAATTTCAAATCCGCGTTGCAATGTAAATGGCGCCATTAGCGAGTTTGGAACCAATTCCTTGCCACAATTTGGCCGCTTGGGCAGTATTAACTTCTACAAGCTGGAGTCACAATATCTACCGGATCGGCAGAGTATGCGTTACCTTAAAATTTCCCCCATAAGTCAAATTACGTTTACTGTTTGCACCTCCCGAAGCATCGAACGACCATTTAGGAATTTAAGCGCGCCATTAAGGGCGGAAGAGAACTGCGAATCTACAGCATTGGGCTTATTTAGCTTTGATCTTACTGATGCGTGTGTTGGTTATACCTTTGTTGCTTGTCCTCCTCTATTTTTCTCAGTCCAGGCCCAAAGCTTTGGCGAGGTTTCATGTATAGTTGAGTCGTGCCAAACTCCAGATGAGGCGCAGTACGTCATTAGTTTAAATAATCTTGGCTGTAACGGTGCTACGGTCGCAACCATTAATATGGCATTACCTTCTGTGGCTTGTCTACTTACATTTTTTCGCATTGTAAAATAATCGAATACGTAAGAAAAAAATCGATTAATTTTTTCTGTATAGTGAAGGTATTTAGTTTTTTTTAAGCAAGGAAACGCAAAAAAGATATAACGTTTTAGTTAAGTGCCCTGGTACTCTGTTTACTATTTTTGAAATTAATATACTTCTTCAAACTATTTGGGTGTTTGATTTAGAGTTCATACGGAGTACTTACAAATAAGCCAAGGGAGATACCTGTCCTGCTACCTAATGACAGAGTTGTATTTTTGAAAAGCCACAGTTTTTCTTATACATTGGAAAACTATGCAAGGCAATAATGAGTTTCAAAAGTTATCCAAAAAGTGAATCTATGTTCGTTAGTTAGCTGCCGAAGCCATTCTGCCGTTTGGCTGTGTGGGCTAGGACTCGAACACACTTAAATATTTTAACAACACTAAATCCATTTGTGTTATAAGCACTCTTCTTATTTTCCTTAAAAAATAATCACTTACGTTGTGAATATTGCCTTCCATATATGTTATAAGTTATAAAAAAAGTCCATATACTTATGCAATATTTTATTTTGGTTTATCCAATACACCATACACGCTAGCGGGTGCACCATCCTACTCGGTCCAGAATAATATTGAGATTTTAGCGCCATCTAGCTCTGGATTGTAATATAGTTTTTTGACGTGTAAGGTAACTAAAAGAAATCATTGTTTTGACATTTACATTACACTAGTGAAAGGAGGCGCTGTTACTTTGCATTTGCATTTACACCTCAATTACATAATATTTATGAAACTTATACCCTTGCAGAGGGTATATTGGTTTCAGTTCAAAGCGACCATGTAGCTATATTTTTCTGTCTGAATGTCCGCTGGTTAGACCACATCATGTTGTGAGTTGATTTAAATAATAATCTGAATTACGTTTTTAATAAACGTACTGGCCTATTGAGTGTAAAATAATGATAACATTAAATACTTTTAAAAAATGTCCTGTCAAAATACACAATCCTTGTACTTAGCTTTCTCTTTATAATTTTTTATGATAATATTATTGTGCTTAGAATGATTGCAAGATACTTTAATTTAAAACATTCTACTTTACTACAAAACATCTCCCCATTGTTATATTTTAATAATCTAAAAATCGTCGGAGGTTCACACTACCTTCAAGTGTTTGAACATTATTTTTATTTTTTTTTAACCTTCTCATTCAATACTGTCTGACAACCACCAAAGAACAAGCAGCTCCATGACTGCTGTTGCAACAATCCAAATTTCAGGTATAAAGGGCAGTCCTTTTGTTGTGCGGAAGGGAGTAAGAGGTGGTCATGATGCTTTCTAATCTTAATCAAGCGAAAGGATGAGGGCTTAAGTCAAAAATCAGTTTTATTTTTGGATATAATTGTAGAATTAAAAGACCAGTGCATTATGTGTTTCGTTGAAAGTTTACTGAAGAACGCATACTTTTGTTTGCTTACCTTAAGGAACATAAAATAAATTACAAAATAAATCGGTGCACTTGTGACATTAAAAAATGATTTACAAAATTCAAAACCGAAAAAATTTGAACATTTTTATGTCCGATGATATATGTATGTCAAAGTTTGCATTTTGTTTGACTTTATTAATAGCTAATAAAGCCGATTATGGTTCACAGTCTCTTTTTTAACTAACACTATCTTTAAATTATAAATTATTGTTTACTTTTCAAAATTTAAGGATATATGCCTTGTTTTTTCTTATCGGTTATTAAAATTAAGGTATTTATTTCTTATTTATTGCTTATGATTATATCTCTCCTTTTTTTATTGATTTTAGTGTGAAGTGTTTGATCCTGGCCATCAGAATGTTCAACAACGAATTGGATTTGACATAAGAAGCAAAATTGATAAAAACAGTCCAAAAGTGCCTACTAAAAATAATAGGTAAGTCCAAAGCTGGTAAACTAACACAAGGGTGGTATTTAATATGAAAAGGGTCTTATATAAAGTTTTTAAATATGCTTCATTGGGAATGAATCCATGGAAGACAGACCAACTTAATCCAATCTGTCAGAACGACCGCAGCCCAACTCATTTTATTTTATTTTGGTATCTGACAATAGCCAAGACCCAAGACACAGAACTCCAAGTTTCTATATGCACTTGACTTACATCTTTAAGGACCTGCATATGCTCCAGAAAGCCACCGGCTGTAACCACAAAACAGTGCCGGAGACCAACATTTTTGAAGTTAAGAATGTGTCTCGGAAAATATTATTGCTGACTGTGCAACGGTAGTTGATGAAATACTAAAATATCATACGACACATGTACATAGAAAAGGGGCTGGGACGCATATCAGTGTCCTGACAGGCGAACTCGGAATATGCAAGGGACAAATCCAAGGCGACCGCAAATCAAACTTGCTGCTAAAGTTTCTGGCCAAGGGCAATGGGTAACATGTGATAAGTTTATTGTCTTGCCGGATGGCGCAAAACTAAAATAGGAGTGAAAAAAGGACAGAGTACCAATATCACATTTCATAAGGGAAATGTGCTTTCTTTGTAAATAAATTAAGTCGTCTCGCCCACAAATATTAATTGCTTAATTAGCATATGTGTATGGCATGGACGAAGGAACTCGAACAACATTTTTGTCTAAAAGTTGGTTTGGGCAGGCAATGACATTTTGAACCCAAAACCCGCCTTAGGAGAAGAGTTGTCTAACTGACGTAAAGCCACAACATATTTGCTTAGCAGGACACGTGCTCCTTTATTATTAGAGCACAAATTTAAAGAAAAAAAAAACATAAATGAAATACACACAAAAAAATATGTTGGCCAATCTTTTTTTGTTGTTTAATTTTTGGAATTATTTTGCTGCACACCGGGAATACAATGGGAATTGCTATCGTGTGGCGCAAGGTGCTGTCAAAGGTTCATGTGCTTACCCTTTGCACTAGAGGCTGAGGACAATTGCAAAGAATACTTTTAGAATAAGTAATATACCCCGACCTTCTATTAGAACAGGGTATAGCCGTGCATGAAAATTTCTACAGCCGAAATGGAGGGTTGGTATTTATGTTTGGACCTTAATTATTGTTGATTCCGCTTCTTACATCAAGAAATGTCCTTCACGGTGTCTTTTGTTGCTTCAGATGTAGGTTATCGATTTTTCCTTTGCTAATTACGCTTGTCTTGAAAAAATGGGCACGGGCATGAAAAATTACAGTTTTAAATCTAATATTGCCACTGTGCATCGTTTATATCTTAATACACTCCATAAATATGTTGCATTTAAATTGAGCAGACATGTATGTATATTATTTGTTTCTACTTTATATTTTTGGCAAGCGAAAGAGCTCATAAGCTCATTTTTTCCTCATGAAAAAAGCGTGTGGGCTTTTGGCAGACTCTGGAATTAAAAATGTTTTGTTAACTTTAAGCGAATTACGAAAGGACGCAAGAAGAACACCATATCCTCGCGATTTAATTGCAGATACCAAGGAAACCACAAGCTAACAATCCGTTAACTTTTTGCCACTCAGCTGGTAAAACTAAAGGAAATGGGTACCCTTAGCAGTTGCTTCTTATGCATAAAGAGAACTTTTCATATTTTTTCTGGCTTTTTTTTTTGTTGCAACTGTAATGGGCTCTTCATCATCAGCAGCAGGAAGAAACAGACCCGCAAATAATGAAGAATAAAAGACTGGGAAGCTATAGGCAGACATACGCGTATATTTTTATTTATTTATTATATGTTTGGCTTGCTGTTTTCACTTACTTTTAGAGTTCAGAACAACGCAAACAAACCACCGAATTCGAATTCGAGAATTGAAAATTTGGACAAGATAAGCAATGCAATTAGCAATTTGCCTAGATCCGTGACATACTCATCCATAGCAATTCGTCTTTTTCCGGTCATCCTTAACGTATCCTTGTTTTGCGTCAGGATACCTTAAATGCTGTTACGGTCAACAACCTTAAGTCAACCCTTCCTGCTTTGTTTCTGAGCGACCTTTAAAAATTTGTAGCTCGAATAACAGGATCTGTGTAGTAAATGTAAGCACGAAAGCAAAATAATATTTATTGTTAATAAGGGTTAGAAATCCTGAAAAGATTCTGTGCGGTTTCTTAAAGCGATACGAATACGTTTGCCCAATTTTCAATTAAGCGATAAGGATCTAATAAAACTTTTCATACTCGAAAATGTCCTTGACCGCAGGACATGTGCCTGGAGTTCTGTGATTAACGAAGTGTTGACCAAGTCAAAATGAATGTTGAACTTTGACGCTGATAAGAAAGCTGACCGATAGAAGGCCCCTTTTATTTTAGCAAACATGTGTGCGACCGTCCAAAGAAGTTGGGGATGTGAGTAGTTGGGCATGGGATTTTGTAGTCCGCATACCAAACCATGTGCTAAGTGGCATGTGGTCGAATTGATGCAAGTTTTGGGTCCATGGTCAAGAATAGTTTCAATTTACGCCTTATGAGCAAACATTTATCAAATGTATTTTGGAAATTGTAAATGTCAAAAACCCTCTCGCACTCCCCCGCAAAGCCTTTTTCACAGCTGTGAGTTCAACCCTTATCGATGCTGAAATGGGTTAACTGTCCGGTTTGCGAGTTTGAGTGTCCGGTCATGGAATAATTAATCACACACTTGCATGCGATTTGTAAAGTTAATTACCGTGGCGAAAGCCCACACTGGGAGCGGGTTTCTCTTTCGTTCTGCTTAGGAATCATAAGTGGTAGGTATGAGATGGCCGTGGATGTCTAAGTGCTCGGCTTGTCTACAATTTTTTACACTTTAGCACATATTCCAACTGCACAGAGGCGCATTGATTATTCATGCCTGACCATTTTCCATCGCAGCTCCGACCCCCACTAAACCGACAGGATAAACATTTGCCAGTGACAGCGTCGTTGAGTGTACTTGGAGTCTTGCGTTTATCTTGGGATGTATCTGTAGTAGTAATGCTGATGAGGTTTCGGCTCTACATATAATAGTTTCCAGTTATCTTTGCGCACCAGCTCTAGTCAAAAGCTGCTTCACTTAAAACTACCTGTACAATATTCATGGAGGACACCGCATTGTTATGCATAGGTGGGAACAATGTGCAGAGCATACGGTGGTTGCATATAAAATGTTTTAAGTTTTATAGTTATGTAAAATGTATTTATTACGAGTAGTACCTATGACTTTAAATAGAAAGTTTAGAATTAGCATGCAGATTCTAGTGATGCTTACGATGTACAAGCTATTTTCAGAACGTTCCCATACCCAATTTAATATTTGGGCCACACCCAATTTTTATCGTCATGCCAAAAAAAATTCGTTCACACATTTTAAACATTGTGAAATTGTGATTGTTTGAGAATTCGACTATAGCATTCTATCTTTGTTTTTTTTTTTTTAATTTAAACTTTGCACTCTCACTAGCTGAGTACAGAGTAAATAAAAGCCAAGGAACTCGACTATAGAATTCTCTCTTGTTTGTTTTAATTTCACTTATTTTGTTAAATTATTTTTAAAATAGTTCGTGTTGATCGTCTGGCTGCAACACCACTAGTATACATGCCAGCAGCTTAAATTAAATACAGCGCTTTTGCTTATACAAAAATGTTGATTAAAATGAAACGTAAAATTTTAACTAATTTACAGTCTCATTAGATTCTTTGTTACAATTATAAACAATTAACAATAATGAATGAAATTACTAAATTGCTTTTGTATAAACCTTCAACCTTTTCTAGGGACACGCAACTCTGATCCATGAGGGCATAAATAAATACAGAAAATAAAGAATTTCACACGAAAATTCATAAATTAATCAAACATATTTTATCCTCACAAAGGAAGGTTAGAGGAAAATGGGTAAAAGGTCGCCGTCTGCACGCGACAATTGACCCTTTTATTAATTAAATTTTATAGGCAATGAAAGGACATTTCTGTGTTTACCCAGTTAATAATCAAACAAGGAAACAAATTGGCTTGGGGAGGGAGTGAAATGTTTACCGTAATTATATGAATAGTGTCGTCTGTTTTGATAATCAAGGTCGTCGATATAAATTTACGAAAAGTAGCGTTATCTAGCTGATATTCTTGGGTGTATGCCTCTCTGTGGTAGAAAAACATTGAAATATGCCTAATACAGTTTTTTGTTATACTAGGAAAAAAGGGTTGGCAGCCTTAGCGGGAAGTGACACCCTTGCAGCTCTTCGAACAGAAGCTTCGGTAGATTAATATTCAGATAGGTAGACCGACAGGATATGTATTCCCTGCATATGATGTTTATCTCTAGGTCTATTAGCCCACATAAATTATTAAGGCCTTTTCTGAAATGTGCATGCAGTCTATTAGCACTTGAGGTCTCGAACTATAACTATTGCGTGTGCCCTTTTAATGTCCTTTGCATGTTTGGTTCACTTGCCAAAATTTACCATGCCTCCATTTGTATTAATTTACATACGACACGCATTCTCGCACTTTGGCCACTATCCTGGCAGAAGAAGCTATAATAGGTTGACATCTATGATACATTTGTGAAGCCAAATATTGGGTCGCATTAAATTAGTTGAAATATCCAATGGATTTTAAGATAACTTTCTTTGTTAACTATATACAAAGTCCTTTGAAATCATTCAAAGTTTATTAACAGAAACTTATTACTGGATACTTAAAATTTATTTTAAAATACAAAGGCGAAATCATTTATTTTGTTATCAATCAATTTACATTGGGCAAGAAATTATACTCCAAATTATAACAAAAAAAAAAAAGTGAAAAGATATCAACGGTGACGTCGATAGGGGATGTTGTAAGGTTTAGACGTTGGAGAAACACATTGAAAGCACAGATTTCTGGACATCGACCGGTGCTGCTAAAACCTTCATTATCATCAAACCATTATCAACTAATTCAACTTATCACCGGCGGATATTAGAGTAACAAGAGAGAAAGCTGACTACACCGACTATCAAATACTCGTTACTCAATATTAAAAAATATATTTCAAAAATATTCAGGTATATATATCAAAATTAGGAAAAACAATATCAAAATGAAAAAAAATGATATATTTTTTAAAAGTGGGGGCTAGCATGTTGGGGTTGTTTGTAGGCGTTACAGTGGGCGTAGCAACTTGCGCTACGTGTATGTCTCTGGATTCTGAATGCTTAATCTTAACTTCTAGCGGACAGAGGGTCTGACATGGCCAGATCGATTCGGCTATTGATCCTGATAACGAATATATATACTTTATATATATATACTTTCTTCTACATACTTTTCAACGAATTTAGTATACCCTTTCACTCTACGAGTAACGGGTGTAACAACTCAAAGGACGACACACCCGGGCACCCTTAAAGGCGTGAAACAGATTCAACTGATGCTGTTTTAAATTTTTAGATTTTGAATGGTGTCTTATTAAATGGTGCCTGTGCTTATCAAGAGACGGGTATAACCTTGGTGCTAAGGTGATATTATCTTGAGCAAACTCGACATTTTTTAGTGGTTACGGTACGAATCCGATCTCGACTAACATACATCTAAGTATAGACTTTTATATCATAGCACAGCATAGATATAGCTTAGTCCAGATTATGATTCTTCTTTTTGTTATGTACATTTAAGATGTTTTGCTTATATTTTTCTGGATTTTCTGAGCATCCTAAGTTATATTGCTAATCGAAGAAGTCTCTTTATATCGATTTCACCTGACAATTCCCTACGGTAGTATAAACTGACAATTATACTGCTGTTTGAACTCAAAAGTCTACTTTTGCATAAAATTTCTCATTTATATTATAATTATCAACTAAAATCACTATAAAAAGCAGATCTTGAAAGACACAGCATCAGTTGTGAAGAGCATTTGCTATGGTGCGACAATTGGTAAGAGATTATATAATACTTAATCTCAAATAATTTTCAGTCTTACTGACCCGTTTGCAGATTCTCGTCCTATCTCTGATCCTCTTCTGCGGCAGCTCACATGCTATTGTCAGTGAGTTGGCTCGTCAGGCCGAGTCTGTCATCCAGGGTCTGGCAGACATAAAGATGGCGCCTCTACGTTACTTAGATGTTCTCTTTGGTGCTAATCCCGGAGGACTTCGGGGTATTGGCGGTAGAAATCCCGCAGCTGATACTTCTTTAGCAGTTGCTGCTTTAGAAGCAGCTAAAATAGCAAATATATTCGCAAAGGGCAGAATATTTGCTGGAGGTGATATCTCCCTGCCCGGGCATAGTAGAATTTCAGCTGGTGTGGGCAAGGGAAGCGACCTGATTACTATAATCAAGAACACAAGGTCCTACGATCCGTACCTTTTTCCACTAGGTATTCCTGGCTATAATTATCCAGTTGGATGGCCTATTTACCGTCCAATAGGTCCTTTTTGGCCTGGTCAACCACCAT
Source organism: Drosophila orena (assembly GCA_005876975.1). Classification (NCBI taxonomy): domain Eukaryota; kingdom Metazoa; phylum Arthropoda; class Insecta; order Diptera; family Drosophilidae; genus Drosophila; species Drosophila orena. The sequence goes on along the minus strand of VCKV01000104.1, from coordinate 70,853 downwards.
GGCATCCAAAAAATCCTCCACCGATAAGTCCAGATGGTGGAGATTTCCCTGGTGGACATTTCCCTGGTGGACATTTCCCTGGTGGACCTCCAACTTCACCGGATGGACCACCACCTGGAAGTTTCCCTGGTGGACCTCCACTTTTACCGGATGGACCACCACCTGGAAGTTTCCCTGGTGGCCCTCACCTTTCACCGGATGGACCACCACCTGGAAGTTTCCCTGGTGGACCTCCAGCTTCACCGGATGGACCACCACCTGGAAGTTTCCCTGGTGGACCTCCAGCTTCACCGGATGGACCACCACCTGGAAGTTTCCCTGGTGGACCTCCACCTTTATCGATTGGACCTCCATTTCCACCGGGTAGACCTCCATTTTTACCGGATGGACCTCCATCTTCACCGGGTGGACCTCCATCTTCACCGGGTGGACCTCCATCTTTACCGGGTGGACCTCCATCTTCACCGGGAGGAGTACCTGGGCATATCCAATTACCATGGATAATACGCCGTCTTTTCCCGGATGGACGTTACCGTCCAGTTATATTACCATGGATACTACGTCGTCTTTTACCGGGTGGACCTCCGGGTGGACACGGTCCAGTTCTATTACCATGGATACTACGTGGACTTTGGCCGAGCCGTCCTTTTGACGTTAAAGTAGATGCAAGTGGTTCGGTAAATGTAAACGGCGGGATCTTTGGAAACGGTGGACTGTTCGGTACAGGAATTTTCGGACGAAATGGACTATTTGGAACTGGAATTCTTAGTGGACCTTCATTAGACCCCTTTGGTATTTTCACCCCAATCGGAAATTTCTTTGGATCACTTGGAAACTTATTCGGATTTAGTACACCTACTCAATTTATACCGCTCTTTGGAGGCAGGTATGGCCCTTACGGTCGCGGAGTAGAAGGGTCTATCCACTTGAATGTCGACGGCGTAGTGCCATCGCCAAAAAGGATATTAAAAAAACTTTTGCATCCTTTCTTTGGATTTCTGGGATAGTACCGAAGAATCGAGTCTGCAATAAAAAATAGACCTGACGGCTTAACGCTTAGTTTTAACATTTAGTATTAAGAAACGACAAGTGTCGGGGTAAAATAAACATTTGTCTTGGCCGAGCTTTGTAATTGTAAAACCCACTAATAAAAATAAGCAGCATTCCAATTGTAAATCCTTTGCACGGAATTAGGAACATTTGTATACTTTGTTTCACCTCGAAAATTGTAGATGTAGATTTTACAATTGATATGATATACTTTGTTAATCGGTTGTTGTCTTCTAATTAAAACTTCATTCCAATTTGGGATAAGCAAACATAAATATCTCTTAACATTATAAAAAGCTAATGGCTTTTAACATTCAAAATTTCTCTTGTCAAGTCCAGTGGCGAGTAACGATTATACGATTAATGAAATTGGTACTTTAAAATGGCCTAAATAGTTGGTTAATTTTTAAACTATTCTAAGAATTTTAAGGGTATATTAACAATACATTGGAACTTTAAAAGGACAAGGATACACAAGAATTCTGTTTGTGTCATCAAGGATTTATGGCATCAGGATTGCTGACTAAATATACCCGAAACTCGAAGAATAATGTGTATAATAGATTCATGTTATAGGTAGATGGGGAAGCGCTTCCGACCTCATTTATTATATATATTCTTCTCAAAAATGTCTTAGTTTTTTTTTAAAGTTTTAGTATTTGTCTTGGCAGTTTCTAAAGATACGTCAAAAGAATTTTAAATTTCTCCCTTGAACTCTTACTATCGTAGTAAAGGGTATATGATAGTCGAAAGGCGCAACTATAGCAGTCTCAATTGTAGGGAAACGAAAATTTAAACTTTGATACGTAAGACTTTGCTAGTAAAGCAGAAAGGCATAGTAGATTCGTGAAAAAGTATGTAACAGGTAGAGGAAAGCGTTTTCGGCTATACATAGTATATATTATTGAGTAGGATTACTAGCCGAGTTAATTTGGCCATGTTCTTATGTGTCCGACTGTTCGTATAAACGTCGTCAAGTTTATTTAAGAAGATTGCAACGCCCACTATGGACTAAAATCCACACTCAACTCTCACCTCCAACGCTTTTTAAAATTGTTTTGATTTTATTATTTGTTTTTGCAATTTTTTACTGATATGCAAAAAACATTTATTTTTTTGTAGCCAATTTATATCGATATGATAAAAGTTTGTCCACGTTCACACTAACACCCACTTACCGCCCACAAATTCCCAAACTTGTATTTATTTTTTTATTATTTATCTCTTTTTCTCATTTTAATCGGTATACAAAAATATTTTTGCAATCATTTTAAAAATTATCAATAAATAAAGAATAAGAATTCAAGTCGTCCTGAGGCGCTCGTGGCCAATCTGCGAAACATTCGCTTCTTACTAAAATGTCTTTAAATGGAATGCCTTTAACGGAGTAACGGGTGAAAGTTCTGTTTTGTTTTTAAATGGGTGGGTATGTGACAGCATATCTACCTAAAAGTAGTATCGCATATCTTGCTTAATCGAGCTTAATCGTTGTTTAATGGATAGTGTCTATATTTAGTTGAGATAATACGAAATTATAAAGTCACGAAAAAGCCACAAAAATTATAGTCAGTTTATGGTTAAAAAATTTATTCGGTCTGAGAATCATATTAACCTTGACTAGGAGTCTGTACACTTTTACGACTCGTATTAACATATTTTTAATCTGCATTTAAATTGTAAAAATATTGGTATATAAGCCCGGTTGAAGACTTATTTGCTATCAACTGGGAAATATTTTCAGTGAGACACTTAAGCTCAGCTTACATCATGATTCGAATTTTGGTAAGTAAACTCGGATAATTAAAATTGCGCACCTCTAATTATGACTTACCCCGCAGGTTTTAATGATTACATTCGCTTTAATGACTGGTAGTGCTCTTTGTTCTATCGAGAACCTTCTACGTATCTTTGGCGGTGGATCTGCAGGACGTTCTTCGCTAGATATCAACAGAATGGTAACTATAGTTCCACCCAATGGCGATCTCACTTTTGGATATGGCTATCGTCCTGGATTCTATTAATTTGATCCGCAACTATATTATTTGTTTTGTGTTGAGGGCAGCTGGTTTCATGTAAAGCATATTTGCTTTATAATAATTAAATATACTATTTATCCAATGCTACAAATACAATCAATTTTGTCACATTAAGGTTTTTAGATATTTCTTTTTGTTTAATATTACCCAGCTAAGTTGTTAAATAGGGTGTTTTTACACTCTGGTGTAATGTCAACAAAGATCGCTTAGGTCGAGTACCCCAATAAAGTCACATAATGTTTGTCTCTTTGAATAGATAATAATGAACTTTGACCTAACAGACGATATATTGTCTATATTAATATTCTTAGTAACTTTTCGGTCTTTATTTCTTGAACATTATTTGGTATTTGGATATACAAACAGATGGGACTTGTTCAAGACAAAATATTTCCGTTAGACGAGTTTCTGGTGAAGCTCTGGTTTTAAAATAGACAGCTCTACTTTAAACATATTTGCCACGCCCAATCTCCATCTCCCGGTAATGGGTATCTTATAGCGGAGGCACTCGACTTTAGCGTTATATTTATGTTAGAAACATATATACTTCTTTAATAGGTGCATATTTATTTTAGCAGTTTATTATGAATGCTTGACAGACAGTTCAAGCCGATTGAATTTTTTGTTGGTCATAATTACATTAAAATTATACTAGTATGTTCCCGTGAAATCGAAAATTCTTTACATTTTATGGTGCATATATACAATTTGAAAGTTTTTTTTATATTATATTATATTGATATATAAACTAGAATCCAAAGAAGATACCAAATTCTGCGTAATGTCTCGCCTTTTTGTTAATAGTTTCTTTTACATGTGCTTTACAAACTATATACATGTCTTTTAGATTCTAGTACTTATTTTGTCTATCCTGGCTGAAAGTGCTTTTGGTAACATTGGACAGTTTTTGCAAAGCATAGACAGGGCACTTGATGGAGCCTTGGGTTTAAGTTCTGGTAACATATTCCCATTTTTGAGGAAGCGTCTTCATAGAATATCTGGTTGACAAAATAAAACGAGCTTTTTAATTGTAATTCTTAATTTAGAGGAGTACATAAAAATAAAAAATTTCAAAGCGGGTTCGATTAAATGATTGAAGATTGCTTTTTGGTTGTTGGTGGATATTTTAATTTGTTGGCCCTTCTATAGCCCTTCCATTCGCAACTGCCATGGTTTTGTCCATCCTTTTTCCACTTGTTCACCCACTTCGTAAGTATGTAAATGACTTTGTTTCTTCTTTGACATCTCAAGTAATTCCTGCGACAAGCTGGCAACGCCGATTTTACAAACGCACATATACCAACAGCTCACGCATGTTTTCGCTTTTCAAAAGGTACTGATTTTAACCCTTTGAAAGCATTGCCACCCCGAAAATTCAAAGGCCGTTCGTGTCTTCACTTATGTATTAGCTTATATACAGCAAAAGGGGAAATTTTCCGCTCATCATGCATGAAAATCGCGTCTATTACGGGGCTAACTTTTTGTATGTATATATTGCATTAGTATTGATGTTCGTTCGTTTTTGTGCCTATCCTTTCAATAATGTTTTTCGTATTTGCCCTGAAGCCTTCTCTGTGAAAAGTTAGAAAATAAATATTAGCAATTTTCTCAATCCAAATGAGCTTACAATAGTTATGTGTTAATACACGTATACATGGTTGGCTTGTTATACATAAATTTATTGCAGAATAGTCGCTGGAGTTTTGTACATTCCTTGAAGTTTCTCATGCAAAAGACTACTATGTAAGAAGAATTCGTTTAATAATAGTGGTTTTATTAGTATCCGATATTTGACAAGAAAATAAGGAACAAAACAAGTCGTAAAAACAGTAATTTTATTTACACTTTTTTTGGTACCCCAAATATGACACTGAAAAAACAAATTTCAATATTGTTGGACTTCTATAACTCAAAGCAACATCTGCATATTAGATACAGGGACCTCGACAGTTCGTATACTTACATTTTGTCTAACCAGTTTAACCCTTAGAGACAGATGAGAGAAACTCGTGTTTAAAAATGTTAACTGTATGTGTAGTAGATCATCTTTTTCCTTTAAGAACTCCAAGCCCCTAATTCCACTCCCACATTTGCTCAATGCTACATACATACATAAGTAAATATATGTATGTAAATATAACATTTTATAAGAAATTAAACCCCAAGGACACCGTCTCTGTCTATGCGGACTTTTTACATTTTCTATATTCTGCTTTGATTAACATTCGTTTGTAGGTAGAGGTAGCCACCGTCTTCGTCTGGGTCCAACGACGGAGAGTTTTAATTACTTTTGGGGGTAGTTTTTCTGCTTTCATTTTTTCCTTGTCGTGGAAAGAAGAAAAAGTCTGAGAATGAACATAAAGAAAATAAAATGTTCGTGTGCACACAGGCATACGTGTCTCAATAATGTGTATTCCATACATCAATTACTTCGCATGTTTCCACACCCTCGATTTGATAAATTCATTCTTCACTGATTTAAACCTCCTCCCAGGAAACATTCCTTTTTCAATTACCATCTTGTATCTATTTATATTGCATACCGTGAACAAAAAGGGCAAAAAAATAATATTCAATCCGGTTTACTGCCTGGGGTTCATTTCGCCACCGATCTAACCACTTGACCGTGATAAAAATATTTATCCCCTGTTGACCACATGAAACAGGAAATGTATACTTAATTGACCTCAGGGAATGGACAAACACGGGTAAAAGGTGATATTGTGGAAAATCGCATCAACTGACCAAAGCCCTAAGTGATTCGTTTCCATACCTGTTGCGCTGGGTAACGGACAATCAACAGTGAGCTACGAGGGTCGTCATGTCCAGCCAGTAACCCCTCTTCTTTTAGCTTCCCTTGTGGGTCAGTGTCTCTTTATGCCGAATGGCTTGAAGGGATGGTCAGCAGGAAGGTCAGTTTCATGTGTGTGTCGCGTGCCCTCTGTGTAAACAAATCAATTACAAGCGCTAAATACGCTTCATGAGCACTCGTTCACATTTGCATTTTAAATTAGCCATGTTTCCTTGGGAGGATTGTCAGAAGTCAGGCCTTTTATGAATTGACCAGGGGCTGTTTATGGTTATATAGTTGTTTATAAAATATAATAAAGGGGCTATTCAATAAATCAACAGGATAATATGTGATGAATTTTATATAAACATTAAAAGGCACCAAAAATATTTCCTAATAAAGGTACTCAAGCTATTAAGATTTAAAGTGGAGTGGCCTGTTCATTTTTACTGCAAGCTTTTTATTGGCATAGCTTCTGAATGCAATACCCCATACCATATTCTCATGTGCTGTGAAAATACGCTTTTATTGCACACACCACTTGACTGAAGCTCGACTGGCATTCAGAGCAGTCAAGTGCGAAATAAAACCCTATCCATCCTCTTTGCACTGGCTGTCGGTTGTCCTGTTGCTGCAGCTTTCACTGCATACTGCATCCTTGCAGTCTCAAGGTCCTTTATTACAGTCAACTGCGAGTCAAACGAAGTGCAACAGTCAACGTGCTTATGCATATGCATTTAAATGCCCTGCTCTCGCTCCTCGATGTGTGGTTCATGCGGTGCTGATGCAGTCTAAGGTTGCATTTTTTCTTTTGAATTGGTTTGTTGTGTAAACTTCCCCTTTTATGTTCGGCTCCAACGGGCTGAAGTACGACACGTCATTTTGCAGTTTTCGCACTTGACTTTTCAAATGATTTTACACAATTGATTTATGTATATAAAAGAAGGATTATACTTTATAACTGATTTAGTAGTTTCGTTTTGATTCGTTATGAAATAAATAATATTTTTATTAATAAGTAGGTCATTAATATTTATTTGACCATCTTTTCTGCCAAACTGCGAACTACATTCTCATCGTAGTCCTCAATCTCATCGTCTCCATCATCAATATCGACATCGTTCGGTCTCACAGGATAACCTTGCTCGGGGGGAACAATTTTAACTCCGTGATCTCCAAACAAGAGGCAGTCAAAGTTTCTGAATTCGATGAAAGTATGTTTATATATGGTAGTTTGACTCGCACCGTTTTAGAACTTACCTCTCAAACAACTCAAAGCCCTGAAACTCTCCTGACATATACATGCAAACGTGCATATTACGCCCGACAAACCATATATCATGAAATTGAATGCAGGCCTTAGCAAAATTAAAACGTGGCGGCCGGAAGCAGAATGGAGGGGGATTCTGGCCAGAGACCTTTTGTCGGAACCAAATATTGTTGTTAACGCGCATTCGCAACTCGAACGAAAATTCTTCAGGCCGATATGCCACTTCTGTGCAACTGTTTAATCCAATAACTGAAAGAAAACCTAGGAGCAGACGATTGGGTTTCGTTTGTGTTTAATTTTAATGCCAAGATCATTTCAACTTACCAGCACAGCACTTGCACAACCCATTGTCACAATTACAGGGTATGCGGTTCACGATGTTCCCCAGTGTTATGTTTGGTAAACTTAATTGCCTGGATTCTTCCTCATGGCTTAGTAAATTAAGACGATGGTTAAGTAAGCCTAGCTGTATAGCTGCATCGTAGGCCAAATCTTCAGTTGGTGGTGGTAATGGCACTACAAGAATTTAAATTAGGCAGCGGAACTAAGAACTTGCAGTGTTTAAAGGCTAACGCCTTTAACGCTTTCAACCTTTTCAATTCTAGTTTATACATTTAGATTACCCGAAACATTACTTTCATCTTAATTTAATTTCGTTTTTGGAATCGGATTAGTAGATTAGTTCCCAAATTATAACGACAAAAAACCATTCGAGAAACTGACAAAATATAAACAAACACATTTTCTCAACCATTCAAAGCAAACTTCCGCGAATGATGTTAATCAGTTCCGCATTAAGCCAACTGACATAGCCGGCAAGTCACAGCGATCACCTAACAGTTTCAACTATTAACCTTGAATGCACAAACGAGTTAGCTGAGTGGAAGATACGAGACGATTTTGATGTCAATGAAACCAACGTAGCAGCTCTAGCGATTTGAGCGTTATGTGGTCAAGATCATGGACATCAATACGTAGGTAGCAACATGAAGATATTACACGGAGACGTTATTTTAGTTGTACAATGTCTCTTTAGATGTATCGCATTTGATACTATGGTATTAAACAGGCTTTTCAAGGTCTTTAGTTATCAGAAAGAAAATCGTGAACAAATAATTTCTTACATTTTTGAGATCCTTACCTTAAAGATTAGACCGAAATTCAAAGACCAAATAGTTAATATTATTAGCACAGTGGTTAGTAATTAGAATATACGCCTATGAAAATAAAACACCATTACAAAAAATATTAAAAGAAATATTTTTTATTATACAATTAAAGTAAAATAGTTCCTAAACTTTATTATCACAAATATTCTCAAAAGCAAATGATACATATTTACAATACATTGGTGGACCAACTTAAAATGTACTTATAAAAAAATAAACTATTTGATTTGCTGTACACATTGCCCTAAGCAAGGCATATATTTACAAATCGATAAAATATCGGCATTGCGAAAGGATTTATAAAGTTAATAACCAAATAGTAAAAGTATGAAATAAAGTATGAGTTCTTTGTACTACCGGCATCCGATTTGGAAACGGCTAGGAGTGACGCAGCGCACAGTAAATAGAAGAATAGACGTGAATGTGAGCTGGCTGCTGGCATCTTTGCACGACGATCAGAACGGAAATCGAAACGAAGATTGCTGTTGACCCGCTTTGTGGCCGTTGATTTTACACGCTTTTGGGATTTGCTTGCTCTTAAAAAATATAAATGTTTTTGTTCACAGTGCTCTGCCTTAGCTTTGTTAGTTTTAGTTGATTTAGTTTCGTGAGCACCAAGAAATAAACTCCTTTATACGCAACTTTCGCTTTCGTGCGAAATACGACGAAAGTTTGTTAGGCACCAACTTTAAATGAAGTTTATATAAAGTAAGGCTGAGTTTACACATATGTGTTTCACACTTGGCTTAATCTCAAGGCGCGGGCGCAACACCGTACGTGCTAATGGCCAAAATACAACTGGGAAAGAAAACGGTAGCGCATGAGCATGCTTAGCTGACGGGCCAGCAGATGCCAAGCCATCTTGATGCCATGGTACCATCGACAGGTCCAATAGCTCTACTACTATACAAAATACAAAACACATGGAAGCTGAAGTCGGGCCTCAGACGACGATGAATACAAAGAGCGTCAAAGTAGTCTGGCTTTGCGCATTTTTAAAACGACATATGTACTCTTTTAAAGATAATGTTGATTGTGATGTCCAGTGCGCGGTGGCACTGATAATGGATGCAAAAAACAAAGATTATCAGTTTGGAATTCATACTATACTCACAACTAACATACATTGACTTAATGCATTCTTAAGCGCAATTCGTTTTGGCCTAGGGTATAAACTGTTCGGTGTGCTACATTAAAGCTTTAAACGAGAGAAAAAACCAGTATTTTGTGCATATATGTATGTATATCTTCACCGTTGGCAGTTCTTTTGATTTCTGCTATAATTTCTCTCGTATCTCCTTTTTATTTGCTTACATTAATGACTCTCACTTTTTACCGTCGGGATAGGCGTTGTTCGGCATGAAATTTTTGCATTTTTAATTGACATGTTACTTTAATGGTGCTTATATCTTATGTGGCTACTCGAAACCATAGCAAGAAAATATTAGTAGAATGCTCTTTTCTTGTCTATGTCCATAGCAAAAAATTATTAATAAAATGTTTTTTTTTATTATTTTAATATAACGACATTGTAATAATGGTGCCTACATACTTATAAAATACATCAATGAATGTGGCACACTTTCATTGCCTGAAGATCTTTCTCACTAGTTACCGACTTGTTTACGCAGCAAACATATTTCAGGTTTACTTGGGCTGTCCTACTGAGTTTGTTCTTGTAAACTGGTTACCGGCTGACTCGACAGATTTTAATTGCATGCACTACTTCTACAGTAAAGGGGTATATTAGGATTGGAAGTAACGGTAATAAAGCCAACAATCGCGTCTGACAGGCTCAAGAAGCTGTCATGCCTACAGGGCACACGTGCATATTTTGTAACAAAAGTATTAGCTGAGTAATGGGTATCTACTAGTCGAGGCATTGGGCAACCCTGTACCTTCTTGTTTTGTATGTCAATATGATATCGAAATGTAGTATTGGCAAATTAAATTATATTTATTTTAACATATTGCTGCTGAGTAATGCTAATCAGTATTAGCTGAGTAATGGGTATCTAATAGTCGAAGCATTGGACATTCGAGTACCTTCTTGTTTTGTATGCCAATAAGATATCGAAATGCAGTATTGGTAAATTAAAAGCGGAACCTTAACATATTGTTGCTCCGTACATCTCTGTGACACTGACGAAAGTTGCAGGTACGAGCAAATGGAATTTTTTGCCACAGAGTCATTCATTAGGCGCAGGCTGTGTAGCAAGCATAGGCCGGTTAACAAGCACGGACCTTGCTGTATGATTATCCTCAGCGGTACAATCAAAAATTGATTTGTGAAGCTGAAACTGCTGTGCACTTAAATCATGTGAACTCAATTTCTCTTGCACAATTTTCCACTTTTGGCAAATATGTCAAAAAAGACCAGAGGGTACACCAGTAAAAGTCGTGATCAAACGTTTCCTTACAGCAAGCCCTCTTTATCCATTGCTGCTATTGTTTGGTAGCATCTTGGGCTCTAATAATACCATGTTCACTCATGACATCCAATCAATCAGTTCAAACTCGTAGCTGCTTATTCTGGTAATGGATGCATTGTATGAATGCATTTTGACCAAGGGAGCGTGTAGGGCGTTGCACACGCAGAGAGGAAAATCGACTTAGTGATTCGCATGTGAAAATTACTGTGAGTCTAATCCTGATTTAAACTAAGCAATATACACGTACATATGTATTACTCACAAAAAAAAACATTATATCTACAATAAAACTTATACTACTTATTAAAACTTATTTAAAAACATTATTAAAAAAATATATATATAAAAAGTGTCCGCTCAATTCAATATTGTACCTTTGCTCTAATCAGAAATCAACAATGGCATTAATAGTCATTATTTGTTAAATTGTTAAATATACCCGCTCTACAGTATGTAATTAGTAGAAGAAATCGTTAAATTTATCAATTTAATATAAGAACGTTTTAAAGGTTGAACACACTACTTATTCCTCTTAAAGTAATAAAATATTTCTACGAGCACGATTTACATTCAGCTTGGACTTTTTGGTTTTTTTTTGAAAAAAAAACATCCTCTTCAACTCTGCTTGAACCATCCTTCATTAGCAAGGTTTTGGGGGTTATAATTAACCCTTTTGCATGAGCAACATGTAAAAGGTTATTTAGCCGTATCCCCTTTACCATGCCAACCACTTCATCGCGTATTTTTGAAAACGAAAAATATAAGAATAACAAGTCGGAAGAACAAAAATTAGTTTGTTCTTTTTGGGATGAAACTGCCGAAAAATGAAAGAATTGCAATATGCACCCACATATTCTCTAAGGACACTTGACTTTCGGCTTCTTGTGCCTTTTGGAGCTTCAGCCAAAAAGAAAGGGCAGGGCTCCACGTTGCCTGTTGACAGCTCCCTTGGTTTAGCGTCCTGCATCATAGACTTTTTGTTAACTCTAGACATTTGGCGGTGCCAATTAATTAAGCGAAATAAAAGCCAAACAAGCGGCAACGGGAGTAGGAAACGTTCATTAGTAGCTGCAGAGAGCGGTAGCGGTAGTGGGAGTGGGTGAGCCCTCGGATGGATTGCACAGATTCTGGAATTCGATTTAAAGCTCATGCAATTCGTTTCGTTCAAAAAGGCTGAGCTTTAATTCGCAATTAGCGCAATTCAATCAGCGTAACGCCGCTTTGGGGAGATGCGTTCGGGTGTTTGCCAAAGCCTTGCCAGAATCGCAGACGCGCTGAGGCTATCCACGACGACTTTTACCACCTGCGGCTAGCGGTGATTACGAGCAACATGAGCATAAAAATTGCTTACGCTATGTAGACAAAATCTTGGTCCCTAGGAGGCGGGTGTCTGCCGATGGCTTGTTTCGGTTGCTTCGTTAATGGAAATCAGAGAACAGAAACTGAGTCTACATCTGCATCTTGAATCAGAGCCTCAGTGATGCCGTGATCTTTCACCAATCGATGGAAGCGTGTCAAGCCCGCGAAATACATATCTCCTAGTCTGCTTACACTTTATCCATCTATGTATATACATTGTGTCACGCGCACATCGCTAGATAAGCCTGAACTTTTGTCGGTGCTTTGCAACTTGCTTATGACACATGATGCCACATGATGCCACATGATGGCGATTGCTGCTCGAGCGGCTATCGACAGACCTATGAGAGGCAAAAACAGATTAAATTTATTGGCGTAAACTTTGATTGAACTACAGCAAAGTTGGAGGAAACCAGATATTTGTAGGTGGTCAGTCTTCTGTGAGGGACCAGAAAATGGTTTTGCTATCTACTGCTCTTGTGTTAGTGGCATCATGGCCATTGATCACGCCTGTGTTGCAAGAAAAAGAAAAGTTTGACTTGCATTATTCCTTACAATATTTGTTCGTTCATTTACACTTTCGTCTATGATATAGGTATAGATAGGTATAGGTATAGATACCTTGAGAGATTTATTTAGGCATTTTTAGTTTGCCTCTTGAAAAATTTGACGGATAGACTTGTATGTGGGTTGAAAGAGTTTACTACCCAGGCTACCGCCTTGTTGAGTAGGAGCATGCACCGTACCACCTGTTGATCTTCTAGAAAGGGTCAGGCCCCAATGGGGCGCCTTGTGATGTTCGCTCCATAGCATGTTCCTGTAAATCCGCTCGCATTAATAATTTGTAATCTTTCCAAAGCGAAGCTAACTTGCTTGAACTTTAAATTTAGTTCCTTTAAACAGGCAGTAAGGATAGCCGGTGTCATATATTCAAACCAATAAGTTGATTGCGCTTATTATTCTGTGAAAACTTGGTCCAACCAATTTCCGTGCGTATTCAGATCTCCGAATACTTGAACGCAGTCACGTCCCATATGATGACGATGAAGTCAGAATATGGCAAATCACAGATGGAAGAAAAGCAATCATCTCTGCCACTGGTGAAGGGATTAGATGGCTGAAATGCAGTACACGGCAATCTATCACGTATGTAATTCCCATGAAAAATTTTCAGATTCTGGGGACGGCAAACACTAAAAACGGGAGCCAAATTGTTGAAGGTGGACTAATAACATCGAGTAGTTTGGCTGCTCGTGAGTTACATGGTTGGGGCTTGAAGCGTAGCGAATCGATTCGCCAAACGCATTGCACATGATGATGTGCACCAGTTTTAATCCATTTGGACCCATCCGAATGCATTAGGCTGTGGAAGTTCAAACTTGAGTTCAGCACAATTTGCGGCAGAGCAGAAATGCTATCTGCACGATCTGTGGGCAATCGATCGGGCACCGATTGCTGCCCTCGGTGCGTTGTTGTGGCAACACGTAGAGACTAGAGACCCAATTTTGCAGCATTTCGCCAGCTACTTGTTACGGGTCAGGCGTGGAGGGAGCTTCATCATCAATTTCGTAGAGGCCTTGCAGTCTCATAATCCCATGTTTGTTTGCATTAGCCACCGCAGACAGGCTGCAATTATGTCGTTTGGGGTTTGATGGCAACCGGCACTGTGACTGGGACTTTCTGGCTTGTGAGAGCAGCGCAGCCTCCGTTGATTTCGGGGGCAAGCCATGCTCCCAAGCCGTACCCTCACAGATAGAAAGTTCCTAAGCTTTGAAATTGGCAATGCATAAGCAGTACAGACATCGGTCTTTTTTGGGTCTTTTGGGAAAGGGTATACCATGTTTCATCTCGCTGCCTGTTTATTGCCAATTTGATTGCTCCAGACTTTGTGGCGCATATGAATTATGGGTTCAGTTTACTTTTTAAACCAGCAGTCGAGTCACATTCCTCTGGTCTGCACTTTGGCTTTGTGACTCGGCGGTATTCTGGGCTGCATTCAATGCTTCAATGCTTCTATTGCCGGTTAGTGGACCATGGGAAGTTGTGTCCTCGGCGCCAGAGGTATTGAGCGTTAAAGCGCGTGCGAAGCGCTTGAAGGCAGTCAACGAACCGCACGCTTCGTTGCCTATCTGTCTGTCACTTTTTTCCGTCGTCTGTTTTTTGTTTTCTGCACATTTCTCGAAATTAACACTTCGCCACACTCTGGATTTCACTCACTCTTGTCAAATTCATAAATGCGCATAAATTATGCCAAAAACACAAGCCAACCCTGTAAGGGTTTTTCCTTTTTTGTTGTGTTTAAATTTTAATGAGTGAAAAATCATGTTGAACATTTAATGCACATGTCTACTCACAGAGTATATTTTCCTTTTAACTTATGTTCGAATGCAAATGCATAAATGCATAATGTATAAACTACCAATTCGTAAGCTAAATTTTAAGTTTCTTTGATTTTGGTCCTGCAAAAACATACACTGAGGTAGAAAAACCATCGAAATTATCTCCAGGTCTCCATGGACACATTTAAATTAAGTGATAAAAAAAGTAATAAACAAAAATCGTGGGGGGGGCTAAAGCACCAGCGCAACCAACGCAATATTGTCAAGGCTCGTCTAGGTTCAAGAGGGAAAACGCACGCCAAAATCGTCTACGAAAATCATTAAATAAAACTTTGGGGCGTTGGGAGAAGGCTTCCAATGCGTTTGCCTGACTGATTTGGTAATTTTGCGTTTGTATCGAATTTAAATAAAGTTCTCTTAGCCGCATGAGAAAGTTTTTGATATTCACGAAGCAAATGAGTTTGCAATTTATTTTTCGAGTTTTCTTATCTTTCCTCTGTTCCTTTTCTAGCATTGCAAATAATTTGTAATGAATTGACAGAATTCGACTGGAATAGGGAAAGACCATACACCCTTCATTGCCTACGTATATAATACGATTTTAATGAGAAATTCAGTGTTGGGTTTTGGCTTCAGGCGAGCAAGTCCTTTGGGTGTACCAAAGCACAGTCCGCGACCTGTCAATTAAATTAAATGCTGTACTCGTATTACGCTTAAGTTTAAGACTTTGCTTAATTTCCATTACGCATTTTTATTTTTTTTTGGTGCGTGGTATGGCCTTGCGTGGTATTCAGCAGAGTCATGCGATGACAATACTAGATTACGAGGGACACGCCATTCGATGGTTGGAATGGAAATTGGTTGCTCGGACCAAGTTTAATTACTTTCTCCCATGCACCGCGCATCTGTGCGTCGTTTCTCGAAAAAAAAATATAAATTTTTGTTGGATGCTTTTAGGCGGAGTTAAAGTTGGCTGAAGCTTAAACTGCACGAGCACTCTTATTTTAAAGCTGTCTTGAGTTTTATAATACTTTTTATTTTTGGCTTTCGTGCCTCATTGTGAGGAAAAATATTACAAGAAGAAAAACTTCATTGTTCGGGGCTGTTGGAATTCGAAGTTAACTCCGAAAACAAAAGTAAAAAATTATCGCCCGGCCCAAGAGCCGATGGCAGATGAAAGCATACTCAAGTAGTCTCGGTGCTTTCTAGTGTTTGCATGGCTTATTCAACTTTACCCAGTTCCAAAAAGAACGAACAGAACAGCCGGCACAAGTGTCTATGTGAGATTCGGAACGGTTGTAGGCTGAGCGGCCCACTCAGGCGTCTAGAAATCTCAAAAATGTGCACAGACTCAGCTTCATCCGCCTCATCCGCTTCCGCCCGCTTATCCTCGACGGAACCCAACTACAACGGCCCGGGCAGCCCCAATGTGAGCTTTGCCGACGATGTCTGGCAAGGCGATTTAGCAAATTAAAAGGTTTTTAATGCATGGAGTGCTCTCCTACTTACTTCATAATTTGATGCCAACTGTGCCAGGGAAATGCGAGAAACAGGACGAGCAAGGATCCGAAATCCGCAATTTGCTTCTGTGGGCTGTATTTTATTTTTATCCAAAAATTTTATTTTTTTGCCTTTATATAAGGATTTTGCCAACGAGTTTTCGGTAGGCCCCCTGTAATTTCCTCTTTACCTATTGCAGACGATGAATTTATAGGCGGTATGGTGTATGGTCAAAGGATGCTAGGAATTTGTTTTACATTGAAAAATAAATGGAAATAACAAAAACTCTGTCTTTCTCGATGTAACATATAATGCGTGTTTCGCGACAGATAATTAAAAAGGTAATTTCCTTACTGAATAAACACATTGCAGAAATTAACATCCGGCCTATAGCCATTGTACCCACACTTCCGAATTTCCCCCACTCTTGGTTCCACCAAATCTAAATGAAGTAATGTATTTAAAGCCCCTTAAAAAGCAACCACAAATTATACACTTGACTGCGACACATTGACACATCGCGAAAAACTGGAAAACGCAAAACCAAGCCTTGTGTTGCAAGCACACACACTCGACAACTGTCACGTGTCTCATTGAGTGCTTTGTTATGGAAAATTTCGCAGGTCGGAAAATTCGCATGCCGTGGTGAGGGCGGCTTACACCCTCAGCATACTTCCCTCTTACTTCTGCACGTTCTATTATCCAATTTCCTTAATATTGGGTTATTGGGTTGTGTACTTTTGCAGGTTTCGCGGTAATGGAGATCTGGGTGTAAGTAAATTTTTCGCCGGCATTAAAGCTTATGAATGTTCAATTGCCTTGCAAAAGCATTTAAATACGCTCTGCGATTGCCAAAATGACAGTTGAATTTTTGATAAATGTCGACGCGTGTGTGTGGTGTGTAGCATAGCACGCTGTGCCTGAGAAGCAGGGGTGTTCGTTGTACAGATTTTATTGCTTGGAAAATGGCATGCAAGTGAAGGCTGTGTCGTTATAGCTTTGGGCCATTTAATGTTACTTAAGGGCGCTACTTTCAGCAAATTAAGCCAATTTTATAATAATGGGTTAGAGCATTTAAAAGGTGTGATGGACAGGCACATGCAGCTGAAAACCAGTAAGCACATTTATTATTATAAATTCATAATTGGAAGAAAGTATAAAGTATTCTATACTTTACAAATAAATTTGAAATACAATTTCCTGTTATTTATTTTGAATCCCTTCCGAGCCAAACCAAACTTTATCTGAAAGGCAAACTTTGACGGTCATGAGAAAGGATGCCTATCCCAGGATAAAAACCTTAAGGAACAACTAGAAATTCCTAAACCAGCAAATAATAATAGTTTTGTATGCAAACGTTGGACTCGACCACCTCTTTCCTGCACCTATTCTCGGAGGTCAGTCTACACTTTGTTTACGACTCAGCATTATTGAAATCAGGATAATTGTGCAAAAGGATGCGAAGAAAAAACCGCAAATACTTTAGGTTCAGAGCGAAGTACCAGTCCCAAGTAGTCATTCATTCCGTAACGAAGATATCTCAAGAGCAATTTCAGTGCGACAAAAACTGAAAACGGGAGGGCTGTGGACGGTATTAGACGGCGAAGGCTGAAGTGGAGTGAAAAACTCTACCATGCAGAAAGTGGTCAACATTTTTGCCACTGCCATGGGCAAGAATAATAGACGTCTCCCAACAAATGCAATACGAATGCAGCTAAAAGGTAGCAATCATGGTGCCGAGTAGTCGTCGAATAATAATAACCTCCATTTTAGTTGCTGTTGTATGCTGCTCAGCAGTGGAAGTTCTTGCGGTAATAAACCATAAGACATTTCGCGTGGCATATTTTCGTAAATGTGGTAGTAAAGTCCTTTAAAGTGAGCATTCAGATCCGAAATACATTTTCTTTGTCGTGCTGCGAATTTTACACTAGAATGGGGATGGAAAATAATATTATAAAGAAAATAACTAAATTATTCTATAAGAATAATCTCAACTTCTAGCTTTTGTATTTCCTGAGATCGAGGCGTACATACGGACAGACGGACATGGCCAGATCGATTCGGCTATTGATCCTGATCAAGATAATATGTACTTTAATATTCGGAAACGCTTCCTTCGGAAACTTTACGAGTATCGAGTATAATAAAAGCAGCTTGTGGTCGAAGGTCATATTCCTTCCGATCATCCCCATTTTAAATTCAAACTCAAAAAAAACCTTAAATTAGCCTTATTTTATCGTTGCCGGCAAGCCCATCCCAAAGGACGTTTTTTCATAATTAATTCTAACACAGCAAAATGTTCAAAGATATTTTTGCACAACCACCATCCCACTTGCATAGCCTACATGTTTTTTAAAAAAAATTATGCTTGTATGGCAGCGACAGCACAAAACAAATGAAAATGCTAAATGCGGCGAAAAATCAAAAAGCAAAGTACACCAAAGTAAAACATGTTTTGCTCTACAATTTTCCTGCTACTCTTTTATGTGGGATTTTGTGTATGCAAATTTTCGTTGGATCTTATTATTGGACTACCTTTTATAGTCTAAGGACTGTCTAGCTGGGCCGCATTGGCTCTGCTACTATGATTTATAAACTCACGGCGTGCGCGTATTTATCAAACTCTAATTAATCGGTGATAAACCGATCAAGACGCTAAATGCTGCACTACACGAAGCCGCCAAGACACCGAAGACTCTCTGCAAACCCTCGCAGGGGAACTGCACTTTGCGCCTGCAAACGGGTTTGGAACACCTCTTTCCGAAACTTGGCTCCGATTGCATTTTTATTTCTGGTTTCAGTTTCGTAGTCCACCGATTACCATGTGATTTGGTACACCGCAACCCACCAAACCCCACACCACACCACCCCACACCACCGCAACCCTCCCCATCAACATCATCCTCCACATCTCCAGCCCCTTTTTGGGAGTACGAGTATTTGTTGAAGCAATTTGCTTTCCTGCATCTTGTGGCTGACCAAGACGACTGCGATGCAATCAATATATGCTCGTGTCCAGCAAATAATAGACTTCAAACTGGCATTTTAAAAGTTTTTTTTTTTTTTTTTCATAGCCAAAGTCTTAGTAAGAAGTGCGACCGAGCCTGGAAGGAGTCCGCCAATCGTTTGGGGGTTTCAATTCATTGCTCTTACCGAGGGCAGAACACTTTTCCCCCAAATGCTCACATAGTTAAACTTATGAACAGCTCGCTTTGTGCTGCACTAACAGGGGCCTCCAACGAGGTGCAGCTTACTTTCCCTAAAGCCAGTCTTTACAACGAAGAACAGCGCTCAGCAGCACAGCTGGAACATCCTGTATATGTCATAGCAATGAACTCTAATCCACTCTAGCAAATCAATTTATTAGCCACGTATGACTTATGCCTTTTTAAATGAACGCTTGCATGCGTTCTCTATTTTAAGGTTGAGCGTTTAGAGATTGGCCATCCCTCAAGGGCGAGCTGAGACGCAGGATACTCTTAAGCAGCGGAGGCACAAGATATTTATGTTAACATGGTCTGCGTAGCGCCTTCTGGTATGTAATTTGGCATTGTTTAGGTATCACGATTACGATACGACTTCAACTGGCCTGTCTTCCGACCCTAAGACGGTACAAATAGACCATAAAATACGAGCACTCGTATATGTGCTGCGCAATAGTTACTTGGGTGTAAGCCATGATTATCTCTATTATACGAGATGTGTGCAAGGAAAACACAGTTATGGGAAACCGTTTAGCGTGGATAGTAAGCGTGTGAAACGACCTTTGGGAGTTACATATGTACATATACACTTATGTGTGCACTTATTTTGTGTAGTGTAGTGTGTTTACTTATGGGACCAGTCTGACTTCCCAAAGCAATGCCGAAGTCAACAAACAGGGAAATATCAATTACAGGTAGGCGGCACCCGTTGCCAAAAGAAATGCGGGAAAAAATGCTTAGTTTTCCTTGCTTCACTTTTTGGACAGCTTATGCACATAAACGTTGAGTATAAATTGAAAAAGCCATTTTGCTGCCAATTTAGCAAACACTTAAACCAATTTTGCACTTCAATCCACCGACGCACACAAAAAAGGAGTGTCTCACACCCATACACTTCTTATTCAGCTGAAGCCACACACTTGCACCCGGATCCCAGGCGGATGAAAGTCCATGGAGCCTGCATCGACGCTGACTTTGACGCGGTAACAAGGACGACCCAAAAGCCAGTTGCCATGCCCCACAGGGAGGATGTGTAGGAAGCTGCCAAAACGTTGCCAACAAAGTGTGAAAATGTCAAGTCGTAAAGTGTCCACTGGCTAAGGGGATGCAGCGAGCGGGAGATGGGTTCAGTCTGTAAAGTGAAATATTTACAAGAAAGTGGGCTGCCCTGAGACACCCTTATCTGTTCGGGCAGTTTTAGTTTAATAGTCTGCTTTGAGAGGGCCACTACCATTTAAAATTGGAGGGCACTCGGTTGATATTAGTGGAGCAAATGAAAATTTTCAATATGAAAATGAAGGCATTTATGTATGTATGTATATATGCTAAACGAGAAACTAGTCACCTCTGTGTGGAAGGTCATGTGCAAGTGATGCTGTAAACTACTTTCAAATTTATAATGTCCTGTATATGCCAATTCCATGATCTCGGGGACATTGCCACCAGCGACCTAGTAGCGTTTCCTTTGCCTGCAAATGACGACATGAGCGCCTTAAACGAGTGAGCGATAATTTAACTATATTATCTGTGGTTACCACTGGACTTTTCTTAGGGTGGATAAAGAAGCATCAGAGGACAGTGGGCCTAAGGTTAGGTCGTCGGCCTCGGATCTATCCGACTGTCGTGCAGAGAACTGGCTCCTTAAGAAAAAGTTACAGGACTACGAGGTTACAATTGAAAACCTGGAGCAGCTGGTGACTACTATAGTTGAGAAGCAGCATCAAATTCTGAGCGAAATGTTTTACCTACGCAAAGAAAACCGAGAGCTGCAATCCGAGTGTCATCTTCAACGCGAGTATCACTCAATGGAGAGAAACGCCCTGATGAGGGAGTTGCATGACGCTCAAATCTTGTGTAGTAGAAGTCGAAATCTGGTCCTGGTAAGTGCAAGCGTAGAGAAACTAAAAGTGCATTTCTAAACGACGAAAGCAGGGGTGCCAATCAGATGGACATCAAGGCAGTCTAGGCTTAACACCTGGGGACCCGATCATAAAATCGGACTCCTCCTCTGGGGACCTTGAAGAGGAAGACTTGAGTGAATCGCTCGACAGTGATCAGTGCGACAGCGGTTCAAGTCAAAATTCCGGTAGGACATCACCATCCTTATCAAGCTCAGTATCAGGGTACTCCGAATCGTCTGACGACAGATTTTCTAATTACAGCAGCATTGATCAGAGCCATATCAGTGGTAGCGATTCGAACTAACCAGACAAATATTTACTACTTGATGCCTTTGAGCTTAAATGTACGAGTATATATTTTTTTCAACATTAAATACACATCATTTCTAGCATGACTTTAAGTTGCCATTTATCGCGTTAAGTAATCAGAACAAAAACGTGACAATCGCACAAAACAAATCAACAATAAGTTTGACATAACGTGACGGTATCAGATTGTCTACAGACATGGCACTACAAAGAAAAAACGCATTGAGAAAAATGAAAGAATACCGGTGGTAAAGTATTTGCATATCAAAACGCCAAAGGGCTGCAGAAAACACGTTGCTAAAGTGCTCTCCATGTCGCTGCCACACAAATATGATTGAATGGTGAGTAAATATATGGTCGTCAAAAGGGGAGTATTTAAATTACTGGCCAAAACGTGTTAAGTGTTTATCTATCGAAAAAGTTCAGGCCAAAACAGCTGCCAGCCCTTTTACAGCTTCTGGCCTCACTCTACATGTTTTGGGGTTGGCTCCCCACAAAGTTGCACGAGAAGCGAGAATGTGTGCTTGTATTATGGGCAATTTATCAAGCAGAAAGTTTGCAGCACAAATGAGTCGTGGCAAGGCAGCCGAAGGGCACCCGGGCACCCGGGCACCCAGGCACCGGGGCACCCGTTTGCCACCAGGATTAATGAGTCTCGTGTGCTGCCTGTCCTATTCTACATCCTTGAAACCCGTCTCACAACACGTACCAATAATCCATCATGAGCCCTCTTCGAGTGGCAACTTGTGGAAGCTTTTGGTTTCTCGCCAAGATCGCTTGTCTTGGCTGCATTTCGTGTGAGGTTTTTGGATACTATGTATGGGTGATATTATCACCAGAAGTTATGATATGTTATCGCAGACTTGTAAGATGTTAAGACGGGAACCATAGTTCTCTGTTAGTATGAACAAAAGAGCATATTGCAATGCAATGTCAAAAGCCCTGCGCTGCTCGCCGCTGGCCTGCAAGGACTAACACAGAAATTATTAATGACCAACGGCCTCGACTCAATGTATACACAGTCAAAAACTGTTTGCAATATCATTTATCAGCTCAGAATTTTGTTTAGAAACTTGTTGCGCACAAAAAAGATTTTCATGTACGCGTGAGAAGTGCAACGGATACCTCGCAACGACAAGGTACGAGGACTACCGCAGCAGAAATGGATTGGAAACGAGATGTGAAACCAAACCAGGCATGAAAGAAAAGCGCAAACTTACGTCTGAAATACATTAATATGCAATGCCGACTTGGCAACCATAAACGCCTTGCGAATTGCATTATGATAGGTGCGGTGCTGTATCAAACTGCTGCTGAGTTAGTTCCTCGCGCGGACATATTTACAGCGGAATCTGCATCAGAAGCTGCATCAGCATCTCCTATGCCACCAAGAAGTAGCTTAAAATTTTGCGAGTGTGAGCATGGGGACGTTTTTCAATTCTACTGAGTAAGAGATTAATAGATTTGCGGTTCAGTCTACATTGAGATCTTCTATAATAAAAAAAAAAACACATGAAAGTGCTAAGTGGTTGGCGGTTGACTTTGTTAATGGCTTGGTTGAATGGTACGACCAAGCGACCAACGCCGCCTTAGTACTGTGTTATAGCAGATGCCTCTATCCGATGAAAATCGTATTTTCTGGATCAACGCCTACCTACTTACTGAACCGTGAAAATACACAAAACATTTGCAAAAAACTGAAAAAACGTATTTGCGTGTTCTAAGCAATTTCAAACCAATAATCGTTGGGTGTCTTTTAAATTAAGTAACCAGAGCCATGCAAGCCAAATATTATGCCACATTGACATGTCTATCAATACTGCTATGATGGTTTTGCTGGGAGAGGGCAAGGACTTTTTGTTATTTTTTAATTTAACTAATCTAAAATTAAAATCGTTTTTACTCAGCCCACAGGAAGTGTGGCATAACGACAGAAGAACGAATGAGTGATACATGGCGCTTAATAATCATTGCTCGAAGTCAAGTTATGAGGCATACCCTTACGACTTTTAGCTAGCAACGAATAATTATATATATTTTGTATACATGCATATATAAAAATTAAGGTACATAAGGGAGTCATACTGTATTCCTTTGGACGTATAAGAGTCCTCAGACTGCGCTAAGTTTTCCCTTATAGACAATTGGGCTTTATTCACTGAAGCGCAAAGGTTTATACAGGAGAATACTATCCAAGGCAGACCACATTTCTCCAAGTAAACTGCGCTTCTCACATAATATACATTTCATTTGGTTTGACACAAAAACCTGGCTAACAACTTTCTCCAAGCTTCTGGGTAGGGTAAATGTTGAAAAAGGGTAATATTTACTTTATACACCTGAATACATTCACCCGTTCTTTTTTTATAGGGTTTCTCATGCATATTTATGCAACTTAATTTTTCACATAGCCAAAGAAATGAAATCGAACAGTATTTGTTTCAACAAAAGTGTGTATGTACGTTATGTTTTCAAGAGCCTGAACCCCTTTCTTTGCCGTAATTAGAAGACCATAATATTGTATTCCTGTCAGGATACCCTTTTGTCCAATGCATATTTATGAGTATAGATTTAATAAACATTCGTATTTGTCATTGTGATTAAAGTTACTGATTGGTTTACGTGTATAAACAAAATAGTTTTGTTGCTACAGAGGCATTAATTAGGCCCACTCAATGGCCCAATAGTAACGAGTAGGGAAAACTATCCTTCGCTGGTTCCCTTCACAAACATTTATCATTACCAAATGGAGTCAGAAAGCATGTATTTCCCGTTTCTTGCAATTGTTCTTAGCACTCTGACCGCAGTCGCAAAAATCCAACGTGGAACGCGAGCTGTAAGAGGGAATATCGAATCATACTTATTTGTGTGCAGAAATCCATTTTCTAAAGTAGAGAAAATAATATGGCACACAGCAAGGTGAACGATGAGCCGTGGAAAGTGCAACATGTGTTGCACCCAGAGGATCGGAACGATTACGATCGTTATCACCAAATCAGCGACCGGGGTTAATACAGCTGTACACGACGGTGCGCGGAGAAGGCTATCCAAATTAACGAGCGGCAAGCACGAAACAAGCACACATGGCCTCCTCTTTGGTCTCGCAGCCTCCAGGACAGGGAATGAGTCCAGATGCAGCTGCGAGGAGTTGGCCACATTATTTGCGAATCTAGCACTTCGACTACTACCGCTACCAGCGAATGGAAAGCGATTGTGCACCGGTCAGTTTGCACTTGACCACTCTTATACATCTTCTTTGTAAAATGTTGTGAAAAGTTAGCGAACGGCAAGCTCGAAAGATCGAAATCGGCGTTTGATCGCCTATTCGCTGGGCCATACTTCGATTACAGTTAAGTAGACAGCCAGCTACTTAACCTCCAGCTAAAGCGGTTGACTTTGACGGTCTGCTCCTGCTGGAAGGGTGAGGAAGAGTCGACTGCCGATTACCTTGTTTTGGCGGGGCGTCATTTTTTAGTAAATTACTTTAATAGTATAAACATAATCATTTGTACTGCGGCTGCTGCTCAGCAACCAGCACAACAACACAGTGCACTGCATCATACAAGCGCACGCTGTAGGTGCTTGCAATTTGCACTGCGGAGAGCAACGAACTGACTATGTTCTGGTAGAAACTTCATTCTAGGAACAAAGCTGCCATTGACCGGATCACAGTTTTCTTGGTAAAAGTAAAAAATGCAAAATTAAGAGCATCACATATAATGTTGGAAAAACATTGAACTATAGGCAGTAGTTCGCAAGACGAACTATGGAATGATCGCATCGAAGGATGGAAACGTGTTTTATGGTTTTCAGAAATTTGTCCTATTCAAAAAAGTTTTTACGCTTGCTCCCTACGAGTTCAAGAGGTGAATTCAATTATGTTGAGACCTACGATCCACAAATTCGAGGATTCAAAACGCAGCTGTCAATGTTTTCCCCCTTTTTAACAAAAAGGTGTCCCCTGGCAAGAGCCTTATTTAAATTTTTAATCAATCTTATTTGCATACGCAGACTGATGTGTGCATCCGTATATCGTTTACCTGAGCTGAGTATACAATATCGGTAGACAAGGATACCCGAGGATCGCCCAAAAAGGGATTACTTCAAGCAGCTGGATGCTGTGATAGCTCTGAAAAGGGTTGAAATTCCCTCTCTCCGTCTTTTCTGAACCTAAAACCGTTGCGCGTACAGTTTTTTGTTTCCTAGAAGTATAAAATGCACACCAATTTGAATAAAATAGCAAGTAAAGTGTGGCAGAAAAGAAAGAAAATGAAACGACTAAGAAAAAAGCGCGAAAACCACGAAAATTTGTGCATAATTTATTGAAATTTCGTGCAACAGACAAAAGAGTCAAGGCAGTAGAAAAACCATGAGCAAAGCATCGTAGTCCGAAATTGCACGAAATGTGTTTCTATTTTCCCACTGCGTTGTGGTGCTCCGCGCTGCATTATCCTGTTTGGCTTGTGTGCATTTATTTTTCATTTGCATGAATTTTTCATTGTTTTCCCAGACACGAAAGGAGCTGCCGCTAGGATGCACTTAACGCTCCATGGGATCAAGGACAAACACGCGATATTTGTCCGCGGGAAATCAACCGGCAAATCGAGCTCAACTACGTTGGACTCTGCTCTGGGTAGACACTAGGTGATACATATATAGACATTCATCCTTTTGATAAACTTCCGAGGAGCATAAGCAAATATTTTTCTTTTTAATGTGGCAAAATCTATATTTTCTTGTAGCCTCTGACGGCCCTGCGGGAAGAACGCAAACAGATTTCACTCAATTTGTTTCACACAATTGTTTGTTTTAGAAAGACCCCTATTAAAGAAAACTAAGCACAAATGCATGTCGGTATTTATTTTGATTGATCTAAATTAGTAGTTCTAATATTTATCTTAAATATGCTGCATTATTTTAAAAAACTTGAGCAGCCACGGATGGCCTTCAGCCATTTTCCGAGAATTCGGGGGTGTAGAGCCTTAGATTTAATCGAAAGCTAAATCCTTTACACGAGTGTGTCCATATCCTAACAACAACAATGTGAACGCATGTTCACCCCATCTCGAGCATTGCAATTGTCTAGGAGGAGGGTGGCAGCGTAGGTTGGTGGTGGTGCGGTGGTGCGGTGGTGGAATTTTTGGCGTCGGTGGTTGATAAATGCAATTTATCATAAAAAGAAAAAAAATAAAAGCTCGAAATTGAAGCAGACGACCCCTTCGAGGAAGGGGGTGGCGTAAGAGTCAGAGTTGGTCATGGAAGGAGGGTGAATGGGAGGGCTAACATGGCACACATAAAAACACCCACAGTCAGCTCATCTAATAAGGCGCATTTAGCGTCTGTCAGTCTCGAGTGTGGAACGAAGAAGAGCAAGAAGAAGGCAAATAGGAAAAGTTATGGAGCTGTAATAAATTGGATTAGTTCGAGCAGCACCGCCATTTTGTCTTTCCCGCTAAAACGTACGAGCAGCTCACATATAAATCTGGAGGGCGAGAAGAACTTAAATATACACTTTCCCAGCCGCATGCCGTTCTTCATTTGGAAGGGATTAGCGGGAACTACACGGGGTTAGGAAAGGTGGTAGCATCAAAAGCACCGGAGACAGAAAAGCTTCTCGAGGGCGCCACTTTCATTGAAAGGCCCCGTCATCTATTGGACTCTAGGCTACGTGCCAAATCAAAATCAGATTTATATTTTTCGTTCCTGAAGTGCACTTCAATTTGAATATGAAAGCGATTAATTTATCCCTTTGTTCTGCCTAATATTTGGCACCTTTACACTTTTGATTGTTAAATGATTGTACTCCACGTTTTCGTTTTTAAATTGTCTTTCATGTGACCCGCGATCTCCTCTGGCAGCATCTATACTCAACCTTCCCTTTTGTCCGTCTCAAAGTATATAAATGCAAATGTTACACTGCTTTTTAATATGATCCCCAACGATAATATTTTTTTGGTGCAGCTACCTTCCAGAGCGGTACTATTTTTCGATCGGCCTACCGTCGACAATCAGAAAAAAGTAGTTATTTTGTTTTGCATTAAGAACTCAAGCGCATATAACTATCAAGTAATTAAAGGTCAAATTTAATTTCTTAAGCTAGTTCTCATAAGCTGAAACTTATACAGGCTTGCCGATAGAACCTGCTATCAGCGTGACAAATTTTTGCGGCTTGGGGACGTTTTTAATATATCGATTGGATTTGGCTAGACAAATAATAATATCAACCAAAATTAAAACACTTTGTAAAAGTTTGTTGGTGTTAGAGTGGGCTTGGCTGCGTCTACGTCTCTAGAAGTTCGTCACAGTTATGTTAATATAAAATCTTTATTAAGTTGAAGGTGCCTCTTTAATAGGGATTTCGTTTGATCTAAGATTAAGGTAATAATACTTTTACCCTAAATAATGTTTTTGAGACAGTAGAACGGTAGAAACCAGAGTATGGTCAAGGCGACTATAATTTTTTGCTTAGTTTCGTCGGGAAATATTGACGAAAAAATTAAAAATTGCCCATTAGTGTTTATTTAACAGTACATGGAAATTTACAGAAATCCTTAAATCAAATCTTTAGATCAATCTCCTGCTTTAACCATTTAAAAACAAAAAAAAACGTTTATTATGCACATCAATCAAAGATAACTTAAGCCTTCACGTCTATACATACCTTATTCCCTATTTTGTTTTCTGCCTGCAGGCTGTTAATTTATTTAACTACCGAGCTTTTAAGGCCGCGCTAACCCACATATCAAAGCTTCGTTTGCCATCAAATGGATTTCATTTTGAATCCAATAAACGTCAAAAGGAAACTTTTTCTAGCTGGGACAACCCTTTCAGTCACCATCTACTTGTGAAGGCTGGTATATATGTATATCGTAAAATGAAACATTTTCGGTGTACATAATGTAAGAAGCTGTTTGTGTGTGTGTAAGTACTCGTATATGTACACAGCGTATTTCGCACTTTACGTAATTTTCCCCGCCAGCGCAAAAAGGGTTGAAAGTGCGTTAGGACATGGGAGGACAACACCCCAGCACACGCACACGCACAGCGGCGTTGCCAGACTGTCATCGCTTTTAGCATCTTCATCGGCTTGCCTGAAACCCTTTCTCCAACGGACTTTGTTCTCTGTTGGAGGCCATTATTATTTTGCTTTCCAGTCCTTTTACTTAGTTCGGACCTACCACCTACCACCTACCACTCCCCATCATTCCTTTCTTCCCCGTCGTTTTCTTCGACGGTTTTATAATTTTCTTAAAAATATTTTGGGAGTAAACTTTCTAGATTTAAGCCCTTCCCGGCAGCTTTTCTTTCCCAACCAACCCTCCTCCGGTTTCGGCAAACCATTGCCGAGGTTTTGTGGTTAGCATGGCTTTACGGCAGCTTCCAGTGAACTCTTCTACAGCTTCATTGCTGCTTAACAGCGACCAGGGAACTCGCGTTTTAATCTCATTTTATGAAATGAAAATTTTTCAATTTTTCGACAAGAGATAAACTTTTTCTACTTGAATGCGTAATTACTCGGCTTTGGAATGAAAATGCTATGAATTTTCGTTGGGTTCTCTGAGGACTTCTGTTGGTAACCATTGCCGATGGTGTAGCTGCCGCCCCTGCTGCGGTAGTCGTTGATGCTGCCACTGCTGGCGTTGATTTCCATAATGGCGGGCGATAGATATATAACTGTTAAGATTATTAAACCGAGCTAAAGTACCGGCTGACTTATGATGTGGTCAAAAAAGGGGTCATCGTTATTGGCTGAAGCAGCTGAAGCAGTACCGAATTTATACGTATGCCAAGTCTTACCTTAAAATAGTATATGTACTTAATTCTTTTTTAAAGTACATTTAAAAATGCTTCGCTTTATTTTTTCATTTTCCAAATTGAAAATCTCCAAAATAATTATCATCTATAAAACGAATGTGAGCGATCGGAATTTCATTAGTGATTGAAGCACCCTGCTTATAATAAGCGAAAAAGCAGAAGAATGTAAAAACCAAAAAAAAAAACAAACGGAAAACAAAGAAGTCTGAAGATGGTAAACCTTTTTTCCCCAACTTTTAATGAGCAAACATACATACATACACACACGTTACGTCGGAAAACGCATAAAAAGCGTTGAGGGCGCGTTGCCAAGAGACTAGAAGAAGAATTTAAATTTCTTGGCATAAGCGGCCTACAACCACAGGCACAAAACTCTTATATACATATGTATGCACATACATAAATTCTAAAAAAAATTCAAGTCAATTTAAAATGATTTTGTTTTGGGGGAGTTCGAATAATCCCAAATATGATAGCTTTGGGGGTTGATTCTTGAAATACGAAATTCGAAACTGTCGACTAAAACTATAAGCTATAAACTTATGCTATCACTATCACTATATTGAGCTATCACTACTTTCAATTGTGAATATATATGAATATACCTTTTCGAAAATCGTTGGTTTTACTGCAAACTCCTTTGGGTTTTTTATTTTACCCTACTATAAATCCTACTACTGAACATCTCACACTTTGCAAATGGCATAAATTATTTAAACTCATTTAATGGGCCGCTTCCGAGGAATCTCTTTTTACGATAAACAATTTTTATTTTCGGTTTTCTTTGCCACCCTTTAAATGTTGCTCTGTTCTCTTTTGGCGTTCGTTTTTTTTGTTTTTGTTGGGTAAAAGAAAAGAATTTTGTTGGAAAATTAAAATAATGTGTCCGCTGTCGTCGCCAGACGCGACGCGCCGTCTTGGTGGGATATGGATGTTGTTGATTTTACGCAAGGAACACAAGCAGGGAAGAGCAAGTGACTTTCAGGACGAAGTCAGACTATACACATTTTGAAAAGCTCTGATATCTTATATTTGAACATGAAGCGTCCCTCCCTAGTTGCTAAATGGTAAATCGGTAAGCCAACGGTCAAGCATAATGGCCCTTGACCCCTTCCTACAATCTAAAGCCAATTAACGCTGCTTGAATTGATAATAAGGCTCATGTCATGTTTGCTTTGTAACACAACCCCTAATAACACGCTGCTTAATTCGTGTTCACACTGACCACACAGTAATCAAACGAGGGGACGAGAAGTAAAACAGGAAGTGACCAGGCGAGACAGGCCCAATATGAAGCGGTCAAGCTCGGTCAACTGGTTTTTACTGACCCGCTGACTTTTGAAGTGTTGGTCCTGCCTAATAAACTATTTAGCCTTCGCTGTGGGCTGCGCATAAATTAGCACTAACAATATACACCAAGAGAACTACATAGGGGGATTTTATAGCAGTCATTGACCAATTACCAGCGTAATTGATGGACGGACAGGGACCAGATATCCCGCATTAAAAAAGGCTTGAAAAGTCGAACACCTTTTATTACGACTTGATCTTGTTCTCAAGACGAATAGGCCATGTCAACGAATAATTGTCCTTTCCAATTTTGTTTGTTACTGAATACCAAAATTAACAAGACGGTCCGCAACTGCTGCAGCATCCGCCCCCGCAGCAAGGTCCACATGGTCCACTGTAAAATCCGCATCGTGGTCCGAAACAGCGGCCACTAAAGCAGGGGCTACAGCAAGGGTAGTAGCAAGTTCCACAGCAGGGTCCGCAACACATCACGAAGCTGTTCGAGTTCTAAACACCTTTACGTTAAAACATATATAGCAAAACATAGTTATTTTAGCTTACTCACACAAAAAATTGAACAATTTTTAAAACTGTAAACAGGTAACAATAAATTTTGATGTTGTCGTGTTGAAGGCCAGTGTAAGACTAAATATATCTCGGCAGTACAGCCTGTTCACAAATTTGACAAGCTACGGAAACACGATCAGGGCAAATGTGATCCGAATAACTATTTTCGTAACTGTCCCTCTTTGCATGTAACAATGGACAAAAATTAGGTATTAGGTAACTAACAACGTTAAATTAGTCTGTCCTGGTCACTGCCACTGGATTAACTTTGTCCCGAACTCATGTGGTAAATGTGTTGGCCACCACTTTACCATTTAGCTCACACGCACACGGCACGCGTTTTGTGTCGCAAATATCATAGCAAGCCTAATGACCACTACGCATTTCCGCCAGTGCCTCTTGGAACATACGTATATTAATATACTGAATATTCCAAATGCTCCTACCCAACGCAATCAGCTAAGAGTGTGGTATATTAAAAACTAATTTACCAGCAAATGAGTTAACATTTTTTCCCTTTGCTGGTTCTACTCCAAAAGGACTGCGACTCCAAAAGGGAGCCAAAAGAGACGGAAGCACATGCTGTTCGACTCGAGCTTGACCGGAACTTCCATACGTGCCGGAAATGCGTGATTTTTGGTAAAGTAGAGCATAATTTCGGGTCGATATGTAAAAGCTAAGCGTTATACCCTATATTTAAGAATGCTAATTGCTTGAAGCACGAGGAAACACGAGGTTTTAAGCATATATGCTTGACGAACATTTTAAGTTAAACAGAAGTTTGATTTATTGACTATAGCATGTTTTAATATTGTTTAAAATTCTTTGTTTGATTCTGTCATTTACTCCTGACGAGTTCAACAGTCTCAGCTTCATACATACCTAAAAATGTGGTAAGCATCACCTCGGGATCGATTCGTTGTTTCTTTCGGCTTGGAGTTCTGTTTGTGTTTGTTGTTCGGGCTTGTCATCTGGCTAAGCTCTAAAAATTAATGATGCGCGGCACATTCGAGAGTCCCCTGCTGTCATTGGCTGGGTTGAATATCCAAAAAATATGTAGATGTGCAAAAAAAAAAAAAATTAGAAACGAAATTCACATTCGCCGCTTTAAGCTGCGGCTTAGATTCGCTTGCTCATTGATGAAAATTAATGAGTGTGCGTGTTGTGCTCGGTAAATATTCACAAGGAATATTTTCGGAGATTCTGTATTTATTTCCTGCCGGGACCTTACTCTGTCTCAGCTATGGCGTATTCCCCTACAGCGAACTACAGACTCAGGACTAATTTGCATAATTACAGCCCGTAATTTTTTTCGTTTTTTACGCAGCAAGAAGAATACACACGAATTGTTTGTGTGCGCCCTTTAGCAAAGGGACGCAATTTCCTTTTTTGTGTATGGCTCTTTTTTACTTGATATTTGTTTATTACGCAACCGTATACACACTCACATATTCGCTGGCTCTGGATATTCAATGAGCAACGTACCACAATGCATTCTTAGAAAAAATTGAAATAGGTTGAGTATGACAATATCACTGATACTCATATTTTGAATTTTCCGATGGCTCTCTCTCTCTTTCTCTAATTGCAGGACACTTTTATTTATTCGCCTACAACCTAACGGAATAACTTGACTGGGCTTCCGTTGTTTAATAAAATAAGATATACAAATTTCTACGATGCAAACCTCGAAAAGTCTGAATTCCAATATTTCTAATCAGTAAAAATGGTCCTCGAAAATCTCATTAAAATGTCGCGCTCCCCCATTTCCAGCTACATATATACAAATGCAACCCTCAAAGCTAAGCTATTTTCCTCATTTCGGGGTACATATACGGATTTTTAAACTAATTTGAAGTCGCGCTCTTCTCTCATTTGCTTGTGTTTTGCTCTCAATTCAAGGATGGAATCGTCGGACTCGGGACAATCCAGATTGTGAGTTCATTCCACTCATTAGCATGTGCTCGGCGTAAAAGAAAATTGTGAAGGGAGAAGCGGTAGTTTTTCATGTCTGCCTTCTGCCTTCTTCCTTTAAATTTATCGATTTTCCTGGATGGGTCGCACAGCTATTTACCGTTACTAGCTAATGAGGTACACTTGTGCTCCGGCTTGCTCGGACTTCACTTGGCCCAAGCGGAATCATTCAACGTTACTGGCTCCGCTGATTATAATCAGCATAATATGTACTCTCTTACACTTCAACAGTTCACGCCACGGATCAGTGAAGCTCAGCTCAGCGCGTCCTGACCGAACCCCTCCCTGTCCTGCGGCTTCGATGCGTAGTGAGAACGGAAAGTCACAGCGACCAGACTAGCGCTTCTCTGCCATTTTATAGGCTGTAATGACCGTAATCAGGTTAACGTTAACGTTCAGTTTACCTACTGATTTGCTGGCACTTGGCAGTCACTCCTTTTCCTATTCCCCAGTTTGAGGCACGGCATCTCCCCAGTGAATGTGTGAACATTGAGAGCCTAGTTTCCGCGAAGCCGTTTAAAGTTTCAGAATACCCCGCAGGTAATCTTACAGAAGATTTTAGAAGCTTGATTTTAATCAAAATGGCGAGGCTTCCAGGTTAAGGCAAGATCGTGGCAGTTGCTTGCTGTTTTTTGACCATCCGAAAAGGCCTTTCTCCCGCACGTTAGCTGTTTATATAATTATGATATTTGATTTAATGACGACTTGCTTCCGAAACAATCCAATCAAAAAATTTGATTGAAGTGGGCGTCGCACCAGCAAAACAGGAAAGTAACTTCTGCTGCCTGCCAGGCGTGATACTATTTCAAAGGTCAGGCAGCTTTAAGAGTTTCTTACACTTGCTAATGGTAAGACAGCTTGAAAATGGTTTAAGCTGATTTATTGTAATTGCCAACACCAATCGCTAAGCAGTCAGGGCCGTTTAACTGAAAGTTTATAACTACCTGATCAACCTACACACTCACACGCCAATCCGATCCTTGTCCTTTAAATTCTTAATTTGCAATCATTAGCAGGCACAGGCGATAAGACCACTGCGCAGAGGTCCGATATGCACATCCCAGTCTTTCGATATTCCATTCGGGGGGCTAACAGAGCCACTGTGGCAGGAAGTCGAGTTTCCACTGTACTTTGCCAAGAGCAAAATCAAGGCGGCAAAATTTAATACCCATATATCGTTACCAAGCTGCTTTACAGCACACACGTCCTGGCCACAAAGATCTGAGATTCCAGATCCGATCCGATCCGATCCGATCATCGTGCACCTCCTGCCTGCCTCTGATTTTTAAATTGAAAATAATAATTTTGCGCACTCAATTTTTAGCGATTTGTCAAAACATTGTTTATTGTCGAAGCCAAGTCCCGATTCTCCAATCCGATTCTTCGGGTCCGACTCCACTTCGCCTTGGCGCTGCTCTGTGTACTATCCTCCGCCGCGGCGGCGCACTTTAAGTTAATTGAAATATTTCAATGATTTTCGCCCTGTGGTTTCTTCTACCTGCCGACGCGTCGTGTGTTCGTCTTTGGGATCAAAGGGGATCCTCTCTGCATGCGCGGCTGCGATCAAAGAGCTTTTTGCATATTCTCGGTGTACTTCCCTGGCTGCCTTTTAATAGAATTGAACGCTCATTTCTATCTCAATTGATTTATTTCCTACCATTTTCCGTTCACGAGTTTAAGGCTCTCGCCATTTGTTGTATGAGGAGTTCTGCATTGATTCTTATTGCATTTTGACCGCTAGGCGCCATTACGCTTTTAAATTGAGTGATTATAGTCCGTGGAATAGCGAGCTAGTACTGACATGGGTAATTATTATAGGTAAATATTAGAAGTCGATTTATTTGTACTTAACGAAGGAATCGTGAGCAACGACGGATAAGATTTAGCTGTTTTTAAACAGGGTTGAATTTGAGTATCTTAATACAAAAATGTACATTTCGCATTTCATAGCACATCTATTTGGTAGCTAGTTTGGTATCATAAACCAAAAATATTGGGTCTTTCTGTTTTTCAGCTCACTTGAAATGATTAACTGCTTCATAAGCTTGAAACCAATGTCTGCGAAGCATCTAGTCACTTGCCCACAGGCCTGCTGAGCACTTCAGCGGTAATCCTGAGCTTTGTAGCCCACAAATTTGGGGCTTGTTAGTTCTCCCAGACTGCACCTCATCTCAGCAATACTTCAGCACACCCAAAGTTTTTGCCATCTGGTTGCGCATAGGCAAAAGGCGTTCTTTCTGTGAGTGTATAACTGTCATACGCTATTTCCACTGCGAAGTCCGGCCAAAAAATTGTATACAATGTCAAGCAGCCAACGCCCCAAAAGTTTTTAAGCCGTCAGAAGGCAGCGCGTAAATCTTTTGCATAATTCAGTGCCTGCTTTTTCTTGTGCCTCTTCAGGCCCACTTGAGGGGCCACTTCCATCTCCTATCCCAGCGCTGGCTGCCACACCAATGGCTCATTCCACCCTCACGCACTGTCCCCCGCAGTCCTTGTTTGTGTCCATCCAGTCGCACTGGCGAAGAGCCCTCTGTCTGTACCCATTCTCCGGCAGCATCTTGGTGGGTGCCCGATGTAAAGCCTCCGCTGTCCTTCATTCGCGCCCAACCTACCCTTGGCCTCATCCTGGTCGCGTGCGTTTTATAGTTAAACATGCCACCCATTTAATAATCATCCCTCCACGTTTCTGTAATGTCGCAGCCACATGTAAATGATTTCTTCCTCGCCCTCCTTGTCCAACGCAGCTCCACGCTTTGCTACTTTCACGGGGTCTGTTCAAACACACTCTAGATGTCCCCCTGCTTGCGCAGATAAATGTATATACACTTTTTAAAACTTATTCCAGAACTCCTGTTGGGAGTGTGCTCAGAACCACGGGATTTTTCCTTAGTCTCTCGGGGCGTCATTTGTAAAATGCGAAGGTGAAGGATTTTTCAATTCCCGTTCCTGCTTCTCACTGACGTGTTCAGTTCCTTTGCCTTTGTTATGCCACTGTGGAATGGATTGCTCAGAGACGGCGGCATTGTCTTTTATTCGATAACATTTCAATGTATGCCCATGCCCCACTGTTGCAAATGCCAATTTATTTTCATCTACGCACTTCGATTCTTCTTCATACACCTTAATTTTTATTGCTCTTAAGCAAAAGGTCAGAGGAGTGTAGATGTCTGCCTTGCGAAGACCCGGCGGTGCATTGTGATTTCTTCTCAGTCTAAGGAGTCTATGAAGTTGCTACTTCTATATTTCGGTGGAAAATTTAGGTGTGAAACATCATTTTCAATAGAAAGTGTGTTAGATAATTGTAGTATACAAAAATGTGGTAAATGGTAAGCAGTCATCATCGTAAACAATGAAGCACATTGGGTATAAATGACATTTTATCAAGAGATCTCACGTGCAATTTAACGAATTTGCCAAGACACTAAACCCACAGCCAAACTCTGGATGATAGGCGCACAATCGTGGCTACGCAATAATGCCCAAACTCCGAGGCGGTTATTTCTCCCACCCACCTGTGACTCCCAGAGCTCTGGTAGTGGAGGTTGCCCACGCGCAGTTGGCGTTCCGCGGCGATGATATCACAGTGCAGGCTTCGATGCTTGCCTGACACGAAACATAGACTAGCCGGCCTTAAATGTAATATTTGTATGCGTTATGGGAATACTGAGGAAGGTGCTGAGGCGAGTCGCAGGAAGCAGTCGCAGAAAGTCTTGTTAGTGTGGATGCCTTGACCGTGACTGCAGCCACCACCATCATTGCCATTATCATCGCGGCTTAAGCAGGCATTGAGATGTGAAGACTAGTTTCTCTAGTCCATCCTGTGGTGGCTTGGCTTTGGAAAGGGGAACCCTGGGGTCATTTAGCTTCTAAAGTGCGGTATTCGGCAACACTTTGCTAGTGATTCTTGCACTACAAGCTGTTCAGAAGTGCTTCCTAAAATCATTTGCAGACAGGGTTGTCGAAGCTTTTATTGGTTGGTCGTACGTAACTACGTAACTTAAAATTTTATTCAGTAATTTAACTTGAATATTACGATATAGATCTTATAGTTTTCCTCTGTACTTAATTAAAAAACGCTTTCAATAATTGAATATTTCGTTACTATTTTTCATTGTTATACCCGTTACTCGTAGAGTCAAAAATGTTTGAAATTTTTTTTTTCATTTCTCAATTTTATTTGCAATTTTTACCGATATTCAAGAACATTCGCACTTCCACTAGCTGAGTTATGGGTATGTAAAAAAATTAAGAAATGTCCTAAGGCTTAAGTTCTAAACTCCATATCTCAACTTATCTTAATCGGATCTTGAAGTGCCATACCTCTAAATGTTTCTGGCGTAATTCTTTAAAAATCTGCATTTAAATTTAGAAGTTAATTTTTTTAAATTTTTTTGTAACTTTTTTTATTTTACGATGTTGTAGAAATTGAAGAAAGTTAAGAAATGTCCTAAGCCTGAAGTTCCAAACTCCATAACTCAACTTATCTTAATCGGATTTTGAAGTGGCATACCTCTAAATGTTTCTAGCGCAATTCTCTGAAAATTTGCATTCAAATTTAGAAATTTATTTTTTGACAATTTTTTTTTTAATTTTTCTTATGTATGATAATGAAGAAATTCGAAAATATTAAAAAATGCCCCAAGGCTGAAGCTCTATACTCCATAACTCAACTTCTCTTAATCGGATTTTAAAGTGCCATACGTCTAAATTTTTCTGGCACAATTCTCTAAAAGTCTGCATTCAAATATAGAAAATTTTTTTTTTTTAAATTTTTCTGTTGTATGATGTTGAAGAAATTCAAAAAAATTAAAAAATGCCCCAAGGCTGAAGTTCTATACTCCATAAATCAACTTCTCTTAATCGGATTTTAAAGTGGCATACCTCTAAATGTTTCTGGCGCAGTTAACTAAGAATCTGCATTCAAATATAGAAAATTTTTTTTTTTTATTTTTTTTTGTAATGTTTTTGTTGTATGATGTGTAGAAATTCAAAAAAGGTAAAAAATGCCCCAAGGCTGAAGCTCTATACTCCATAACTCAACTTCTCTTAATCGGATTTTAAAGTGCCATACGTCTAAATTTTTCTGGCACAATTCTCTAAAAGTCTGCATTCAAATTTAGAAATTTATTTTTTGAACATTTTTTTTTTAATTTTTCTGATGTATGATGTTGAAGAAATTCAAAAAAATGCCCAAGGCTGAAGTTCTATACTACATAACTCAACTTCTCCTAATCGGATTTTAAAGTGGCATACCTCTAAATGTTTCTGGCGCAATTCTCTAAAAATCTGCATTCAAATATAGAAAAAAAATGTTTTTTTTTTTGTTGTAATTTTTCTGTTGTATGAGGTGTAGACATTCAAAAAAGTTAAAAAATGCCCCAAGGCTGAAGCTCTATACTCCATAACTCAACTTCTCTTAATCGGATTTTAAAGTGGCATACATCTAAATGTTTCTGGCGCAATTCTCTAAAAATCTGTATTCAAATTTAAAAATTTATTTTTTGAACATTTTTTTTTAATTTTTCTGATGTATGATGTTGAAGAAATTCAAAAAAATTAAAAAATGCCCCAAGGCTGAAGTTCTATACTCCATAACTCTACTTCTCTTAATCGGATTTTAAAGTGTCATACGTCTAAATTTTTCTGGAACAATTCTCTAAAAATCTGCATTCAAATTTAGAAATTTATTTTTTGAACATTTTTTTTTTAATTTTTCTGAAGTATGATGTTGAAGAAATTCAAAAAAAATAAAAAATGCCCCAAGGCTGAAGTTCTATACTCCATAACTCAACTTCTCTTAATCGGATCTTAAAGTGCCATACCTCTAAATGTCTCTGGCGCAATTCTTTAAAAATCTGCATTCAAATTTAAAAATTTATTTTTTGAACATTTTTTTTTAATTTTTCTGATGTATGATGTTGAAGAAATTCAAAAAAATTAAAAAATGCCCCAAGGCTGAAGTTCTATACTCCATAACTCAACTTCTCTTAATCGGATTTTAAAGTGGCATACCACTAAATGTTTCTGGCGCAATTCTCTAAAAATCTGCATTCAAATTTAAAAATTTATTTTTTGAACATTTTTTTTTAATTTTTCTGATGTATGATGTTGAAGAAATTCAAGAAAATTAAAAAATACCCCAAGGCTGAAGTTCTATACTCCATAACTCTACTTCTCTTAATCGGATTTTAAAGTGCCATACGTCTAAATTTTTCTGGCACAATTCCCTAAAAATCTGCATTCAAATTTAAAAAATTATTTTTTTTTAATTTTTCTGTTGTATGATGTTGAAGAAATTCAAAAAAATTAAAAAATGCCCCAAGGCTGAAGTTCTATACTCCATAACTCAACTTCTCTTAATCTCTTTAATTCTCTTAAAAAAATGCCCCAAGGCTGAAGTTCTATACCCCATAACTCTACTTCTCTTAATCGGATTTTAAAGTGCCATACGTCTAAATTTTTCTGGCACAATTCTCTAAAAATCTGCATTCAAATTTAAAAAATTATTTTTTTTTAATTTTTCTGTTGTATGATGTTGAAGAAATTCAAAAAAATTAAAAAATGCCCCAAGGCTGAAGTTCTATACTCCATAAATCAACTTCTCTTAATCGGATTTTAAAGTGGCATACCTCTAAATGTTTCTGGCGCAATTATCTAAGAATCTGCATTCAAATATAGAAAAATTTTTTTTTTTTTTTTTTGTAATTTTTTTGTTGTATGATGTGTAGACATTCAAAAAAGTTAAAAAATGCCCCAAGGCTGAAGCTCTATACTCCATAACTCAACTTATCTTAATCAGATTTTAAAGTGGCATACCTCTAAATGTTTCTGGCGCAATTCTCTCAAAAATCTGTATTCAAATTTAAAAATTTATTTTTTGAACATTTTTTTTTAATTTTTCTGATGTATGATGTTGAAGAAATTCAAAAAAATTAAAAAATGCCCCAAGGCTGAAGTTCTATACTCCATAACTCTACTTCTCTTAATCGGATTTTAAAGTGCCATACGTCTAAATTTTTCTGGAACAATTCTCTAAAAATCTGCATTCAAATTTAGAAATTTATTTTTTGAACATTTTTTTTTTAATTTTTCTGAAGTATGATGTTGAAGAAATTAAAAAAAAAATAAAAAATGCCCCAAGGCTGAAGTTCTATACTCCATAACACAACTTCTCTTAATCGGATCTTAAAGTGCCATACGTCTAACTTTTTCTGGCACAATTCTCTAAAAATCTGCATTCAAATTTCGAAATTTATTTTTTGAACATTTTTTTTTTAATTTTTCTGATGTATGATGTTGAAGAAATTCAAAAAAATTAAAAAATGCCCCAAGGCTGAAGTTCTATACTACATAAATCAACTTCTCTTAATCGGATTTTAAAGTGGCATACCTCTAAATGTTTCTGGCGCAATTCTCTAAAAATCTGCATTCAAATTTAAAAAATTATTTTTTTTTTAATTTTTCTGTTGTATGATGTTGAAGAAATTCAAAAAAATTAAAAAATGCCCCAAGGCTGAAGTTCTATACTCCATAACTCAACTTATCTTAATCAGATTTTAAAGTGGCATACCTCTTAATGTTTCTGGCGCAATTCTCTAAAAATCTGCATTCAAATTTAAAAATTTATTTTTTGAACATTTTTTTTTAATTTTTCTGATGTATGATGTTGAAGAAATTCAAGAAAATTAAAAAATGCCCCAAGGCTGAAGTTCTATACTCCATAACTCTACTTCTCTTAATCGGATTTTAAAGTGCCATACGTCTAAATTTTTCTGGCACAATTCTCTAAAAATCTGCATTCAAATTTAAAAAATTATTTTTTTTTAATTTTTCTGTTGTATGATGTTGAAGAAATTCAAAAAAATTAAAAAATGCCCCAAGGCTGAAGTTCTATACTCCATAAATCAACTTCTCTTAATCGGATTTTAAAGTGGCATACCTCTAAATGTTTCTGGCGCAATTATCTAAGAATCTGCATTCAAATATAGAACATTTTTTTTTTTTGTTTTTGTAATTTTTTTGTTGTATGATGTGTAGACATTCAAAAAAGTTAAAAAATGCCCCAAGGCTGAAGCTCTATACTCCATAACTCAACTTCCCTTAATCGGATTTTAATGTGGCATACCTCTAAATGTTTCTGGCGCAATTCTCTAAAAATCTGCATTCAAATTTAAAAACTTTTTTTTT
Source organism: Drosophila orena (assembly GCA_005876975.1). NCBI lineage: Eukaryota > Metazoa > Arthropoda > Insecta > Diptera > Drosophilidae > Drosophila > Drosophila orena. Next base: position 29,661 of record VCKV01000104.1, on the reverse strand, counting down.
GAACATTTTTTTTTAATTTTTCTGATGTATGATGTTGAAGAAATTCAAAAAAATTAAAAAATGCCCCAAGGCTAAAGTTCTATACTCCATAACTCAACTTCTCTTAATCGGATTTTAAAGTGACATACCTCTAAATGTTTCTGGCGCAATTCTCTCAAAAATCTGCATTCAAATTTAAAAATTTATTTTTTGAATATTTTTTTTTAATTTTTCTGATGTATGATGTTGAAGAAATTCAAAAAAATTAAAAAATGCCCCAAGGCTGAAGTTCTATACTACATAACTCAACTTCTCTTAATCGGATTTTAAAGTGGCATACCTCTAAATGTTTCTGGCGCAATTCTCTAAAAATCTGCATTCAAATTTAAAAAATTATTTTTTTTTAATTTTTCTGTTGTATGATGTTGAAGAAATTCAAAAAAATTAAAAAATGCCCCAAGGCTGAAGTTCTATACTCCATAACTCAACTTATCTTAATCAGATTTTAAAGTGGCATACCTCTAAATGTTTCTGGCGCAATTCTCTAAAAATCTGCATTCAAATTTAAAAATTTATTTTTTGAACATTTTTTTTTAATTTTTCTGATGTATGATGTTGAAGAAATTCAAGAAAATTAAAAAATGCCCCAAGGCTGAAGTAATATACTCCATAACTCTACTTCTCTTAATCGGATTTTAAAGTGCCATACGTCTAAATTTTTCTGGCACAATTCTTTAAAAATCTGCATTCAAATTTAGAAATTTATTTTTTGAACATTTTTTATTTAATTTTTCTGATGTATGATGTTGAAGATATTCAAAAAAATTAAAAAATGCCCCAAGGCTGAAGTTCTATACTCCATAACTCAACTTCTCTTAATCGAATTTTAAAGTGGCATACCTCTAAATGTTTCTGGCTCAATTCTCTAAAAATCTGCATTCAAATTTAAAAAATTATTTTTTTTTAATTTTTTTTTAATTTTTCTGTTGTATGATGTTGAAGAAATTCAAAAAAATTAAAAAATGCCCCAAGGCTGAAGTTCTATACTCCATAACTCAACTTCTCTTAATCGGATTTTAAAGTGGCATACCTCTAAATGTTTCTGGCGCAATTCTCTAAAAATCTGCATTCAAATTTAAAAAATTATTTTTTAAATTTTTTTTTTAATTTTTCTGTTGTATGAGGTGTAGAAATTCAAAAAAGTTAAAAAATGCCCCAAGGCTGAAGCTCTATGCTCCATAACTCAACTTCTCTTAATCGGATTTTAAAGTGGCATACCTCTAAATGTTTCTGGCGCAATTCTCTAAAAATCTGCATTCAAATATAGAAAAATTTTTTTTTTTATTTTTTTGTAATTTTTCTGTTGTATGAGGTGCAGAAGTTGAAAAAAGTTAAAAAATGCCCCAAGGCTGAAGCTCTATACTCCATTACTCAACTTCTCTTAATCGGATTTTAAAGTGGCATACCTCTAAATGTTTCTGGCGCAATTCTCTAAAAATCTGCATTCAAATTTAAAAAATTAATGTTTTCTAATTTTTTTTTAATTTTTCTGTGGTATGATGTTGAAGAAATTCAAAAAAATTAAAAAATGCCCCAAGGCTGAAGTTATATACTCCATAACTCAACTTATCTTAATCGGATTTTAAAGTGGCATACCTCTAAATGTTTCTGGCGCAATTCTTTAAAAATCTGCATTCAAATATAGAAAAATTTATTTTTTGAACATTTTTTTTGTAATTTTTCTGTTGTATGATGTGTAGAAATTCAAAAAAGTTAAAAAATGCCCCAAGGCTGAAGCTCTATACTCCATAACTCAAGTTCTCTTAATCGGATTTTAAAGTGGCATACCTCTAAATGTTTCTGGCGCAATTCTCTAAAAATCTGCATTCAAATTTAAAAATTTATTTTTTGAACATTTTTTTTTAATTTTTCTGAGGTATGATGTTGAAGAAATTCAAAAAAATTAAAAAATGCCCCAAGGCTGAAGTTCTATACTCCATAACTCAACTTCTCTTAATCGGATTTTAAAGTGGCATACCACTAAATGTTTCTGGCGCAATTCTCTAAAAATCTGCATTCAAATTTAAAAATTTATTTTTTGAACATTTTTTTTTAATTTTTCTGATGTATGATGTTGAAGAAATTCAAAAAAATTAAAAAATGCCCCAAGGCTGAAGTTCTATACTCCATAACTCAACTTCTCTTAATTGGATTTTAAAGTGACATACCTCTAAATGTTTCTGGCGCAATTCTCTAAAAATGTGCATTCACATTTAAAAATTTATTTTTTGAACATTTTTTTTAATTTTCCTGATGAATGATGTTGAAGAAATTCAAAAAAATTAAAAAATGCCCCAAGGCTGAAGCTCTATACTCCATAACTCAACTTCTCTTAATCGGATTTTAAAGTGGCATACCTCTAAATGTTTCTGGCGCAATTCTCTAAAAATCTGCATTCAAATTTAAAAATTTATTTTTTGAACATTTTTTTTTAATTTTTCTGATGTATGATGTTGAAGAAATTCAAAAAAATTAAAAAATGCCCCAAGGCTGAAGTTATATACTCCATAACTCAACTTATCTTAATCGGATTTTAAAGTGGCATACCTCTAAATGTTTCTGGCGCAATTCTTTAAAAATCTGCATTCAAATATAGAAAAATTTATTTTTTGAACATTTTTTTTGTAATTTTTCTGTTGTATGATGTGTAGAAATTCAAAAAAGTTAAAAAATGCCCCAAGGCTGAAGCTCTATACTCCATAACTCAAGTTCTCTTAATCGGATTTTAAAGTGGCATACCTCTAAATGTTTCTGGCGCAATTCTCTAAAAATCTGCATTCAAATTTAAAAATTTATTTTTTGAACATTTTTTTTTAATTTTTCTGAGGTATGATGTTGAAGAAATTCAAAAAAATTAAAAAATGCCCCAAGGCTGAAGTTCTATACTCCATAACTCAACTTCTCTTAATCGGATTTTAAAGTGGCATACCACTAAATGTTTCTGGCGCAATTCTCTAAAAATCTGCATTCAAATTTAAAAATTTATTTTTTGAACATTTTTTTTTAATTTTTCTGATGTATGATATTGAAGAAATTCAAAAAAATTAAAAAATTACCCAAGGCTGAAGTTCTATACTCCATAACTCTACTTCTCTTAATCGGATTTTAAAGTGTCATACGTCTCAATTTTTCTGGCACAATTCTCTAAAAATCTGCATTCAAATATAGAAAAATTTATTTTTTGAACATTTTTTTTGTAATTTTTCTGTTGTATGATGTGTAGAAATTCAAAAAAGTTAAAAAATGCCCCAAGGCTGAAGCTCTATACTCCATAACTCAAGTTCTCTTAATCGGATTTTAAAGTGGCATACCTCTAAATGTTTCTGGCGCAATTCTCTAAAAATCTGCATTCAAATTTAAAAATTTATTTTTTGAACATTTTTTTTTAATTTTTCTGAGGTATGATGTTGAAGAAATTCAAAAAAATTAAAAAATGCCCCAAGGCTGAAGTTCTATACTCCATAACTCAACTTCTCTTAATCGGATTTTAAAGTGGCATACCACTAAATGTTTCTGGCGCAATTCTCTAAAAATCTGCATTCAAATTTAAAAATTTATTTTTTGAACATTTTTTTTTAATTTTTCTGATGTATGATATTGAAGAAATTCAAAAAAATTAAAAAATTACCCAAGGCTGAAGTTCTATACTCCATAACTCTACTTCTCTTAATCGGATTTTAAAGTGTCATACGTCTCAATTTTTCTGGCACAATTCTCTAAAAATCTGCATTCAAATTTAGAAATTTATTTTTTGAACATTTTTTTTTTAATTTTTCTGATGTATGATGTTGAAGAAATTCAAAAAAATTAAAAAATGCCCCAAGGCTGAAGTTCTATACTCCATAACTCAACTTCTCTTAATTGGATTTTAAAGTGGCATACCTCTAAATGTTTCTGGCGCAATTCTCTAAAAATGTGCATTCACATTTAAAAATTTATTTTTTGAACATTTTTTTTAATTTTCCTGATGAATGATGTTGAAGAAATTCAAAAAAATTAAAAAATGCCCCAAGGCTGAAGCTCTATACTCCATAACTCAACTTCTCTTAATCGGATTTTAAAGTGGCATACCTCTAAATGTTTCTGGCGCAATTCTCTAAAAATCTGCATTCAAATTTAAAAATTTATTTTTTGAACATTTTTTTTTAATTTTTCTGATGTATGATGTTGAAGAAATTCAAAAAAATTAAAAAATACCCCAAGGCTGAAGTTCTATACTCCATAACTCAACTTATCTTAATCGGATTTTAAAGTGGCATACCTCTAAATGTTTCTGGCGCAATTCTCTAAAAAACTGAATTCAAATTTAAAAATTTGTTTTTGGACACTTTTTTTTTAATTTTTCTGATGTATGATGTTGAAGAAATTCAAAAAAGTTAAAAAATACCCCAAGGCTGAAGTTCTATACTCCATAACTCAACTATTCTTAATAGGATTTTAAAGTGGCATACCTCTAAATGTTTCTGGCGCAATTCTCTAAAAATCTGCATTCAAATTTAAAAAATTATTTTTTTTTAATTTTTTTTTAATTTTTCTGTTGTATGATGTTGAAGAAATTCAAAAAAATTAAAAAATGCCCCAAGGCTGAAGTTATATACTCCATAACTCAACTTATCTTAATCGGATTTTAAAGTGGCATACCTCTAAATGTTTCTGGCGCAATTCTTTAAAAATCTGCATTCAAATATAGAAAAATTTATTTTTTGAACATTTTTTTTGTAATTTTTCTGTTGTATGATGTGTAGAAATTCAAAAAAGTTAAAAAATGCCCCAAGGCTGAAGCTCTATACTCCATAACTCAAGTTCTCTTAATCGGATTTTAAAGTGGCATACCTCTAAATGTTTCTGGCGCAATTCTCTAAAAATCTGCATTCAAATTTAAAAATTTATTTTTTGAACATTTTTTTTTAATTTTTCTGAGGTATGATGTTGAAGAAATTCAAAAAAATTAAAAAATGCCCCAAGGCTGAAGTTCTATACTCCATAACTCAACTTCTCTTAATCGGATTTTAAAGTGGCATACCACTAAATGTTTCTGGCGCAATTCTCTAAAAATCTGCATTCAAATTTAAAAATTTATTTTTTGAACATTTTTTTTTAATTTTTCTGATGTATGATATTGAAGAAATTCAAAAAAATTAAAAAATTACCCAAGGCTGAAGTTCTATACTCCATAACTCTACTTCTCTTAATCGGATTTTAAAGTGTCATACGTCTCAATTTTTCTGGCACAATTCTCTAAAAATCTGCATTCAAATATAGAAAAATTTATTTTTTGAACATTTTTTTTGTAATTTTTCTGTTGTATGATGTGTAGAAATTCAAAAAAGTTAAAAAATGCCCCAAGGCTGAAGCTCTATACTCCATAACTCAAGTTCTCTTAATCGGATTTTAAAGTGGCATACCTCTAAATGTTTCTGGCGCAATTCTCTAAAAATCTGCATTCAAATTTAAAAATTTATTTTTTGAACATTTTTTTTTAATTTTTCTGAGGTATGATGTTGAAGAAATTCAAAAAAATTAAAAAATGCCCCAAGGCTGAAGTTCTATACTCCATAACTCAACTTCTCTTAATCGGATTTTAAAGTGGCATACCACTAAATGTTTCTGGCGCAATTCTCTAAAAATCTGCATTCAAATTTAAAAATTTATTTTTTGAACATTTTTTTTTAATTTTTCTGATGTATGATATTGAAGAAATTCAAAAAAATTAAAAAATTACCCAAGGCTGAAGTTCTATACTCCATAACTCTACTTCTCTTAATCGGATTTTAAAGTGTCATACGTCTCAATTTTTCTGGCACAATTCTCTAAAAATCTGCATTCAAATTTAGAAATTTATTTTTTGAACATTTTTTTTTTAATTTTTCTGATGTATGATGTTGAAGAAATTCAAAAAAATTAAAAAATGCCCCAAGGCTGAAGTTCTATACTCCATAACTCAACTTCTCTTAATTGGATTTTAAAGTGGCATACCTCTAAATGTTTCTGGCGCAATTCTCTAAAAATGTGCATTCACATTTAAAAATTTATTTTTTGAACATTTTTTTTAATTTTCCTGATGAATGATGTTGAAGAAATTCAAAAAAATTAAAAAATGCCCCAAGGCTGAAGCTCTATACTCCATAACTCAACTTCTCTTAATCGGATTTTAAAGTGGCATACCTCTAAATGTTTCTGGCGCAATTCTCTAAAAATCTGCATTCAAATTTAAAAATTTATTTTTTGAACATTTTTTTTTAATTTTTCTGATGTATGATGTTGAAGAAATTCAAAAAAATTAAAAAATACCCCAAGGCTGAAGTTCTATACTCCATAACTCAACTTATCTTAATCGGATTTTAAAGTGGCATACCTCTAAATGTTTCTGGCGCAATTCTCTAAAAAACTGAATTCAAATTTAAAAATTTGTTTTTGGACACTTTTTTTTTAATTTTTCTGATGTATGATGTTGAAGAAATTCAAAAAAGTTAAAAAATACCCCAAGGCTGAAGTTCTATACTCCATAACTCAACTATTCTTAATAGGATTTTAAAGTGGCATACCTCTAAATGTTTCTGGCGCAATTCTCTAAAAATCTGCATTCAAATTTAAAAAATTATTTTTTTTTAATTTTTTTTTAATTTTTCTGTTGTATGATGTTGAAGAAATTCAAAAAAATTAAAAAATGCCCCAAGGCTGAAGTTCTATACTCCATAACTCAACTTATCTTAATCGGATTTTAATGTGGCATACCTCTAAATGTTTCAGGCGCAATTCTTTAAAAATCTGCATTCAAATATAGAAAAATTTTTTTTTTTTTTGTTTTTTGTAATTTTTCTCTTGTATGAGGTGTAGAAATTCAAAAAAGTTAAAAAATGCCCCAAGGCTGAAGCTCTATACTCCATAACTCAACTTCTCTTAATCGGATTTTAAAGTGGCATACCTCTAAATGTTTCTGGCGCAATTCTCTAAAAATCTGCATTCAAATTTAAAAATTTATTTTTTGAACATTTTTTTTTAATTTTCCTGATGTATTATGTTGAAGAAATTCAAAAACATTAAAAAATGCCCCAAGGCTGAAGCTCTATACTCCATAACTCAACTTCTCTTAATCGGATTTTAAAGTGGCATACCTCTTAATGTTTCTGGCGCAATTCTCTAAAAATCTGCATTCAAATTTAAAAATTTATTTTTTGAACATTTTTTTTTAATTTTCCTGATGTATGATGTTGAAGAAATTCAAAAAAATTAAAAAATGCCCCAAGGCTGAAGCTCTATACTCCATAACTCAACTTCTCTTAATCGGATTTTAAAGTGGCATACCTCTAAATGTTTCTGGCGCAATTCTCTAAAAATCTGCATTCAAATTTAAAAATTTATTTTTTGAACATTTTTTTTTAATTTTCCTGATGTATGATGTTGAAGAAATTCAAAAAAATTAAAAAATGCCCCAAGGCTGAAGTTCTATACTCCATAACTCAACTTCTCTTAATCGGATTTTAAAGTGGCATACCACTAAATGTTTCTGGCGCAATTCTCTAAAAATCTGCATTCAAATTTAAAAATTTATTTTTTGAACATTTTTTTTTAATTTTTCTGATGTATGATGTTGAAGAAATTCAAAAAAATTAAAAAATGCCCCAAGGCTGAAGTTCTATACTCCATAACTCAACTTCTCTTAATTGGATTTTAAAGTGGCATACCTCTAAATGTTTCTGGCGCAATTCTCTAAAAATCTGCATTCAAATTTAAAAATTTATTTTTTTAACATTTTTTTTAAATTTTTCTGATGTATGATGTTGAAGAAATTCAAAAAAATTAAGAAATACCCCAAGGCTGAAGTTCTATACTCCATAACTCAACTTATCTTAATCGGATTTTAAAGTGGCATACCTCTAAATGTTTCTGGCGCAATTCTCTAAAAAACTGCATTCAAATTTAAAAATTTGTTTTTGGACACTTTTTTTTTAATTTTTCTGATGTATGATGTTGAAGAAATTCAAAAAAGTTAAAAAATACCCCAAGGCTGAAGTTCTATACTCCATAACTCAACTATTCTTAATAGGATTTTAAAGTGGCATACCTCTAAATGTTTCTGGCGCAATTCTCTAAAAATCTGCATTCAAATTTAAAAAATTATTTTTTTTAAATTTTTTTTTAATTTTTCTGTTGTATGATGTTGAAGAAATTCAAAAAAATTAAAAAATGCCCCAAGGCTGAAGTTCTATACTCCATAACTCAACTTATCTTAATCGGATTTTAATGTGGCATACCTCTAAATGTTTCTGGCGCAATTCTTTAAAAATCTGCATTCAAATATAGAAAAATTTTTTTTTTTTTTTGTTTTTTGTAATTTTTCTCTTGTATGAGGTGTAGAAATTCAAAAAAGTTAAAAAATGCCCCAAGGCTGAAGCTCTATACTCCATAACTCAACTTCTCTTAATCGGATTTTAAAGTGGCATACCTCTAAATGTTTCTGGCGCAATTCTCTAAAAATCTGCATTCAAATTTAAAAATTTATTTTTTGAACATTTTTTTTAATTTTCCTGATGAATGATGTTGAAGAAATTCAAAAAAATTAAAAAATACCCCAAGGCTGAAGTTCTATACTCCATAACTCAACTTATCTTAATCGGATTTTAAAGTGGCATACCTCTAAATGTTTCTGGCGCAATTCTCTAAAAAACTGCATTCAAATTTAAAAATTTGTTTTTGGACACTTTTTTTTAATTTTTCTGATGTATGATGTTGAAGAAATTCAAAAAAGTTAAAAAATACCCCAAGGCTGAAGTTCTATACTCCATAACTCAACTATTCTTAATAGGATTTTAAAGTGGCATACCTCTAAATGTTTCTGGCGCAATTCTCTAAAAATCTGCATTCAAATTTAAAAAATTATTTTTTTTTAATTTTTTTTTAATTTTTCTGTTGTATGATGTTGAAGAAATTCAAAAAAATTAAAAAATGCCCCAAGGCTGAAGTTCTATACTCCATAACTCAACTTATCTTAATCGGATTTTAATGTGGCATACCTCTAAATGTTTCTGACGCAATTCTTTAAAAATCTTCATTCAAATATAGAAAAATTTTTTTTTTTTTTGTTTTTTGTAATTTTTCTATTGTATGAGGTGTAGAAATTCAAAAAAGTTAAAAAATGCCCCAAGGCTGAAGCTCTATACTCCATAACTCAACTTCTCTTAATCGGATTTTAAAGTGGCATACCTCTAAATGTTTCTGGCGCAATTCTCTAAAAATCTGCATTCAAATTTAAAAATTTATTTTTTGAACATTTTTTTTTAATTTTCCTGATGTATTTTGTTGAAGAAATTCAAAAACATTAAAAAATGCCCCAAGGCTGAAGCTCTATACTCCATAACTCAACTTCTCTTAATCGGATTTTAAAGTGGCATACCTCTTAATGTTTCTGGCGCAATTCTCTAAAAATCTGCATTCAAATTTAAAAATTTATTTTTTGAACATTTTTTTTTAATTTTCCTGATGTATGATGTTGAAGAAATTCAAAAAAATTAAAAAATGCCCCAAGGCTGAAGCTCTATACTCCATAACTCAACTTCTCTTAATTGGATTTTAAAGTGGCATACCTCTAAATGTTTCTGGCGCAATTCTCTAAAAATCTGCATTCACATTTAAAAATTTATTTTTTGAACATTTTTTTTAATTTTCCTGATGAATGATGTTGAAGAAATTCAAAAAAATTAAAAAATGCCCCAAGGCTGAAGCTCTATACTCCATAACTCAACTTCTCTTAATCGGATTTTAAAGTGGCATACCTCTAAATGTTTCTGGCGCAATTCTCTAAAAATCTGCATTCAAATTTAAAAATTTATTTTTTGAACATTTTTTTTTAATTTTTCTGATGTATGATGTTGAAGAAATTCAAAAAAATTAAAAAATACCCCAAGGCTGAAGTTCTATACTCCATAACTCAACTTATCTTAATCGGATTTTAAAGTGGCATACCTCTAAATGTTTCTGGCGCAATTCTCTAAAAAACTGCATTCAAATTTAAAAATTTGTTTTTGGACACTTTTTTTTTAATTTTTCTGATGTATGATGTTGAAGAAATTCAAAAAAGTTAAAAAATACCCCAGGCTGAAGTTCTATACTCCATAACTCAACTTCTCTTAATCGGATTTTAAAGTGGCATACCTCTAAATGTTTCTGGCGCAATTCTCTAAAAATCTGCATTCAAATTTAAAAAATTATTTTTTTTTAATTTTTTTTTAATTTTTCTGTTGTATGATGTTGAAGAAATTCAAAAAAATTAAAAAATGCCCCAAGGCTGAAGTTCTATACTCCATAACTCAACTTATCTTAATCGGATTTTAATGTGGCATACCTCTAAATGTTTCTGGCGCAATTCTTTAAAAATCTGCATTCAAATATAGAAAAATTTTTTTTTTTTGTTTTTTGTAATTTTTCTCTTGTATGAGGTGTAGAAATTCAAAAAAGTTAAAAAATGCCCCAAGGCTGAAGCTCTATACTCCATAACTCAACTTCTCTTAATCGGATTTTAAAGTGGCATACCTCTAAATGTTTCTGGCGCAATTCTCTAAAAATCTGCATTCAAATTTAAAAATTTATTTTTTGAACATTTTTTTTTTAATTTTCCTGATGTATTATGTTGAAGAAATTCAAAAACATTAAAAAATGCCCCAAGGCTGAAGCTCTATACTCCATAACTCAACTTCTCTTAATCGGATTTTAAAGTGGCATACCTCTTAATGTTTCTGGCGCAATTCTGTAAAAATCTGCATTCAAATTTAAAAATTTATTTTTTGAACATTTTTTTTTAATTTTCCTGATGTATGATGTTGAAGAAATTCAAAAAAATTAAAAAATGCCCCAAGGCTGAAGCTCTATACTCCATAACTCAACTTCTCTTAATCGGATTTTAAAGTGGCATACCTCTAAATGTTTCTGGCGCAATTCTCTAAAAATCTGCATTCAAATTTAAAAATTTATTTTTTGAACATTTTTTTTTAATTTTCCTGATGTATGATGTTGAAGAAATTCAAAAAAATTAAAAAATGCCCCAAGGCTGAAGTTCTATACTCCATAACTCAACTTCTCTTAATCGGATTTTAAAGTGGCATACCACTAAATGTTTCTGGCGCAATTCTCTAAAAATCTGCATTCAAATTTAAAAATTTATTTTTTGAACATTTTTTTTTAATTTTTCTGATGTATGATGTTGAAGAAATTCAAAAAAATTAAAAAATGCCCCAAGGCTGAAGTTCTATACTCCATAACTCAACTTCTCTTAATTGGATTTTAAAGTGGCATACCTCTAAATGTTTCTGGCGCAATTCTCTAAAAATCTGCATTCAAATTTAAAAAATTATTTTTTTTTAATTTTTTTTTAATTTTTCTGTTGTATGATGTTGAAGAAATTCAAAAAAATTAAAAAATGCCCCAAGGCTGAAGTTCTATACTCCATAACTCAACTTATCTTAATCGGATTTTAATGTGGCATACCTCTAAATGTTTCTGGCGCAATTCTTTAAAAATCTGCATTCAAATATAGAAAAATTTTTTTTTTTTTTGTTTTTTGTAATTTTTCTCTTGTATGAGGTGTAGAAATTCAAAAAAGTTAAAAAATGCCCCAAGGCTGAAGCTCTATACTCCATAACTCAACTTCTCTTAATCGGATTTTAAAGTGGCATACCTCTAAATGTTTCTGGCGCAATTCTCTAAAAATCTGCATTCAAATTTAAAAATTTATTTTTTGAACATTTTTTTTAAATTTTTCTGATGTATGATGTTGAAGAAATTCAAAAAAATTAAAAAATGCCCCAAGGCTGAAGTTCTATACTCCATAACTCAACTTCTCTTAATCGGATTTTAAAGTGGCATACCACTAAATGTTTCTGGCGCAATTCTCTAAAAATCTGCATTCAAATTTAAAAATTTATTTTTTGAACATTTTTTTTTAATTTTCCTGATGTATGATGTTGAAGAAATTCAAAAAAATTAAAAAATGCCCCAAGGCTGAAGTTCTATACTCCATAACTCAACTTATCTTAATCGGATTTTAAAGTGGCATACCTCTAAATGTTTCTGGCGCAATTCTCTAAAAAACTGCATTCAAATTTAAAAATTTATTTTTTGAACATTTTTTTTAAATTTTTCTGATGTATGATGTTGAAGAAATTCAAAAAAGTTAAAAAATGCTCCAAGGCTGAAGCTCTATGCTCCATAACTCAACTTCTCTTAATCGGATTTTAAAGTGGCATACCTCTAAATGTTTCTGGCGCAATTCTCTAAAAATCTGCATTCAAATTTAAAAAATTATTTTATTTTTTAATTTTTCTGTTGTATGATGTTAAAGAAATTCAAAAAAATTAAAAAATGCCCCAAGGCTGAAGTTCTATACTCCATAACTCAACTTATCTTAATCGGATTTTAATGTGGCATACCTCTAAATGTTTCTGGCGCAATTCTCTAAAAATCTGCATTCAAATTTAAAAATTTATTTTTTGAACATTTTTTTTTAATTTTCCTGATGTATTATGTTGAAGAAATTCAAAAAAATTAAAAAATGCCCCAAGGCTGAAGTTCTATACTCCATAACTCAACTTCTCTTAATCGGATTTTAATGTGGCATACCTCTAAATGTTTCTGGCGCAATTCTCTAAAAATCTGCATTCAAATTTAAAAATTTATTTTTTGAACATTTTTTTTTAATTTTCCTGATGTATGATGTTGGAGAAATTCAAAAAAATTAAAAAATGCCCCAATGCTGAAGCTCTATACTCCATAACTCAACTTCTCTTAATCGGATTTTAAAGTGGCATACCTCTAAATGTTTCTGGCGCAATTCTCTAAAAATCTGCATTCAAATTTAAAAATTTATTTTTTGAACATTTTTTTTTAATTTTCCTGATGTATGATGTTAAAGAAATTCAAAAAAATTAAAAAATGCCCCAAGGCTGAAGTTCTATACTCCATAACTCAACTTTTCTTAATCGGATATTAAAGTGGCATACCTCTAAATGTTTCTGGCGCAATTCTCTAAAAAACTTCATTCAAATTTAAAAATTTATTTTTTGAACATTTTTTTTAAATTTTTCTGATGTATAATGTTGAAGAAATTCAAAAAAGTTAAAAAATGCTCCAAGGCTGAAGCTCTATGCTCCATAACTCAACTTCTCTTAATCGGATTTTAAAGTGGCATACCTCTAAATGTTTCTGGCGCAATTCTCTAAAAATCTGCATTCAAATTTAAAAAATTATTTTTTTTTAATTTTTCTGTTGTATGATGTTGAAGAAATTCAAAAAAATTAAAAAATGCCCCAAGGCTGAAGTTCTATACCCCATAACTCAATTTATTTTAATCGGATTTTAAAGTGGCATACCTCTAAATGTTTCTGGCGCAATTCTCTAAAAATCTGCATTCAAATTTAAAAAATTTTTTTTTTTTAATTTTTTTTTAATTTTTCTGTTGTATGAGGTGTAGAAATTCAAAAAAGTTAAAAAATGCCCAAAGGCTGAAGCTCTATACTCCATAACTCAACTTCTCTTAATCGGATTTTAAAGTGGCATACCTCTAAATGTTTCTGGCGGAATTCTCTAAAAATCTGCATTCAAATTTAAAAATTTATTTTTTGAACATTTTTTTTTAATTTTTCTGATGTATGATGTGAAGAAATTCAAAAAAAGTTAAAAAATGCCCCAAGGGTGAAGCTCTTTACTCCATAACTCAACTTCTCTTAATCGGATTTTAAAGTGTCATACGTCTAAATGTTTGTGGCACAATTATCTAAAAATCTGCATTCAAATTTAGAAATTTATTTTTTGAACATTTTGATTTAATTTTTCTGATGTATGATGTTGAAGAAATTCAAAAAAAATAAAAAATGCCCCAAGGCTGAAGTTCTATACTCCATAACTCAACTTCTCTTAATCGGATTTTAAAGTGCCATACCTCTAAATGTTTCTGGCACAATTCTCAAAAAACCTGTATTCAAATTTATAACTCTATTTTATTAATTTTTTTTTTAATTTTTCTAATGTATGATGGTGAAGAATCTAAAAAAAATTAAAAAATTATGTAGAAATTCAAAAATTATCGCCTGAAGTATAGCCCCAGTCACAGTTATTAGTATTGCTGCCGGTGTCCAAATTGATATCTTTAGCATTCAGTAAGTTGCTGCTGACTCCAACATTGAAACGGTCACTTTAGCTAAATATTTGCTCATCGTATTGGGATTCCTTAACATCTGTTGACCAGTTTTTGGTTTTGAAGGCATTTGTGTTTCCGTAATATCCACAATAGTGTTTCCTTTTTAGTTTGCGGCACTCCTGCACTTAAAATGAGATCTCCAAAGGATCAGACAATATGGTCAATATGAATTATTTAAGCACGCGCACTTGGGAATACAATACGGAGCTTCTGGAGCCACTGGGAAGTTTACAATTTTTTGCTATCAGTTGGCAATTAATCCGAGGGTTTGGTCATTTCACGCCCACATGGTGTTTCAGTGTGTTGCAAAGTTTCAATAGTGGAAATTGGATTTTACATCCTTAAATTTTAATCGAATAACTACTAGGAAGCCCTAAAAGCATATTGGGAAGTGCATTTTTTACTGTAGATGTGGGGTAATCATGACATATCTTCCAATGTTCAATCTCTTGTATTGGCCGGCATTGTAAGTCCCTGCTAATTTTAACAATATCTTATATCCGAAATAGAATCCAAGTCGTACAACTCAGAACTCTGCTTGCCCCCAGCACAATGATAAATAGCGGCAATTGACTTCATTAGCAGTAAATGTCAAGCAATGCATTGCAAAGAGTGCGTGTGTAATTTTGTATAACAACAAACAAAACCCCAGAAATTCCTCCTACCCACGCGACACCACCCACCCTCCACCCACCCGTTAAATGGCACATCCCAACCAAGCCCACTCCCTGCGGCACTTGCCAAAACTTCCGTTAGAGTCAGAAGGAAATTTGCATACGCATTTCGCTTGCATCGTTGCGTGAAGGCAGCCAAAGGAAGCTGGCCGCAGTGACTCCATTACTGCGGACCCCGGGACAGACAATAAAACCATCAAAATCCAATGAAATAAAATAAAATTCCAATAAAAACATTTTGGCAAAGGGCAGCCAGGGGAGAGTTCCGCGCCCTTTGCACTGATTCCTGGCTACGGTTGTGCTGTTGATATAGAAGGGAAGAAAGTGTGTGCAGCCAACCAAAATCTGCACATATACAAGTCACCACCACCCATCCTCGCTTACGCACCCGCACCCGCCCCGCCGCTGCCCCCGCCCCGAACCCGCCACGTCGCCATCGACGTGTGCTTGGGATTTTGCAAATTTTCGCAATGTCGTGGAAAAACCGCTGGAAAAACATTTTCTCTGGGCTGCTGCTGTGCTGGTGCTGGTGTTTGCCTTTACCCTTGTTAGCGGTTTCCAGCAAGCGACTCTGCTAAACTGTCAAATGTCAACATGGCACTTGGTGGGTCTCGTCAAGCACTGGGCGTGGGCAGAGAGCAAAAAGGTTTGGGAAAAACTCCGATAAATTCCACCGGAATGCAAATAATATAATATTTGGTGCTTTAAGCATCGCGCCATTTCCTATTAGCTTTAGACGTGCTGTCTGTTTTCACGATCTATTAAAAATTTGAGCGAATTCGATGCGTTCTCAGAGGAAATTACGGAGTCTGCAGGCAAAGGAGACGTGGCGATTCCTACAGTCACACAATCAGAGCCTGATACAGATACGGTCATTTTCACAACATGCAATTACCGACATATGCCACATATATCCACGAGCGGCGGGGAACAGCAAAGTAATCCACTTTGACTAGCCAGTTGGTCAACTCAGCGACGGGTCTGGAGGCCGCTCTTCGAGCCGCACAATTTACGATGCATATTTGGATCAGGCCACATTATACGGAGTAATCGCTTCTCAGACGTTCGTTGCACGTTTCGCAGATTGGAGCAAAGCCATGCTGTTGATGGGCAATGAATATTTTCTGAGATGCCCCCTGCATTTACATTTACATCAACATCAACATCACCGCAATCACATTAGGCATTCCGCTAATTTTTTGTGCATTTGTCTCGAGTTGCGATATTGACTCCTTTGAGGCATAATTTACCTTTTGATCGCAATTCAAATATTGCCGAACGTATGGCCAACATTCTCTGTTTTATATGTATAACCGAAGTAGTCATACGAGTATGGTGCATACGAGTATATTGCCACTGGGCCTATTTAATTCTCGACTACAACAGCGAGTATATCACAGTTACCCTGTAAAACCAGTTTGGAAGGCCAGCTCGCTATCCCTTCCTAAACTCTTTTATTTCGTTTACAAATTACAACTTAATAAGGAATTGGCCCACAATTCGAGTGCGATTCGAGAGGAGTGGAGGGCAGCAGTGGTGGGCAAACAAGCAGGGGGAGCGGCGACAAGCAAAGGTCACCCAGCGTCCATGACGACGACGGATTTCGGGCTGCAGACGTGCGACACAGACTGACCGCACGAACAAATAAATGGACACGGGTCGGCGCAGAGGTCAGTTTCGGTTTCGGTAGCAGCAACAAAAGGTGGGCAATCATAATAAAAATTATTTGAAAAGGGGTGACGATTATCCGTAGGGGTGAGTGGTGCCCGCAGAGGGCGGTAGGCCAAAGGCTACTTAAAGTTATTGTGCTGTTGTTATTTCGGCTGTTCCTGGCAGTAGCCGCAAATCAATTAAGGCGACAAGTCATATTGCAACGCGCCAGACCGGTTTTTACATTCAGTTGCTTCAGTTGCTTCAGTTGCTTCAGTTGCTTGGCTTTTCATTTTTAGCAGGTTGTCCTAGGTCATGCGAACCAAACAGCCCCTAGCAGCTCTAACAGCTGGACTGCCAAATCAGCACAGCCATTAAATTAAGCATCCGGAAATAAGCGGAAATACGTAAAATAAAACAAACGAGGAATTTATATACCAACTGGGGTTAACCGGCAATAAAAATATTGCGTGCATTGCATTAATACGAATACGAATCTAGCATAATTCTAACGGATCCAATCCCGCCAGTCGTTTTTCCTAGCCCCCAAAATTGCACTCCCAATCGTGCAGGCTTGTACTAAAATTTGTATTTGTACTTATTTGTAAAAAAATAATAAAAATAAATAAGTACGAGCGAAATAAAGAAAGGTTCAAACATTACACGCTCCAGAACGTGACCAATGCAAATGCATATGATTCGAGGGGTGCGGAGAGAAAGTCAACTTAATTGAACTTTGCAGCTCAACGTGTTGCTTCTGCAGACGAGGACTGCGAAGGCCTTTGCCTTCATGTAGATCATCGGTGTGGTGAAGTAAAAAGTGGCCCTATGCTCTGGGGGGCTCGCGTGTGTATCGCCGCTGGAGGATCAGCCGTGGCAGGAGTCGAGGTATGGAATTATCGGTCACGTAGTAAAACAAACATTTCCAAAGGAATGCCATACGTAGCCTTTTGGGCATTCAGGCAAAAGGAGGGGCGAGGTCTCGCCATGGAAACTACTCGTAATGGATGATAATCGTTTATGAGCAGCGGGGGAACCAGGGACCTTAGTCTGAGCATTTGGACAATGTCAGTGAAGCGCCACTTGACAGTGGTTCTGGATCGCATTGCATTGATCTGTCTGGATACATCTTAAGCAACCCTTCGGTGCTAAATCGTTCGAAGTGGTGAAACGCCTGTAGTGCACATGTATTTTTGACAAATTACTGAGGAAATACATTTTTTAACTCATTCTCATTCCTGTTCAATTTTCCACCAGATGAACTTTGACTTAACTGAGGCCCCTTAGCAGATACGGATTGTATGACAATCAGATAATAATACCTCTGAGATGCGGGGCAATTCCCTTTATAACCATGAGCCGTTGACAGGCGCCGCATGCTGCCCCCAAGGGGCGGAGTTAAGGAAGAGCGCTCTCTACTTTGTCGGTGTGCAAATTTATTCTGGGAACCAAAATTTATGACACGCAACTTCGCACACCCGCTGCACGTAAACAAACATACACCCTCACCCTCACCCCCATAAAAGGCAGCCAATAAACTAAACGACGGCCCATCCCCCTCTTGAGTTCCCCCTCTCGGCGGCCCTTCAATGTTTGCAAAAAGCAGGGAAGGAAAGAATCAGGCTTACCCTAATTTAGTTTGGCTTTCACTTTCATATTCTCGGTTTTGGCACAAAGCGAACGACTGCGGAGCAGGACTTTCTCTTACATCCCTTCCCCGACGAAGTGAGCATCTACCCCTGCGACTCTGGGTTTTCTATTTCACGTCATCGCTTTGATTGCAATTCAATTGCAAAATTGGCAAAAACATCAATTTCATGCCGCCGCAGAACAATCATCAAGTGCCAAACCATTACGTAATCAGCAGCAACAATGGCGGGGGTGGCGGCGGCGGCGGCGGCGGCGGGGATGTCAGAATGGTGAAGAGGGGTGTGTCCCAACAAGTATTGGCAAACATGTTACCCATATCCTAATCCTGTGCCCTGCTCAGCGAACCCCATAAAGGATACTTAACTCGACTTTACACAATCTGATTTTCGGCTTGCAAATTTTTCCTTCTGCGTCGCGCGCATTTTCCTGAGTTTGCCAATTTTCCTATCTCCGTCCATGTAAAGGAGAGGGTGTCTTGTTGTGGTTGTTGATTTAGTGGTGTTGTGATTTCGTGGCTCTGCCTTTGTTGTACTCGGGCCTTTTGTTGTTATTGTCGTTCTTGGTGTTCAATGTAACCAGGAAATATTTGATAAACGGTTCAATCGCATTTGCATTAGAATAAGTAACAAAAATGTCTACCTTCGCCGAAAGCAATAAACGAATGTGAATGTGAAAGGGATGGATGTTCATTTTGTGCAAGTTTCGATCAAATTAGCGGCATGGAGCCTGCTTTACTGTCATGGAAACGAAATGATTTGAGGCAACTAGCCTCTGCCGCAGCTAATTTGTAACATTTTGCCTAGCAGCTAATTTAATTTCAAAAATTAAAAGATCTAGACAGGGGTTTTCCAACTTGCCACTGACTAATACATCTCGGGAGTTGCTTCAGTTGTCTGCAGTATTTTGGTAATCCAAACTCATGCGCCGATAGTCAGGAAAATGAAAATCCACAGGACCATATGTAGCATCCATCCCCAAGCATCGTTACGGAGACGATTGAAAATGCTAATGCCAATGCCATTGCCGCCTAGCCGCCTAGCCGCCTAGCAGCCTGAATCGGCCGGCTGTCGCTCAAGAACTTTATGCCACCAAATCCAATTGATTTCAACCAATTTCTCAGACCGCTCGCTAGAGTGCGAAAGAAACGGAAAATACAAGGAGTACGTGCCATCGGAAATAAAACAAAAAAGTAGCAAAAAATCAATTGAAAAAACTTTTATATATTTTCTAGTGCCAGCGGAGAGCAGTCTCACGCCCACGATACCACCATCCCTCGAACCAATAAGCCCCCAAGCCGCACAAGTCCAAGTCCCAGCACTTCTGACTCCACTGGGTCCTCTGGGTCCACTGGGTCCATACTCGTGCGTCGCATGAGTGACAAAGAAATGGGAAAAATTGAGAACTAAATCCGGCCGTGCGGCGAGTCCTTCGACAGCACCGAGGATTCCCATTGGCCGTTGTGCAACACATTGTCAACGGAATTGCGTATCCAAATGGGCAGCCTCAGCTACATATGTACATACGTACATATATACAAGAGCGAATATATATGTATATATTGCTGTCTATCATGGTAGGTACGTGTATATATCGCAGTTGAGGCTGCTCGCAAATGTAGCAAATAAAATGCAGAAGATGCCAAATAAAAAATGACATTTGGATACAAATCGAAATCGGAAGGCGGCAGGCCAAAGGAAGTACGAGGGGAACTTCAATTGAATATTTAATGGCAGTCAACTGCTGTTCAGCTGGCTTGGGCGCTGGGGTGAACTTGGGATTCAAATTCAGTACATTTGTGGTTGGAACATCCTTGGGTACTCGAGAAAAATGTGCTCACCTGGACTAACCTATATTTAGTTAAACTAAAAAGCTTGTAATATCTTATATCTTATTATTAGTTATAAATATAGTACCGATTCTAAAACTTGGTCAAGTCTTGTGACTATCAAATACCAAATATTTAGGTTGGGCAGCTGCACAAAACAGTCGAAATACTTTTACTAAGTTGCACCTAAAAAAGCAAGCAAAAATATACCTAGTTTGGCCACAAGTCCTTTAGCTGACTTTCTGCCTAAAAGGGGATTGGTATACTTCGTTGAACTCACAACAAAGTTTTCCCTTCAAATTTGGAAAATTTAATTTTGACCCATTTTTCCCACATTTCATAAAAAAATCTGAAAATGTACCGAAAACTATGTTTTCTGAATCATCCTAAAAGGGCTAGAATCGTTGGTTGGGTTTGTGGGTTGCGTTTATTATGACAAGTTACAGCTAAAACAGGACAAAAAATACATTTTTTTCGGAAAGTACTTATTAGGGCCTGAAACGCTTCCTGTAGATACTTTTAACGAATCTAGTAAACCGCTTTACCATATGAGTAACTGATAAAATGAATGAATGTTTCAAAATCAAGAAAATATCTAAAATTGATATTTATTGATTTCATTTCACGGACCTCTAACTGTCAACACTTGTCCGGAAATTGTTCATTATGTGCAACGTCTGAAGTGAACTTTACGTGGCTTTTGGTCATTATGGCCGAGCACAGAGTAAAGAACGAAAATAAAAATGTAAAAACCCTGAGAAAACTTGCGCATTTTTTCCAGGAGTCCATTGTGCTTGGTCAAGACGGCGAGGTGCAGAGCGAAGAAAAAAAACGAAGAAAAAACCATCCAGGCGAACTGTTGTTCAAAGTCAAGGCAAAATCTTAAAGTAATAAAGTAGCCGCCATCGCGAGGTCAGCGCCGGGCCGGACCTGGTCCGAAGTGTGAATGACCTTAAAATGACCCGCTTTCCGTCTCCGGCTGCCCCTCTGCGATTTGACTTCCGCGTTGTAGCCCACCCTCTGCCGTTTAGGACTTGGCCTTGACTTGAATTAAATTAAACTTTCTTTTGGTCTATTTATAAAATTCTTACTTGCTATTACTTGATTTTTCAACCGTTGCTTTTCCCATTCGCAAGTGCTTTTCGTTGGGTTGCACCGCCTTTGTCAAGCCCTTTGCTTTTGACTGTCACTGCTGGAAGTGGGGTACTCTGCTCCTTTTGCAAGTACTTTTAAAATAACCCTTTGTGAGACCTGGTGCTCGATGAACGATGCTGGAGTGGATCTGCCAAGTAGAGTTCTGACCAGCTTGAAACGGCAATCAACCACATTTAAATTCTTACTTTCATTAAAGTAATTTTTTCTATGTATGTATGTATGTAAACTCATTCGTTGACTGTGCCCTCCTTAAAAATGTAATCATGGACTAAAACCACCTTGTCGAATACGCAATTTGTCATACGTCCAGCTAACTCCCTCCCTCCCAGAAACATATCAGCCATTTCAGTCAATCGCATGCAAGAATTCGAATGCAGTTCTCCACAATATAGTATATAGGGAAAGTGGGAGGTGAAGGTGCAAGTACATATGTACATTTTACTCGTATGTATGATTTCGTGTTCTAAATAAACCTAAACATGTTTCCAAGCAGAATTCATTCGTTTCCCATTCGTCGTTTTGCTGGGAGACCCAACTACACATCAAGTTAAAAACGAATGGATGAGAGTTAAAATGAGCCAGCACACACATACACAGGGCAAGTGAGCATAAGTACGCAACGAGCACAGAGAATAAATCACACGATGCGAATGGAACGAAACGAAACCGAAGCACACTGCTACATACATTCACTCTTTCACCAGGCAGCCTCTCGCCCACCGCCTAACACCCATTCCACCCATTCCACCCATTCCGCCCATTTTAGCCTTCTAGTACAAGCAGAGACGACGACGTCGCTTAAAAATCCCACAACAGTAGAAAGTGCGGGGCCGAAGGAGGTTGGCCGCTGAAAATGGTGCGGGACGGTGGGAAGGCAGAGACACACGACCAGAGACATGCAGACGACAAAAAAGGCGGAGTCTAAAAACTGGGGAGCAAAACAACAACAACAGCAACAACAGCAGCAACAACAGCAACAGCAACAGTACCAGCGTCAACTGAAAAAGGAAATAAAAATCATGTAAGAGTCAGACACACACCCACACATACACACTCATATACCGCTATATGTATTAAAGCGCCAACTCGTGTGCAGCAAATAACAACAACAACAGTCTGCTTTGTATATGTGTGTATATCTATGTGTGAACTGTTCTCTCTTTCTGCCCTAGCGCTCGCTCTTTCTCTCGGTTGGAGCTTGGAACGAAAAAAGCGTGGAGCAAAAAAAATATTAAGCGAATACCAAGTAGAAGCCGAGCTGCGCAGCCGGCCGCGCTGCTGGCGCCTCAGCTGCAGTCGACGTCAACGCAGCGTGTATGACGAATACAACTCGCATTGCACACTCTCATACGTGAAAGCTGGAAAGGAGTGGAAACGGGAAGGACCCGGAAGGGGAGCTCGGATCCGGAGAGGGGACGGAGATGATGGCGATGCCTGATTCGTACATGGGTAAATATGCTTACATACGTACATACGAATGTACCTATGCGAGCGTGTGTGTGCGAGCATGTATACGCTCATATATCTCAGGCGGGAGCATGAGTTTTTCAATTTATTCCTTCCAGGAGGGATTGGGGAGCACGGCTGGGCAAGCCATGCTCCGAATGCCGGAGAAGAAAGAACACCAATACGGCCAGCGTCTTGAAGGGTAATTTATATGAACATCCTTTTTAGTTAACTCTTATGGGAAGATGGTTTTTTAAATTAAAGACCACTTGATGCAGGCATCTTTATGCTAGTATGTACGCAATAGTAATTTTGCGACAACAATCGAGAAATGGTTTTTTGAGGACTACAAAGCTTGAGAACTTAAAAGTACAGTGTATTTGTATGCTCTTTATAAGCTTAAAATATATTTAAACTATAAACGATTTACGCAAACTATCTGCACAGGACCAAGCTTTGCCAATATGTCATTACCAGTATAACCAGAATGGCGAAAATACGAAAAATCATATGCAGAACTAAAGCCCAAACTCATAAGCTTATCGTGTTCTTGGTCTTCCTATGCAGATTTGGGCGACAAACGCGGCTAAAAGCAAATTGCGCAAATACAAAACGGAAATGTTTCCATCAGCAAACGAGGCGGGGCGGCCAAGCCGAAACGGGCCCGTGTAGAAAAGCCCAGGCAAGAAAAGCCGGAGAGAAAATAAATTAAAAATCTGACTTAATGCGCAAAAAAAGGAATGTCGAAAATCCGTGCATTTGTAAGAGGAAACAAAATATTCCCAAACAAAATTTGCCATCGGACGGGAGAGCTATCCGAAGTAGGAGCCGCGACGAGCGCAGGAAAGCACTCAATGCGCATTCCAGTAGTTGTGGAATGGAAGCCGAAGCCCACTGTCGTCGCTTTGTCTGTTGGGCAAAAGCGCTCAAGCTGTCTCAAATGGGGTACCAGCGAGAGAGAGCAAGAGAGAGCCAGAGCAAGTGGGCATGAGTAACTTTTTGAGCGCATTTTTGGCTGCCGCTAAGTTTTTCCCGGTGAAACTCAGCTTCATGCTGAATTTATTTATCTGTTGACTCCTTATGTACCGAGACATATAGTGAAAGGGTTAAAAACCTGTGATCTTTCCGGACAGCACCACTGCCCGTCCCCCTTGCTTAGGGACGCAGTTAAGTGTTGAACTTTTCTTGTCTGAATTATTGATTATTATTTGCGTCCACTTAATTAAATGCTTTGGTCAGAAGTATTCTACTTGTACACTGACTTTCTGTTGTTTCTTAACTGTTTCTGTTTTGGTTCCTTTAAAATACAGCATCCACCCCTAACAATTACTTCGGCTAAGAATTCTAACAATCCCAACTGAATTCATCCTTAATTTCCTATAATTACACCTGCGACGTGGAGTCATTTGAGTCCTCCGTCAAATAATGATTATCTGAGTTGCTTCCCACTTGGGGCTTTGAATGATTCTACGTTATTTTTCACACAAATCAATCTTTCCAACCTTTAAAGCCCAATTTATATTTTTACTTAAAGTCATCGGCATCCTCGTTCGCGTTGGAGGACAGCTCCTGTGTTGTGCAAATCAGACAGCGTGGCATTTGGGAAAATTAATTTCCTCCATTTTCTCTCCTCCAAAAACTTTGGTCGCTATTTGGAAGAGGACCACACAGGTTAGCCATTTGAAGTATCGCTGATGCTTCGGTTAGAATTGACGATCCGTTTCGATATTTGGTATTCAGCAAGAAATTATAAATGACTAATTGTTAATCAAAATAAACTTTTATTTTCAACCAATTAAATTATTTTAGACAGGGTTCCAGCTCAAGAACGAGCTCCCTTACGTAATGAACCATATCGCTCCAACAGTGAGTAGTAAGTAGTACTGACCGCCCACACCAATAAGAGCCTTAAACGTGCCTCTGATCGCGACGATTGATCATTTAGCAAGGGGTAACACCTACTTTGGCTGGTGCTGCATTTTTCACCTTTTGTTGTGCTTCCAGGCATATCGCGGTGTTTTCCTATACACCAACGAGCAATTTGTTGCCATCATCCTTTCTATACTCTTGCAACGGGAAAAGCAATTTAACCTGCTACATATGTGCATATGTATGTATGTACGCAGCTAAGCTGAATGCTTCACAAGAAACAATTCGTGCCCATTAATTACAGTGTATTTTAAATGAGCATTTACTGGAATTATCAGAGTTAGGTAACAAGCATGTAAGGGTATACTTCGCTTCGTGGTGCACCAAAACCCAGCAATTTTTTTAGCTTCGGAGCATTTTCTTGTAGTTTTCTATCCAATGCTCACGTCAAATGCTGAATTTATGACTTAAGCGATAATATACATTTCTTAAGATGGATCAAATTATTCATAAGAAAGAAAACTGTTTCGCTTTAGGTTTTGAGCATTTTCTACCCTTTTCACGAGGGAGCTGGACAGAAAAAAGTGCAGTCCTCTTCTAATTTGAAGTCACAGGTAGTTACTATGTGGCCGTCACTCGCTAATCCTGCTCTGATTACGAAGAAAAATAGAAAAGACACTCTATGAGTAGTCCGAAACATTGAAAGTGGACATAGTGGAATGGGCCTAGTCGGAAGCGCCGATGAAGACCAAGTTGCGAGTGAAGTAGGGATATGGGTAGAGACCCTAGATCCGCGTGCTTGGAGATCAGAGCTTGCAAAATCAAATTTGGCTCCAGAGAACGGTAAGGCATCTTCGACGCTCCAGCATCGCTTCGTTAACCGAGCTCAATGGCTGTTGTCTTGGGAAATCTTGTCCAGACGGCAAATTTAGCTGTAAAATGTCATTTCGTGCAGACAAGTTAACAAGGCAAATAATAATGTTGACGGGTTGCATGGTCGCAATCCCAATAACCGAAATCCAAGTCGGCTCAGTGAACTAACTGGCTTACTGGGTCAATTTGATTAGCTTCAATAGTCCAGCTTGTCTGCAACCAGCTGTTAGTGTCGAAATTTATTCGCGTAACAATAAATTATCGTCGTCGGTTATGAGAGTCCCTTTTCTCTGTGCTTCGGTGAACTATCTGTTGACATTTGAATTGTCTAATTACCGTCTAAAGTTCAAGTCAAGTCCGATGATAGATCAATAGTATGCACGCCACCGATTTGTAGATACCAGTCACTGCCGGCAGTAGTTCACTTCCAAATTCGTTCACACAAAGTTCTGAAAACTTTCTCACACTCACACCCCAGCCCCCAGCCCCCAGCCCCCAGCAACTACAATGGGGGAAAATATAATATAGACATTAGAAGCCCAGACAAATACCCAAACTACAATTCGTCAATTGTATTCAAATTCATGCAAATGGGCAGCGCTTGAAATGAAGATCTGGAAGAAGTTATTCGTTGCCCCGTCCTTATCCCATCTGACCACCAGTGCCCAATAACGTGCCATGAAATTGATCTTCACACTTGAAACAATTTGAAAGCGCTCACATGCTGGGCCCTGGGCAGCTCGGCTGTTGTATTCCCGGCCCAAGAGTTTTAAATAAACCGTTTTGGGGGCTCGGATCGTTCCAGTGGTTATTTCAGTTTGCACTGGTGCCTGGTGTTTGGTGTTTGGTGCCTGGTGCCTGGTGCTTGATCCGCTGATCTTCTGTTAATCTCGATTAGTTTCTGCTGAGCTTTGATCAGCGCATGTGTCTGACGAGAGACGTCTGGCCTTTCCTTTGTCTTTATTTGAGTGGTTGCGGTCTTGAGCTGCTAATCACGCGTGCACCATGCCGCAAATCCAAAAACAAAGGGGGCAGCGTTGCCCTGCTGGCCCGTTGCCCGTTGGCCGATGGTCTGGACCTTTGTTTGCTGGAGGTTTGGAATTGCGGGAAATGTGTGTCAGCAATGCGACTATGAAAAGACAGTAGAGTAGGGAAAAGCGCTGAAGAGTTCCGGAGACAGCCACAGCTGATCTGACCCGAAATCAAGTCGTTTGCTGGTAATGATTTCAAAGTATCGACCGAGAAGTTCGTTGAAGTTCTCGCATCGAACGCATTTGATGTTGATGCGCCTATCAGGCGAATCCAATACGCGAGTAAAGCGCCAAATTCCCAACAATAGGTGCAAAAAAAAATCCCTCTGTGTTGGGCCATGATGATGATGAGTTTCTTTCAAAAATAGATCGGTAATACATTGTGGGCTTTCTGAAAGTAGTAGTGTGCCGAAGTGCTACCAACTGATGAACATGGCGAGTGAACTCGAACTCCTCCGCCGACAATTAGAATCAAACTTTGTGCTGCGCTCCTCTTCGGCTGGATGAAGATTCAAATGCTTCATCTAACTGGGAAGGCTGCCCATGACCACATTGTGCGTCACGATGCGGCCTAACGATCGAGATCTTGGACTCCACTGCCGAGTCGGCTCACTCGCACACGTGAAATCTTGGGCTATCCTGCCTTTCGTTTTGATCCGTACGGCGTGGCCGATGATGCTGCTGATTTGGATCTCCTAGTTTCTATGTTCTGATCTTGATTTCGATTTCAACGACATGCATTGTTTGTGGGTTCTGGTTGTGTTGCTGCTGTTTCTGCAGCGCGCCGGCGACGACTCCCCGGTGCGGCAGCTGCAGCCTCAACTCTGAACTTGCAACAAATTCAAGCGCCAAATTTGAATGCCCCACCACGACGATGAAGATGATGGCGGCGATTGGGTGCGCGCGCGGAGGGATCTGCGGCAGGAACTTGTTGTGTATGCGATCAGTTGGCTCCGCGATCTACCCCGAGAGAACGACTTGGTCTGGCCCCCCTCCCTCACTCCGTCACTCCCTCACTGTACTATATTTCTTTTCGTATGACACGACAAACATGATCTTGTTGCGGCAGTTGTTGTTGTGGTGGCTGTTCCTGTTAGTAGATCACTTCGCTCTTTGTGTGGCTTTATCAGTCGAGACAAGCGCTACGTTTATTGCTGCAGGAGTTACGAAGGAGTTGAGTTCCATGCAGTTCCAGGTTCTCGCGGACTCTGCTGGCAACTCCACCTACACCAGCAAACCATCGCTCTGGGCTGGCCCTCTTGACCACGTGATCACGATTTATTTGCTCGCCTTGCATTGTTGCAGGCTTGTGTTGTTGTTGTTGTTGATGTTGTTGTTGCTGTTTGTTTGAGCCTAAATACCCCGCGTGTAGCTGCTGCTTTGGAAGCAGCCACTGCAACTGTTGCCGTTGCCGTTACCGCTCCCGTTGCTGCTGGAGCTGCTGGAGCTGCTGGCCCAAAAGTCGTTGACTGAAACAGTTCCCCGTCCCCGTCCGAAAAGCTTTGCGCATTTGCCTGAACGGATTATAAGCCTTTGACTTCATTTAAATTAGACCCACTGTGTTGAGTATTGTTTTTTACTGGCAATCACAGACCGAGCATCTCTTAGCAAGCTCAGATAAAGTTCTGGCATCAGTTGCACACAATCACACAGTATAACAATACACTATCTTATTGCAGTTAATTTAATTCAAAAGTAAATAAGACTTTACCCACTCAATTTCAACCTTGTCAATGAAAATCCAATACTGAGCAACCTTTTCGCATCATTGCCCATCCAAAACCAAACACAATTAGCGCTCAGCCTCCATATAGCACATTTCACAATCAGAAGACAGAAGGCAGAAAAAACACTGCCACATCAACTGAAGCTTCAAGCTGGCCATAACCAGCGCCAAAAAAAACTAGTCCTCTGTTGCACTGAAGTCGATGGTACGCGACGCGATCCGTTTGTGCAAATGTCGGTCATAATATATTTCTGACCAATTAGAATAAAAACTAATTGCTCAAGAGCCGACGGGGAAGACTACTGACCAATTAGTCAGGCCAGCAAAACATTATCCACAACTTCAATCGAGGCAGCGCAAGAGAATGAGCAGCTCTGTGGCCGAAACCAGTTCCGAAACCCTCTGCAAGTTGGTCAGCCAACCAGGGGACTCGAAAAGCGCTCAAACACACAAGCCGCACGAAAGCCTCGGTTCCAGCTTAAGCCGAACTTATCGAGTGCTGTGCCTGTCCCCGATCTTGGCCCAGTCAAGCTAGCCCAGTTGCGGGCCAAACGCGAAGTGAAGCTGACGCGCAAGCGCACAGAACAATACAACTGAAATTGCAAGACTATACCGTAATGTGGCCAAATATCGTAAGAGCTTCGCATCGAGGGTGTTCGCGCCGTCGGTGAATCCATTGCAAATTGATCGGAAAGCAGTTTAAGTAAATCGAAAGAATTGAACGTTTAAGGTGCTAATTAAAGCGAAATCACCATGCCCGGAGTTTAATTAACTGCAATCGCACGCGAATGCAAATGTAAAATTTTCAGCAAAGCTAATTTGAATGGAAATGCATTTGCATACATGAAATGCAAATATCTATCATTGAATTAGCATTTCTCATTTTATAAGTTGCGATTTGATTTGAAGTGAGCAGCACGTATTTGAGAAAAAATTTGTAGAAATTCCATGTGTCTTTGTGAGGGCCGTCCTCTGAAGTACTTACAGCATTTGCATAAATTCACATCGCAAATAAATAACAATAAATCGCGAGTATTTTTCATACCCAAAGCATACTTTTAAATACTTCTTAATTGAATTTAAATGGGCACTGGCAGACTCCCGTGTCGATGTTTCAATGACCACCTTCAACTTGGCCAATTCTTGAATATTCTATGCGGCTTTAACTTGAAGGTAAGTTCAATTAGCTTCGCCCAAGAGGTCAAGAGTTCAGGCTTCTCTTCGCTTGCCCCTGACAGTAGACTGTTGCCGTTGAATATGCCCAACACGCAAGGCAGAGTCTGAAATATTTTAGTGTAGTTGGCACCTCACTTAATGCAGAAGGTTCTCAATCCTGGGATTTACCATTTTTTGGCAGTTTTATAGGTAATATATGTACGATTCGGCACATATTACAATTTGTCAGTGACAGAACCTATAAATACGTAATTACCTTGCTACTCGACCGACCAGTATGTGAAAAAGAGAGAGGTCCCGAATATTTGGCGAAAACTGATGCAGCCACACCAGGTGCAACCAAAAATACATTTTTGGCT
>VCKV01000103.1:0-75356 GCA_005876975.1 Drosophila orena | reverse complement strand
CTCGTCTTTTCCAGACTGCGTTTACCAGACTTTCAATAATTTGTAGTGCATTTTAGTTGGAAGTTTGCATATTTGTCACTTTCGAGTGTCGCCACAAACTCATTTTGACCCAAACGCTCATTTGTTATTGATCCTTTTGCCCCAACTGGCTTCCCCGTTTCAGTCGGTAATTAGCTGGCAATTTGAATTTTGACCCTTTTACTGTAGAAAATGTGTCCTTTCGTCCCTTCTTTTGTACCAGTGTTCTTTTGTTTCAGTTCTGTGTTTCTCAATATCTTACACGACCGCCTAATATATTCCATTTTTTACGCTACTCTGTTCGACTAATTTGAAAAGGGGGTCTGCCCCAAATACCCCGCAATTTGCTATGATAGAAGAAAATTTCCATTTGCAGCAAATTTAAGCTCGTGCGATACTCAGTGTCACTTTCAATTTCTGGCAATTTAGTTCGCGTTCGCAGTTAGTCTAATGTGTGTCTCTGTTTTCTCTTCTGGATAACTGCGTTTCCGTCGATGAGGTCAGCAGCTAGTAATCCATGTTATGCATAAAGTACTTTGACAAGAGTCCACAGCACCTCAACTATTGCAGGAACTCACTCTAAATGGGTGTTTTGGAAAATTGCTCACATTGGAAGGTGCAATATACGTCTAGCTGATGATATTATCTGCTCAGTTGGTAAAAACAATCACTAGATGTTAGCCACAGCTGCAAACGAATGCAAATGGAATGCTGTGACCCAGAAGAAGTAAAAGCCATTTGTTATACCATTTTGCTGCAATAATGTAGAGCACGAGTGGCACAAACATGAAAGCAACGAAGGTGGCAGTATCTTGCCGACTGCGACCATGAAGGCACCTACTAGATGCACCTCCTATAGTGGACGCCTTCGACCACGCCTGTTCTAATTGGCGCATTCCAATTATCATTCCACTCCCAGTTCCTTCCTGCAGCGCGGGTAATTATATAATTCAGCCCGGGTGAAGTCACTGCATTTCTAATAAGGTTTGCCAGCCATCATCGCCGATGATCTGCGAGATACGAGAGCCTGGGTAGCGGGAGCAAAAAATGTGTGTCAGACACTTGACATTAGGCATTAAGTGAAATGAAATTGCCGACGCTCCATGTTTGGCATCTATTGCTGATGACATCGTTTGACAACGTTCCATGGATGCGAGCGAGCACCTAATGACCTGTAACTGCTCCTCCACTGGAGGGCTGTGCACTGCGTGGGTGAAGTGGGTCGTTGTTGTTCTTGCGGTGGAAGTCGTGCGTCGGAGGGTGTACTGTACGGTGATACGGGGCGTTAAACGCGATAAGCGGTGTTCTCCAACCTTCTCCACAAAGTGAAGAAGTGAAAAAGTGAAGAATCCACGCACTCTGGTTGCCTTCCAGTGGGTCAGAGGCGAGAAAAATGGAAAACACTTAACCCCTTGTCTTTATTGAGACGTAGGGCCGCACCAAAATATGGTGAAACTCGGTCAAGTCAGTAGAGGTCCACCTTCTTTGGATTCTCCCTTTTGGAGAACCGGCACAAAATGTATTTACTAATTCGCATTATGTTCGCACGGAAAATAAAGAAATGCAAATTGCGATAAATGAAAGCAATAAAAGTTGTTGCGACGGAGCAGCTCAAACAAGCGCACGAATAACAAGCCCCGAAAGGCAGACGCACTAAAAATACAAATTTTACCCAACAATATACTGAAAAAAATAAATAAAAACTGGAACCAAGTGGTGAGGAGAAAGAAGTGAGAGATGAGAGGCAGGGCTCGCCAATTCTCAGACAAGGTAAATAAAGCAAACGACCCCGGAGCCACGAAAACCCAGGCTGATCTCACAGCTCGGATAAGTGTCCCACAGAAGGGGGATAGCGTTTGTCTATGTTGTAAAGCTTGAAGTCGTCATCCAACACTTAGAGAAAAGTATGGTATGGCTGCAATGTGTTAGCTTTTGGGTAACCCAAAAAAAACTTCCAAGTATTTACATATATTTTAAAAGTTAGTTAGTTAGTGGCTGCTTGTCCGAACTGAAACTGTATATGTGCTTTGTATATCGTGGTCATTTTGACACCATTTTTTTTCTCTGCATGTTGTGGCAGTAGTAACCGGCGAAGGAGACGTCGCCACTGCTTGTAGTTCAAGGTGCGCTGGTGAGTTGTTGAGAGGCCGAGCGGCATGCGGGTGCAGTGGAGACTGGCTGGCACAGACGCCGGTGGGGTTCATGCTCCGGGGGCGCACTGCTTACCGGTGTCTACCGTCCGCCAAGTACAGGCACCAACCAAGTCATTCTGTATGTGCACTGTAAATTGACAATGATTGCCCACAATTTGCTCAACACAAAACGCCACAGAAACGAGCAAGAAAGGCTGGAAACCCAGCTGAACGGAGATGCAAATACAGAACGCGCTGCGAGCAGATACAGATACAGATACAGATACAGATGCAGATATCCCGCTGCAGATAGAGATGCAAGTGCTGGAATCGCAGCTACTTTATGGGCATGTCTCTATGTGCGACTTGTTTCCAGTTTGCCGGGAAGCCGTCCCATAACTCTGGCCACTTAAGTTGTGGCGCAGCCTCGGCCGGTGGGGGATCGCAAATCATCGCGGGCACCGCGGAGGGGTTCTGGACCGGCTGTAGGGCATCTTCGCAGCAAATTTGTAAGCAGCTCCAATGATTTTTAATTAAGATTGACGGTAATGAAGTCGTTTTAAGCCTGTCGTTGTCCTGTCTAATTGACCGCTCATGTTATGTAATGCTGCTTACATACAGACCGGCAACGCACATTTCACTTGGGCCTATCATTCCTATAAGGAGCCGCAGATATAGATCCTTAGATGGATTGAACAACACATGAATAGTGCGAGTAATTGGCTTGACTGAAGCCCAGCTGAAATTACACGTTTCGTTGGAAATAACATTTCGAATTTTGTGTATCTAATGATCTAAGCTTACAATCCCTACCACTTTCCTGCTGGCTTTGAGATATCGAGATACTTTACCAAATTTTCACTCTGAGGAGGTCGGAGCTGCTTGCACATGGTAATCTATCACTTGAGCCGACACTATCGACGCTAAATCTCACGAGCCTGATGCGATTAAATATCTTGGCACAACAAACTGATAGTTATGAACTCCAAGTGGCGGGCGGGACGGGGGAAACGGGGTACCGTTAGCCACGACTTGAGCCAGGCTAATTGCAACGTCTTTCAGTGTGGCTTATGGGTGGTAAAAGTAAACCAGTTTGCCGCGTTCAGCTACCCGCTCAAAGTCAATAAGCGTAATCTTCTCTGCACGTGGGGCAGCAGGCCGGCCGCTGAGGAGGCCAAATTCCGAAAATCCGCTAGAACAAAGAGGCCGCCAGAGGAAATGGAGGCTTATGAGCGGGAAATGCAACGATGCTTGCCCGTTAGCAGGATGTGGTCATGGATTAGAAGCCCTAAGCTCAAAGTGAACTCGGCTACAGTTTACCTGGCCACACCGCTCCGTCCGCTAATCGATATTGGAACGTGCTGGTTTGCATCAGCTAATTTGCGTCCCGTCTCATACACTAATGAATGAATACGTGTATAGCCAACAAACTTGCAGGATCATAAAATGAATTTGCTAATTAATTATGAAGCCGCGGCCATTTTTATGGCCGGCCCATTAAATTCCGTTGTTCTGCAGGCTGGCGTGGAAAGTCAACTGTGTGCCATCCAGCAGGCCACTCCAGGTGTGAAAAATTCATCATTTTTGAGGTCAGCCCGCTCCCGCGTTCCACTGATCACGGCACGGCCTATCTCAGCCACAACGGGGCGCACCTTTATGTCCACAGAGACCCCTCAATAAAGGTCTTCGAGGAAATGCCTCCGAATTAGGCGACCCAACCTCAAGTGGCGCTAATTTGCCTTAGACCTCTGGCTGTGTCTGTAATTACAGATGTGAGATTCGCCCGCGCAGAGATGCAGATTCTATCTCGATTGGTCGGCGCCATACTTTTCGCTTGAACTGTTCGGGGAGGCCAGAGGAAGTCCAATATTACGGTGCACTCGACGTTCAGAGCGGGCAAACAAACAAACGGCATTTTAATTGGAGCTGGCATTTGTGTGTGTTGAAATTTTGAACAACCCATGCAAATGTCAGCAGCAGACGCTTAGAAATGTGGCACACCACACATAACACAAATCCCCCTCTCTGAAGTGGATGACCATCCAGGCTGAGCTGTGCAGAATGTCGGGGGCGACATGAGTCAGTTGAGGACTCGAGAATCCCGTAGTGGGTGCCTGGAATTCTACATTCTGAGTCCAACCACAACCCAACCAATCAGCTCGTATAAAGTGCCTTCCATAAATCAATAACACACAATTTCAGTGACCCAGTCCATTACCCAGAATCAAACAGCCCACTACAATGCAGCTAACTGGCAACCCGAACAATTGCCACGAAAAAAAACTTGGCTGGACTCTTCTGAAGCTGGCTAGTTTTCGGTGGCCAGCCACATGGAAAATTCGTATGGTCAGGGCAACTCCATTCCAGGGAAGGGAGCCAAGCAGCGCACTTGTACAGTAGCAATTTCGACGGAAGTATATAACCTGTCTTTAATTTGCAGCGAAAGCGTGGTCGGCAGCAAGTGCCAGGACAGGAGCCCGCACATGAGACATTTGCTGACATGACATGGCGCCAACACCAGCCGGGGACACTCCACTCAAACTGCGTAGTGCCAGGCATTGGATCCCGTCTATTGATTTTCCATTGTTACATGGACATTTTCGTCCTTGTTGTGCCTTCACTCTGGCATTTGTTGTCAAGCACTTATCGCTAATACCCAGCAAAGGTTTCTGCAATGCTTCCTTGGTTGTGGGGGGATCCGTAGGGCGTGCACTCCGGACATTCTGGAGAGCCTTCACGGTGACCTCGTCTCAGCAGCTACCGCAGCTGGAATCGAATCGTGCGGCGCACCTTGGTCGAGGCTCCATCTGAAATACTCTACTGTCGTTGGGCGAAATTGCAATTCAGCATGGATGGCGGGGAGGCTCACGATATCGAATGCGGGAGAAAGGGCATACTAAAATCTCTGCCTCAGGCGCGCAATGTTGGATTCGACTGCAAACAGCTGTGCCCGCAGTTCTTCGGGACTGGGAGTGGGAGTGGGAGTGGGAGTGGCTTTTGTGTATCTTAAATTTAGCGTTAACTTGCAGGTTCTCGGCTGCTTTTCACTCTGTGCCTTCCTGGCAGGATTCACCCTCGAAGGAAAGTGAAAAGTTCCGCATCCGAAACACGTCCTTTCACAGCGGCCCACACAAAGCGGTTTTCGTCGCCGATGCTGGAAGTAATAGCGACAAGGTGGTGGGCACCAGGACTTCACTGCTGTGGCCTTAAGTTTCTAACAAAGCTTCGTCAAAGGTTGATTGAAAACTTAAGGAACAGGGCATAGCCATGCCTTGAACCACAACCATTCCAAGGAGTTAGATTATTCGAAGGCACATTATTTGCGCTTTAAACCAACCCGTTAGCCCTTCAAAGTAACAACAAACAAACGCTTTCAAAGGCACGCAATCCACTTTGGAGGAGGACTTGTGTAGAAGAGGTCTAGAAGGTGTGAGAGTGTCGAGTATGTAAACGGCCAGAATGCAAGTCATGTGACTTTCCCCGGGCCAATGCGAGTCCGAGGGGTGACAAGTATGTGGGCAGGAAGCCAAGGAGCGGGTCAGGAACCAAGCCGCCCTCGAAACGCGGCCAATAAGTCCAACGACAATGTGGGCAATTCCGAAATTTATCACAACAAAGAGCCAGAGGGTCCTGGCGAAGGGCACGCACTGCAAAAGAGGCCTTCACGGGGTGGTTTTCACCTTATCAACGCCGCAGGATGCACGCAGGATACGCGTGGAGAATGCCCCGGTTCGGTGTTCAGAAATACCGGCCCAAATAACCATTTGTGTGTGGAAATTAATTTTTACTTTATGTGCCTCGCTTTGTTTGCTTTGTTTGTTTACTGAAAAGTGAATTAATTGGCGGTGGGCGCCGCTCGACGGCCGTTTTAGGACCATATCCAGGATCTGGAACGGTGCACGTGCTGTTTACGAAGTTCGCAGCAAATGGTGCTTGCGGCCATTTATTGTAGCCGTCTTTGTAAGGAAAAACCAGAAAATGTATAGAATTCAACCGCCAGCCGGAAAATCTCGCTTTGTAGCCCAATGCCGGAAATGCAGATGAAATTCCCATGGAGCACCCGAATAACAAAAAGGCAATATTCCTCGAAATGACGTACTCAATATTTCAGCCACCACTGTGGCCCAGAGAACTCTACTCAATCCGAGGGTACATCTCACTCAAAGTTTGACTCACGAGCACCAAACGGCACCACGAAGGACAACGGCACAACAAAAGCGGAATAGAGATAGAAATAGCGAAATAATAAAATAACAAAGTAAGCGAATGCCACTTCCAACCCCCCGGCTGCCAGTCTGCAGGATGTAGGATGTACTGCCCGAAAAATAGAAGCCACGATTTGCGAGTGGCAACAAGAGCAGGGGCTCAGGGTTCTGGGCTCTGGGCTCTGGGCTCTGGGCACTGGGAACGTGTAATGCTGTAAGCAGGGCCAGACGTCGACCAGAACTGAGCCAAACCACCCCTCGGTGGCACCGGCAAGGATGGGTTCGGCGGCAGAGGACAATGCCACAAGAAGAAGCAGCTGCTGTTAGTTGCGCACAGGCTTCTATCGCCTCTTCCATTTTTCCTTTTTGCGTGAGTGTCTCGATGAGCGTCATCGTCGTCCTCGTGCCCATTCTTGGACCGAATCCTGAATCTCCTTCACAGCGCCGCGCTCACGCTCATCTGGTTGCCGTGCACTCGACAGGCTGTAAGAAAAGCTGGAGTCAGAATGCGAAATCCCACAGAACGTGATTCATTCACGGAATGCTCCCATAGCGGCTCAGAAGTCAAGTCCTGGAGACTGCGACCCGCTCTAGTTTGTCTGGTTGCCTCAAACCCCTCAGGCATTCAGGTGATTCACCCAGACACCAAATCATCGCGACGTAGTGAACCCAACAAATTAAACTTGCTAAGGGAGTTCAATTGAACCGGAATCTAGATTAGAGGATGCTGCAGATGCAATGCCAAAAGAATCGGATATTATTTAGCACTAATTTTGCTACCTTCAAGCTAATTCAATCATAATCCAACACTCATCAATTTAATCCAATCAAGAGGGCACATTTCAAGATCACGTCGGAGAACAAGCGCCATACAAGGAGGCGATTGAATCACTTTACATAGCTGGAGTTCAGCATAGAAAAATAATCATAGAGAAACTGAGTCATGATCGCGGGAGCCGATGTATCAGAGCAGAGCAGAATTCGATTCAAGGTTCGCCTATAAATCTTCGATATGATGACATCACACCCCACTACAGAGTCAAGAACTTGTGTGCAAATATTTCAATTAAGTTTAGTGTATTGTGAGCTCAGCGGTTCAGAATAACTTGAAAATGTGCCAATTTTTCTGCAGGAGTCACAATTGAATAGAATCCAATATGCCTAACCCTCATTTCATTGTACCCCTTTGCCAAGACAACCCCAACAAGCTGGAAACTCATCAGCACCACTAGTATTGCCATGCC
The DNA here is from genome assembly GCA_005876975.1 of Drosophila orena. Lineage (NCBI taxonomy): Eukaryota > Metazoa > Arthropoda > Insecta > Diptera > Drosophilidae > Drosophila > Drosophila orena. The sequence goes on along the minus strand of VCKV01000103.1, from coordinate 67,757 downwards.
TGACGTCCATCAAGGAAAATTGATTTTCATTTTTGGGAGTGCTTGGAGGTCTTCCCACCATCAGCCGGACCAGGTCCAAATGCACCATTCCGTCAAATAGGCAAAGAGAATAGAAGTCAACCTACCGCAATCCGAAACCCAACTGAGCCACATCGGTCTTTATGCATATAAATACATACATATGTATCTCGATGCGAACTTGCGAGCCTATATGGGCCATCGCGTGCTCGATGCGAGTTAATTGGGCGGAGAATAAAATTTCATAATCAACAACTGCTAGCAATGGGAAATTTACGACGTTCCCCGCGCTGCTGCTCTCCTTTTGGGCCATTAGCTGAAGAACGAGTGACTCATCGTGCCTCCCACGTCCCACGAATCCTGCGACCTTCAGCAGGATCCCAGGAACGGCTTCGAAGCGAATTAACTGCCAACTTGTGTTCATATCCTGAGTCCTGATATCAAGCCAAGGTTTCGCTATCCCCTTCGCTGCCTTCGCTGCCCTCGCAGACAATTGCCGTCGCCCGCGTCCTTCCCCCCTTCACTGCTCCTTGAGCATTTATTTGTTTTCGTGCCGGTGTCCTTTGCCCTCCAGCTCAGCTGTGTGCGTGCGGCGTCAAATAAGTTTGCTACCCAGGGGCAGGGTAGAGAGAGGAGGGGAGAGGAGAGGAGAGGAGGCGTCAAGCGAGCGAACGACAACTTGGCGCCATTTCAATGCCGCCAAGCTCCAATGGGGGCCCCACTTTGGGGATATGAAATGTCAGATATTCAGGGGAGGAGCACAGAGTATTTAATATCCAATCTGTTACCAGGCAACGTATGTAAATATTTTCAGCTGTTGAAAGTGTTCATGAATGACTTGCACATGTCCCCAAATTACATTCAAGTTTGCCACTTTAATCGCAGTAACGAGGTGTGATTAAAGCAAGAGGTAAATACGCAAGAGCACTATATTAGCACAAATGTGTTGATTGGAAGATGATATCACACAGCATTAGCGCACAGCAAGAACGGCAACAATCGAGTGCCATCAAAAATCATTCTAAAAATATGTAAATTTGCGAAAATAAGTAACTGACGAGAGAGGGAAGACAATCGAAACCACGCCAAACCATCGAAATATATAAATAAAACGAGTTTTGATGGTGGACTGAGGAGGAGTCGAGGGCTTAGCCAGTGGACCTAGCGATTGAGCAAATCGAATAGGAATAAGGAACGGATATACTCGCTGGGGAGCTTTTCGGATATCTGATTTTCGATCCTGCCCAGCCGAATGGGGAACTGACTTTAAGGGCCTTCAAGTCTGGGCTTGATGGAACTCCCTTTCGAGCAGAACACACAGTCGAGTTTGCGGGGGTTTCAACTCGATTAACATCGAAAATCGATTCTTGCCCTCGGGGGGAGCCCGGAAGCACTTACAGCTCGGCCGAGTCGTAAATGCGATGTTCCACGGCCCCCATTTGCTCAACGACCCCTTACGTATGCTTATTAGGTCGAACGTGCTCTGCCACGGGACTCCGGGCCAGGAAAGCTGCTGTCTGCGGCAGGGTTTCCGGACGGACCCCATCCGATTCCAGCCATCCGCCACTTGAGCAGCAAAGGCCTTTGGCTACGTTGTCCCGGGATCCTTTGGGAACGAGCATACCTTGTGTCTGCCGCTTGTCTGGTCTTTCATTATTTACAGCCTCCCAAAAAAGCCGAATGGCAGAACCGGCGCGGCACACTGTCCTTTGAAGATTTGGCCAGCTTAATTTATGTGGCCTGTTTTTCTTTTTCACTAGCAGTCTCAGCTCAGCGCACATTAAAAATTCATTATCAGCATAAAGCTGGAGAGTCTCGGGTTGGCTAGCATAACTTAGGAAAGATAGGTGGCTCACCTTACCACGAAAATTCAATGGAAACCCAGACACTGCACGTGCAATTATCATCGCTGTCTGACCCAGTTGCTTCAAGGAGAAACGATGGCTTACCTGAATCAATAATTGCTGGCTGCACGTTAGTTTGCCATCCAATGAATCCTATTCGGAGGCTCGCAGGTTCGGAGGTTCGCAGGTTCGGAGGCACTCACTTAGGATCCTGGAAACGAGAAACCATAGACAAAACGTGAGAGTCTGGCGGAACTAGTCGGGACTTCTTATCCACAACAAAGCACCAAGCACTCGCGACAACAACAATCGATTCTGTTAGTTTGCAGTTAATTCTTCGGCGAATGCAAATTCAATTCGCTATTGCGCTCTAGTTTCGACACATACACACGCATACGCACACCAGCACACGCACGCCACACACACTCGAGCACAGGGAAACTGGTCAGCAGGCGAATGACGTCATTGCCAAGGATGCTGCGCGCATCTCAGGAACGCTGCCAGAAGTCGCACTTCATTTTGGGAACTTAGTTCTCCTTCGTACTTGCATTCACTGTATAGTCCGTCCGTTTCCCCAGTTCGTTTCAAAGTTCGCCAGAAGCCCGCCAGATACTTTATGGAAGTCAATTAAATTGCGACTGGCGCCAAGCACTCACTTTTGCCTGGGATACCCGGAATTGGACTTACTGATTCAAGCGCGGACCTTCACCGTTCCTCGAAAAATTCGAAAATAACTGTTAGTATCCGCACATCCGCGCATTGGCCTAACGGCTTATCGAAGTTTGGTTTTACCACGAACTGATTCGAAGAGAGGACAGTAGGCGAGATCTGGAAAAACACCAAAAAACGAAAAGGCGCTACGGCATTTTGCTGGCGCCGCGCGGTCCAACTGAAGGAGGAATTAAGTCAGATGGCAACGCTTGCAAACGCTTGCGTCAACTGATATGTCAAAAGTAGACAGACAAAAATTTACCCAAAACTATAATTTAGAAAGTAAGTGGTTTCCGTTGCTACAGCAAGTATGGGAACTTGTAATGCAATCGGCAAAATATTTTAAAGCTTCTACGCCAATTTCTACACAATTAGGAAGCTGCCATTGTGGTTTCATACCGGCTGTACTCGATTCCACTCGATACCGCATGGTTTGAAACCGCGATGATTTCGTTCTTAACTGAAATCATGAACGAAAGAGGGGGATTTGCCCAAAAGAGGAATTCTTGTATAAAGGGATGAACATGGGATCTAGGAAAATGTTTCAGTGACGAGACTTCAGCCAATATCGGGATGCGCTCCATCTGTAGAATCTCTATCTTGGGTAAAATATGTATGGATGTGTCATCACAACTCGATAGATACAAAGCGCTGCTGCGGCCGCGTGATGAACTAAATCGTATCGATGCATCGATATGTGCGAAGCAATCGGAAGGCATCGATTTCCATCGAACTCGAAAAGTACTCGGTCGGCAAGCGGCGAAAACAGTGAAAAAAAAAAGGGGAAAGCGAAAAGACGTGCTCAGGAACTGCGGTCGAAGTCTTTGTGAGTGTGAGTGGGTGCAGCTGTCGCCAAACAAATAAAAAGCGCCTGGCTTGCGCAGAAAACGGTTCCCAAAAATCCAAAGTGTGCAAAGGCATCCAGCGGATGCATCGACCTCCTTGCCGGCGTCGGGACGCCGCCTGGTGAAACTGCAGGGCCGAATACGGCCGAATTTGCACAAACGCTGTGCTGACGCGGGGAAATGGGAGCATAAAAACCGAAACTTGTGTGCGAAATATGCGAATTCGCGAAAACTTGGCTCCCAGTCCGATCTGTGTGTGTGTGTGTGTGTGTGTGAGCCGTGCAGTGTGTCGGTGTTGCAGAACGAACAAAGTGGGAGGCAAGGCGAGAGAAGACGAAGAGGAAGAAAAAGAGCCGCTTGTACCTGCTCCGAAAACTGAAACAACCGAAATTGGAGGAGCCTCCGGCGAAAGGGGGCTCTGAAAGTGTTTGGCTGCAGTTTTCGGAGATGCAAACTGGTTAATTGCTACGTAACGCTATTTTTCCGCTAAATCACCTTTACCACCCCTCCCTTTTCTACGTTCAGCGGCGACGTTGGCTTAAGAAAATGAAAATGTGTGGCCATATTTTTTCCTCTCCGTCTGCCTCCGTCTTTCTTTCGCCTTCGCGCTCTCCCTTTTGAAACTCTCGCCGCGCGCTGTTCTCGCCGCCTCCGTTTTGTGCCGCACTTCCGAGATAAAGAACGCAAACGCGAGATAAATGCGAAATATTGTATCTGAGGAGCGAGGCAACATACTCATTGTTCTCATCGATTTGTTTTGTCCGACAGAAAAGTGCGTTGCATCCGAAAAGCGAATATCCAGTGTCCCATATACATTATCCGAAAGCCGCTGATTAACCACAGACAAGGAATTATCAAGAGACTCAAACAGGGAGACCGCCAGATCGCCGCCACAATGTCGGAGGAAGTAGATCGCAACGATCCGGAGCTCAAGTACCTCTCGGTGGAGCGCAACCAATTCAACGACCCGGCCACGCAGGCCGAGTGGACACAGAAGCGTCTGGTGTGGGTGCCACACGAGAACCAGGTGAGTCTGCTTAGCTGTAGTGCCTACCTGTAGAGCCTGTTCCTGCACGGGAACCTACCTCCGACACGGGATTTCTACCCCGGTGACTCAGTGAGGGAGCCACGCCCGAGTCACCGAACTACCTGAGTAAACCCTATTGATTGCCTAAAAGCAACAGGAACTGCGACAGCTGAGATAAAAATAAAGTCGATACATCAGAATACTGTTTATTTCGTGAAGTTACACTTGAGTTAGATACAATCATCCAAAAAAGTCAATTATGTTTCTTTGTAATGTTTCCAAATGTTGTACGGAAAATCAGCAAAAATTAAAATTCCTGGTTAAATGCCAATACTCCAATTTATTTTCATTGCCTTTTGTCTAAAACATTGTCAATATATTAGATAAAATCGCGGAGAATGGCTATAGTAAACCATGCTCTGTTCGGCACATCGTGATATTATTTTAGCCACAGCTGTACGTGCTGTAATCAATTTGCGCAGTGTTTGTCCCCGGCTTTGGGCTCCTTATCAACCAACACCTTCCGTGCCTCCGACTCACTCATCGATTGGAAATGAATCACGCTCCACCGATCCGTTTATTTTTAGTTTTTAACAGGTCCAACTTCTTTGAATTTGCATTACATTCGCACAGCGGTGATAAACTTGGGTAAACATCCGTCGGCGTCGATGCTGAATCACTTCACTCATTTCTCCTGCGCCGATGCTGAATTAATCTCACCGCAGCAGTGTGCCAGATTTAACGGTTTTGTTGGCCAAATCCGCGACCATTGCTACCAATTTGCATGCAGACGCTCTCCTCCGCCTCAGTGACTCACCTCCGAGGGAGAGTGGAAGCAGCAGGAATGGCCCCAGCTCGCAGTTCCCACTAAGAGCGGGCCAAAAACAAGTTTTCAACGTGGCTAGGTAGTCGTGGTGCCGACTTGCTTGTGTGGGGCTCCCGACCCTCAACCGCATATTTAGCCAGGCCAGCGAAGAAACGAGCTGAGATTGTGCCAAAGAATCGCTGCCCTCGGATTTTGTGCGCCCACTCTTGGCCTATAAACTCGAGCTGAAAACTTCGGGCGTCCGCGATCCAGTCCTATGATAACAAGCTGATTGTTTTGCTAATTTCGGTGCTGCTTGTTCTTCTCTTCTTCTGTTTGAGGCAATTTCTTTCAGGTGTCATTCAACTGCATTCCAAAGACTTAATTTCAAGACCATAGAAAACGTAAACAGATAAAATTAGCAGCCGCTCTCTTCTGCCCCGGCTGCCCGTAACTGCTGTATTTGCTGTATTTGCTAGAGATAATTCCGGACATGGAATGGTAGCACTTTGGGTGACTTCGTATAATAAAGCAGCGCCGAAAACAAAAGCCAACAACTTCACATTTTTGTGTAATTACGCGATCACTTAGGCAGACATTTACTTTACAATGGCATCCCAAAGAAGACAACGGCAGAGATAAAACCCAGAAATTAAACGAAAATAACGAAACGCTCGATTGTCATGAGTGTCATGAGTCCGTCGGACGGTGGGACAGACTGTCTAAAGGCTAAAAAGTCTTTGCGGCTGACGAACGGCACATGAGACGGGCGGGAATAGTTAGGAAATTTGCATACAGCGCAACTGTTGCTCCGCTGGAATGCCCACAGATACAGATACAGATACAGCAACGGCTTAACGGGAACGGACCCGGCCGAAAGGGAGGGTATTCGCCAATTGTGTCAACACTCCGTTCGTTTCGTATCCAGCAACTGTTCCCGCTTTGCGAAATGTAAGGGAATTCGCTGAATAATGGCGGCGTCAGTCCACGTACGTGATATCCAAATTCAGTAATTCACTGGTGGATACACAAGCAGCCCTTTTGTTCGTGGTTAGATTTCGATTCGAGTTGTTTGCTGACCAGTGATGTGGCTGGTGTTTCGGCACTATGATTCATCGTAGCAATTGCACAGATAGGAGCTGTTTTTCGGGAAACGAAAATAGTTTATTGTAATATTGGCGATCTGTTAGTTCCTTCGTTTCCAAACGATCCTGACAATTTGTAAATTTGTTTTCCATTATCGAACGATGAAATCGAAAAGTCAATAATTTGGAATCGAATGAGTATTCGTAAACATGGTGGCAAAGTGTTGACACTTCCTCCCCCATTTCTCCCTTCTTCAGCGCTAATGCTCTTCTTATCCGCTGGCGTTGTTCTGGCATTCCTCCATGCCCCACCCCCCACCCGCCGACCAATCTGGAATGTTTTTATATTGTTAGCCAAATTGAAGTCGGCTTAACCTTCGTCATGCCCAGAGAATCGATTCGATTGTAACGAACGGCGATCATTAGGGGGTCTCTGCTCACCCACACATGCTGCGCTTGATACTTCCAAGCGTGTCCGTGTCCGTGTCTGTGTGCTGCTCGCATTTATAACCAACGAAACCACTTTGGACTTTGTTTGCGACCACTCCCACTCCGCTTCCCCGCCCCCGTCCCGCCCCCGCCCTGGGCCTCGCCGCGATGGGTTCTGGCGGAGATGCCAGTGGCGCGCGAGTGTGTGTTTTCTTTTCGGTTACGGCAATGACAAACGTAGCCAGCTTTCGACTCTCGTCCGTCCGGTTTACGGTCAACGAACCTGCGCCTCGTATCTCGTATCACGTATGTGTAATATACGCTTCTTACCCTCTCCATCTCCATCTCCGTCTCCGTCTCCACATCCATCGCCACACATGCATATGCGTTGATCGATTAAGCGAAGGAATAAAATAAAAGAGTAACAAATTGTAATGAGGCCATCCATCTGTGCTGGCAAGAAGAGGGCACCGGGGACACCAATTCATTATTCTGTTCATATTTACATTTTGGGAATAGTATAAACAAAAGAAGTTGGCGAAAATCATACGCTCCCAAAGAGTAAATAATGGCCACAGATATATCTGTATATATAGATATATACAGATATCCCCAATATTCTCGTGCCGAACAGCACGGCGGATACCTCGGCAAGTTCAAGGTTGCGGTTGGGCACCCAAAAATAGTCAAACCGAATCGGGAGCTTCCCCCTAGGCTGCCCTCCGCTGCGGACGCAACTTCCTTTTCTTGACTCCCGCCTTCCTGCTCATCACCATCATCCGCGCTCGCTTTGTATCTAGGTGTTGTTTATATATTTTCTTGGGTTTCGCTTCACCGATCGCCTGGAATGCCCGAGATGCCGTTGAGCGAGAATCCGAGACTGATGACCTCATATGCCCCAGCCTCTCGCTGCTGCCTCTCTGCTGCCTCGCTGAGCAACTTTGGTCAACTTCCCAGTCCCGATAACTCCAATTCATCTCTTGCGGGGCATTCCGATACCGTGATTCACGCACCAACTGTCGCAGCAGCTATGGCAGCTACATTTTCCGATTCGGCGAACTTTTGGCTTCTTCTGCCACTGACGCAAGCCTTGTGTATGGTTTTTTGTCCAAACTGTCAAACGTTTTATGCACAAATGTTCTGCAGGCTGACAGCGGCTGCCCACAAAACAGACAGCCGCCTGGGAACTGAATAGATAGATAGATACAGCGAAGCACTCGAAATGTAGGCCTATACGCAGACGACTTTACCTAATGACTAATCTGTAAACTTTTCGCTGAAATGATTTCCGAAAACGATTCGCCTTAGGGCCAGTTGAGTATTCCAACGAACATATCCGCCGCATCCGCGCTAAAATAACGACTTTCTTATGGCTGTTTATCAACAGTACCGGAAAAGCGCAAAGATAACAGATAAAGGCGAGGCACCACGAGAAGCACCACGACTCGGTTTTTTCCGAAACTGATCGCTGGGGCGTGTGCGTATTTAACTTAATGGACCCAGACCGGGCTGGGATGCGTTACAGATGCTCCTGCCCTGCGACGGCAGGCCGTTGTTGGTATTAATGCATTTCTGGCTTGCAGCGGCGGCACTCCACTCCACCCTTTAATGACTGAGTTACGGGCTGCCCCTGATTTGATTAGGGCCAATGCGCCGCATGCAACATGCTCCCCTTTGTTGTTGTTTCACTTGACTACTAATTGAAGCTGTTATTCTGTTGGTGCAGCTCTACCAAGATGTTTGTGCTCGATTCAATTTCATATTCGTAGAAGCAGACGATTCGGAGAAGAGTCGGAAGTAAACCAGTGATTTAGCTATGGGTACTGGGTACTGGGTACTGAGCTCCGAACGGTTCAACATCAAAACTGTGATGCTATCCCGAAATCCGCGCCTTGAACTTGCTAAGCGGCCGGGTCGGCGGGAAGGGACCAGGGGCCAGGGGCCAGGGACCAGGGACCAGGGACCAAGGACAGGCGGACAGACAGCTGCATCTGCCTCCCGTTGTTCTGGGTCGGTTCTTGTTCCGTCTGCCTGGGCCACTTGATTGGGTGCAGTTCTTCCCCATGCATTTCGCTTGGCGGCGAGAGCGCGGAGGCTGAGTGGTTTTTCTTCTGGCGCTTGACTCATGCGGCGTCATTGCACTTGTTGTGTTTATCGCCTTCCCGCTGAGTTGAAGAACAGAAACATACGCGCCCTGTATTCGCATAACAACACACCCGTGCCACACCGTAGGACAACAGAGACTGCAACCGCGAATAACTCTTTCTATTTTCTTTTGCAGGGCTTCGTGGCCGCCAGTATTAAGCGGGAGCATGGCGACGAGGTCGAAGTGGAGTTGGCCGAAACCGGCAAGCGGGTGATGATCCTACGCGACGACATACAGAAGATGAATCCGCCAAAGTTCGACAAAGTCGAGGACATGGCCGAGCTGACGTGCCTGAACGAAGCCTCCGTTTTGCACAACATCAAGGACAGATACTACTCTGGCCTAATCTATGTGAGTACCCCGAGTTATAGTACATATTCCCTATCTTATATGTTTGTGTTGGCTGCCCCAAGTTCTGGCGCACCAGCTGCCGGCAACGTGACGATGATGATGACACTAAGAAAACAGCCCTCCCTTTCATACAATTGATTTCGCTTAACTGGAAATTCAAAAAGCTAAAACTTTATGGAGGCGGCTTGCCTCATCGCATTTCTATTTGTTTAAAAGCATCTCAAATATTTGACACTCCAAAGCTCAATCACTCAATCCTTTGCTGCATTCGTCACATGCCAATGATTTATAAACAATAACTCACTCTTTCGTCCTCTGTTCTCCCAATACCCCGCAAAGCATATCCGCTGTTAATTGGCATGCCAAAAGCGCTTCGGTCTGAGTAGAAAGCCAGCATAAAGTTAATTTTCGATTCGATGAGAAACGAATTTCAAGTGGCGCATTTAAAATTCGACTCCATAAATTCCAGCTGCTTTGCTTTGCGACTGCTCCTCTTATTTTTACCCCCATAAAAATCATTTAATAAGCTTCTGCAATTGGCGGACAGCAATTGATATAGATTTATCTGTTGTTCACATACCTTAAATAAGAAACATCCATAATTTGCTCGTTAAATAAATAAAGCATGTTTCTGTCTTGACTAAAGTTGGTTTGCACTCTATGACAAATGTAGCTCATTAATGATTTTCCTGTGCTATCAGTGGTTCAACTGAGCTGAGCTTTCGTCACCAAGCAATGTCTAGCAACATGTTGCAAGGGAATGTTGCCAAACTGCTTGGCTTCAGTTCTGTATGTTTGTCTGTCTACGTCTCTTAGCCTTGATTCTCTGCTTTTTCGACTAATATTCGCCGCCATGAAGCAGGTTCGTCGCGACTTCTCCTTTCATTGTTATAACAAATTATGTGCCGCTTTTTGAATACTTTATGTACTGCGCCTGCTACTTATCGCAGTCTTTCTCCCTCTCCCTCTCGCCTTGCAAGTTGTAATTTAATGGCCAAATGGTTGTTGCTGCCGGTTTTTGATGTGGGCGCGAACTACTTTAAATTTGTTTATATTGTTGTTGGCCAGCCATGCTTCAGCGCACTTGCCATTGTCGTTTTTGTTGCTAAATTCGAGCGCCGCTTTACGGTTTACACAACCACGCCACGCACTCTTCTTGCATCCCTTTCTCGCTCTTACCACGGCCTGTCCCACTTAATTCGCTTGCCAATTGTTGCTAACTTGTTGCACGAGCAAGGGGGGAGGCAGTGGCAGCCGGGGCAGCTGGGGTGCACTTAACGGCATAATTATTATAATTTGTCGACATTTAATTCGATTTTTAAATTTCATTTAAATTAATTCGCCTGGCAGCTGCCGCCTGACGGTAGCTTGTAGTCTAATTAATATGCGTCGGCAAGAAGAATGTATCTTGCGCGGCCACACACACGCACACCCATGGCGATTCGCTCGCATATGCTAATCAAATTGTCAACACTTCAGCAACACCTCAGAAAATCGAAAAATCGGCAATAGAAACGGCACAAGTATAGACATTTCCATATGGCCGGAAAATGTAATCTAGCGACCGCAAACAGTTCAGACTTGTATAGATCATTCCTTTTTGTAATATTATTTCTTTTTTTTTTTCCCCGAATAAAATAGAAAGATATGAATTTGTTGATGCATAGTACATAACAAGAATATATCTTTTTTTTTGAAAAATGACTAGTCTTGCAATTTTGTCAAACATCTCCAACTGCTGCGCCTGATTACACATGAAATTGGGTTTGAAATATTCCACAAAACATTTGCTGCTGCCTCTGTTGTTGTTGTTGTTGTTGTTGTTGTAATTAAGTGATTTACGTCCACCGGGTGACTGGGTGCAATTGCTCAAAGGCACTTTTAATATTGCCAAACGTAATCCGTTTGCTTTTGGCTCGGCTGCGTTGGCAGCCGCAAGAATCGCACTTGACAACGCAGCGGCGTCAAGGAGATGATGACGTTGGCATCTTGGCTGTTGTTTCTGTCCCGATTCCCAGTCGGTCCTGCCTATTTGTGAGAGGCGCTAATTCAAATGGCCAGCAGAATTAGACGGAATGGCTTATTAATGTGGGGTTGCTGTGACACTTGTCTCCCTTGGCCAGCTTTAAATAACGACTGCAAATGAGGCACCACATGAGGCGTGCTCTTTGTGGCAAATAAAATATGATTCCCGCATATCAACTAAGCAATTTGTTCGCGGATATTGGCACAAATTGCAGACCCCCAGGAGCGGGTGGACTTGCAAGCAGGGGGGCAGGGCAGACTGACACCTCTGTCTGTCGAGCACATAATTAACAAAAAAGGCGCTCTCGTTCGTTGGCTCATGCCCCGGTTCGCTTTGCTTTGCTTTGCTTTGCGTTGCTCTGCTTGCAACACGTCTTCTGACCACAGACGGCCTTAAAGCTGTTACCAAAAACGGCTTCACTAAACGACTAACATATTTGGTGGCTAACTTGAGTGGGTTCCGATGCCCATTAATGCTTAGCTTCATTCAGTAGCTCTTCAGGCAAGTCATCTTCAGAATTCTTTCACGTTAGTCCTCCTCTCAGCACTTCCATATGCAAATAAATATCGCTGTAATTTAAATGCCTGGCTGCAACATTTCATGTCTCACGACCATATAAGGCCTTATATCAGGGCAGGTTTGGTGATTGATGACAGTTAAGGGGTCGGTAGAAATGTGCACCAGGACAATGACTCAAACCAACATAACCGATGTGATTCAAAGGCGAGTGGAGCAAAAATCGTCACGAGTCACTGCCACTTCTAAGCGGTTGCCAAAAACAGAAACAGCAGAAACTGAGAAAACAATTTCTTATGCCATTTTTGGATGCCTGACACACGCACACACACACACACACACACACACGCACACGAGGAAGGTAGCTGATTGGCAAGACGTGATTTTGATGGTTAATTGCGGGCTCCAAAAGTGATTCACATTCCCGCCGCCCTCCTCATCACCCTCATCACCCTCAGCTGTGCGAAGTGTTGAAGGCATTTTCTCTACTATGATTTTTGCCAGCAGTACTTTCCATTTCGATCTGTGTAGGCTGGCCCACACTTCTCCACCTCCTCCGATACCCTCCTGGGCGCTGCCGTGAAGCTCGCGGCACTCGCATCTAATGTTTGGCTAGATATGTATTTAAATGGTACAACAAATAGCAACGCCGCATACTTAGTGCCCACGCCGCAGTCTCGGTCCCAATCGCAGTCGCAGTTATGTAGGCTGCCGCTCGATAGGTACCACCAACGGATTCGGATTCGGATTTGGATTCGGATACAGATAGAGCGGCAGATACAGATACAGATACAGATACATGCGTTCGCTGCTTATGGTGCTGGCCAACTTTAAAGCACATGTCTTGTTGTCTTGGACAGCCATGCGAGCGTGTTAGAGTTTGGGCCACAATAACTAGGCCACTGAAAATCAGTTGCCGGTTACCAACGCTGCCGTTAGCCTAAGCATCACTTTGATTAACTGCAGCACAATGGACAGCATTTATAGCTGGGAAATAGTCAACCTTAAGAATGGGAATACGTTGACGTAAGATTTTATCTTATTACTTCAAGTTATGAATCATAGTCCTAAAATCCCAATCATAATCATAGTTTTAAGCAAACAGCCTAAACTTGTAGTACACCTACAGCCAACATGAACTACAAATGCCTCAATTGATGAATTAAATAAGACTAATACTAAAACATTTCCTCGTTTCAGACATATTCCGGTCTTTTCTGCGTTGTCGTCAACCCGTACAAGAAACTACCGATCTACACCGAGAAGATAATGGAACGGTATAAGGGCATAAAACGACACGAAGTGCCTCCGCATGTATTTGCAATCACGGATAGTGCCTATAGAAACATGTTGGGTGGTAAGTATCTCGATCCAGCACTTACTTTCCCTTTCCGATTCGGCTGCACATACATACATCTATGTACATATGTACATATGTACATATGTATATCGGAGGTGGAATGCCAGCATTATCAGCAGACGATTCCTGGTCGCGTTCGAAATTCCGTTCTCCGAATAAGCAAGAGAAAATGTTATTCAGACTGATTAGATAAGAGGTGGAAAGCAAACACGGTGGGGGCATTTCCAGGAATTACGTTGAAGAGAGGTCCATACGAGACCATGACGCACTTTGCAGAAATAGCTCCAAAAAGGTGCATTGCATTAGCATTCGAGTTCAGCCAGAGATTGTGAATCATCTGCAAATGCGCTGCTCTTCCCCGAATGCCTGTCTAATCTCGAACTGGTTTCCTTTTTCGGCTTGCATTTTCAAATGCGATTTTTTCACGTTTCCTTTCCACTTCTCCGCCATTTAGTTCGGGCTTCACTGGGTTTCGATGGTTGGCTTGCATGTCCGTTCCAAGCGTAACGCCGCGCCGGGAGATGACTCATGGCGCTGGCTCCAGCGCAGCAGAGACTCCAGCTCGAGGCCAGCGTATCTCACTGCGGCCGTATCCATAGGTTCCTACGTGTGTGTGCTTCCCCTGCTTGAGATTGGCTGATATTGCGTATACGTGTCATTACCATATTTGGATCTAAAACTGAGCCCGTCTCCGCTTGGACAGCAGGCAACTTTGTTTGCCCCATCAACAGCCATGTTTTTGTTGCTGCCGTGGAAATGTTTAAACAAATCGACACCTCACTCTGGCTCGCCATATTTCACGCTTATTAATTTTCGGCTTATGCACATTTGCCTGATTGTATATTCGCGGTATACGCGGTATCTTTTCGAGAAGTTCGCTCCTACTGCCGTTGGGGAGTGGCATTTCCATTGATTTATTTCGCTGGCCTTTAATAAACTCAGCCCAGCCCCATCGCCTCCGACTCCATTGCCCTGGAACACGCACCGCATTGCTGCATTCAACTCCAAGCTGGTCCGGAGCTGGACAAACGTCGCCAACCTTTAGCTTTTTGTAGTTCTTCAGCTGCTCCTCGGACGAGGCAATCGCAATGCTCAACTTTCATGGCATTCCAATCCATGTTTTAGAGAAGTCTCGTCATGATAAAATGAACACGCCTTGACTTTGACTATATAGCTGCATGGCTACATGCACATACTCATATGGAGCAGCTAAAACCATTGCGAAATGCTCGTTATTGTCCGTATTTTTCAGTTGTTTAAATAAGGAATTTATTTTGGGACTGAAGTGCCTAGCGATTCAAAATAAAATGTTTTTACAGCTTTTGAATAGGTGGAAAAAGAAAATGCATGATCTATCGGAGCTTCAAGCCATAAATGCATTGCATATTTCGCGAAATAAGTAATATTTTTTCGTCTTCTGTGTCTTACTGAGTATTAATGACACAAAAACTATTGAAAAATACCCATAAAATGAAGTGTGGAGACATGAAATTAGGCCCATTTATGGCCAGATATAGAATGTAGTGTGTGTGTACGTATAGATATGCGACCGGCTCTACCCATAATAATAAATAAGTACGGGGTCGTGATATGGAAGCTGTTTGGAGCCGTTTGGTTGTTTGGGGCTCCATGCCTCAAAATCTATGGCAGCACAGTAGATACATATATCTGACTCGCAGTCGCTCCGCCTGAATTTGTGGTTAGCTCAATGCTGGATCGAATGACGAGGCTGCCATGTGGCGGGGTGATCCCGGGGTGCAGTGCGAATCTAGTTCGCTGTATTCTAGATGGGATCATTGGCGCCATATCAATAGCTACAAGCAAAGGCAATTCACTGCCTATGTCTGTAGTTTTTGTATCTTTCTGATATGCAGGCTCAAATCAACTGTTTTTGTTCTTCATTTTAAATTGGCCATGCATACATACATACATATGTATCAGTTGAGCTTTGGGTCTGGAGCGAAAATCGGTGACAGTTATATGCATGATATATGCTAAGATTTCATTTGACATGTATCTCATTTTTCACCCATCGACCATTATGAGTTTTGCCTTCCGTGCCTTTGACTTGTTTTTTGCCCGCTGAATGTGGGTCAGCAGAAAATTCGAGCTGAGCACGGCTTTTAGCATTTTAATTACATTTTTGGCTGGTCAGCCGCATTATTCCGCATATGAAGTGTGCCACTTGCTCACCTACTCACACTTTTTCCCCCTTATTTTTTCCGCAGATCGCGAAGACCAATCGATTTTGTGTACTGGCGAGTCGGGTGCTGGCAAAACGGAGAACACCAAGAAGGTCATCCAATTTCTTGCCTATGTGGCGGCTTCCAAGCCCAAGGGCTCGGGTGCGGTAAGTACAGAAGAGCAGGAAAGAAATGAGTTTCGAGAACGGCGGAAGCAAATGCAAAGTTGTATACACCAGTGGGGTGCCCATATCTGCCGGAGGAATACAGTCCCAATGGGTTTTTTGACTGGAAATGCTTATTAAACTCACATTAATTGCACGCAAGCCCGACAATTGTTATTGTTTGCTATTGTAATTAATGAGCCAAACAACGTTGCAACATTTCATATGTACATATGTACATATGTACGTGTATGTATATGTTCGTCGTCGGCAAAGTGGCTTTAATACGCCTTCGAAACTATGACTTGTTCGTGGGTGTATGCATTATATAGTTAGTATATCTGTTTGCAATTACCATTATCAGTCAACTCTTAAACTTTTTAGTAATTAGATCCGCCGACAGTGCTATTTATATATATACATAGGTTGTAAGAGCACCAATCGATCACGAAGCTATTCCCCAATTCCCCAATAACAGCCCTCAAGAACCAGAAAAAACTTCAGTCGAATTCGGAGTTCCAGCTCCCCAACTGATGCTCCCCATATGGTGGCTGGTCGAGTTCGAGGGTAACGCTTTAATATGTGGATGGCTGATGACTTGGCAGCTGGCTTATGTGCTATGTGCTCTTCTGTGGTTCCGCGGAGCCGGAGCGCACTTTATTAATCAAGAGGCATAGTTGCTGACAAATGTTGTCGTTTACAGCAATAAAATAAACACCATAAAAAATATGTGGGAATTGAAATTGAAAGGCAATTGATAAAAAAATTAAAATTAAATCGCGAAAATTGCGACATTCGATATATTTCAGGGGCAGCAATTGCTGCTCTGTACAATTTTGCCACTGTTGGGATTGCCATATCCATAACTGTGGGGAAAAGCAAACAGTTTTTTGAGCTTCTCGGACTTGCACAATCCTTTCGAGTGCAAACAAGCTGTTCTTGAGCTCCAAACACACTTTTTATTAAGTTTTATGTGTTTACTGCCTTATATGAGCCTGATGCTGGGGCTGCGGACGCATTGAGATTTCTTTGCTGCTGTGAACGTGATAAGCTGCAAATATACTTAAGAAGCTTCTTAAGACACTTAACCAATTTACAAGTCTTTTATTTTTGCCATTTGGAGCTCAGTTCTTACCTCATATTGAGAAACATTTTTCTATGTGGTATCATCTCTGATTACAACTTCCATAAATAGAAGCTGACGATAAATAACATATATCAGTGCAGTGAAGACTGCAGTGAATCATCGCCAGTTACTGTAGAACTGAATTGAACCAAAGGAAATTTTCGTTGGTTTGATTAGAAAATTGTGTGTTTTAGTGGTACTCTTTATCAGGCCAAGATAAGAGGGGTGATAAGAAAAACCGAAAACAAACATTGATATGACTTTGCATTTGTTTAAAAAATTATATCGTTTTTGTCTTTCACGAAGTTTGGTTTTTATCAAATATTTTTGCTTGATGCTGAGGATAAGGCGAAATTAAAATTGATTTACTCTGATATGATTATTATTTATAATTGATCTTATTTATTTTCATGTCCTACACACAAACAAACACTCCACTATGCCACACAACACACCTATAAATACACGCACACTCACCCTGTACATTGGACTTTGGTTGTTGTCTTCACTCTGAACTCTGCTCAATATGCTATAAATATAAATATGTTCATACAATTTGTAAATATAATTTGTATAAAATGCTGCCAAATGCCACAATCGATCCAAATATCCAACAACCAAATCAACCCTCAACACCTCCAACCAATTGACACCAACTCCGACAGGTGCCGCATCCCGCCGTGCTCATTGTAAGTATTCGAGGACTGACAATCCTGAAACGTTATCCCACTTTGTGTTTCGAAATTAACTCGAACATTTTTAACTCCATTGATTGTTTAATTAACTTACTTTTCACCCTGTGTCTATTTCTGACCCCAACAACATCATCCTTAGTTTGCAAACGTTTTTTTTGCTTTCCTAGTCCTTAAAATCCTTAAAATGTGGCCGGAATATTATTATTAACCCTCTCCGAATGAACTCTCCCAACTCTGTTTTGGTTTCCTTGTTGCCGTCCCATCCAAGCCAACACTCATCTACTCAATCTCATCTCTCTGCTCTGCTCTGATCTGATCTGCTCTGCTCTGCTCCCTCATTGTACTACATTGCCAACGAAATTTTAGAGTAGTCATCAAGAGACATTTGCGGTAAAGTATGCTTGGACCTCAAAGTGCTATTTAATTATAATTTTGTAGCAAATTTACGTTCTTACGCTATATAGTATATTTACATGTATCGATTTATTTGTACCTGTTTATTTCGGAATCTAAATTTGATTTCAAGACTGGATAGACCAAAGCGCGCAAACGATGCGAGTCGTCAGAAAATCCCAGAGTATCCACCCCTACCCCGTAATCCCATTCCCACCTAATTGCAGAACTTCTCGGTCAACACAAACAAGTACATAAGGGTCAAGATAATGGCCCAAAGTCCGAATCCGTCGATCGAAGTAGTCAATGGATTAAAGATGGTGGAAGTTAATTCCGACTGTCAAGAGGTAAACCGGGTGATGCCATGGCGCCGGCATTGATCGTGAGAAGCTGTAGGAGATCGTCCAGTGTTCATTGTCCTTCGTTAAGCTTGGCTTTGCCTCCTTCCTGCATGTTTTCAGAGACTAACCATATCTAGTTTTGTAGATACTTTATGTTGCTTGTGATGTTACTGTACTTGTGTTAAGACTGCTTTTGTACATACATGTGGCTAACCTCTAACCCGTCAACCGTCAAACCTATAAACCTAATATAACTATAATCTTGATTATCTCTAAACAGGGCGAGCTGGAGCAACAGCTGCTGCAGGCAAATCCCATTCTGGAGGCCTTTGGCAACGCCAAGACCGTCAAAAACGACAACTCTTCGCGTTTCGTAAGTAGTGTCGTCATTTGTTTAACCAACAGAATGTTAATTTCCGTTTGCCCCATTGCAGGGTAAATTCATTCGGATCAATTTCGATGCCTCGGGATTCATCTCGGGAGCCAACATCGAAACGTATCTGCTGGAGAAGTCGCGTGCCATTCGTCAAGCAAAGGACGAACGAACATTCCACATATTCTACCAGTTGCTGGCGGGGGCCACGCCGGAGCAGCGCGAGAAGTTCATACTGGATGACGTTAAGTCGTATGCATTCCTTTCCAATGGCAGCCTGCCTGTACCCGGCGTGGACGACTACGCCGAGTTTCAGGCAACGGTCAAGTCCATGAACATCATGGGCATGACCTCAGAGGATTTCAACTCGATATTTCGCATCGTGAGCGCCGTCCTACTGTTCGGTAGCATGAAATTCCGCCAGGAGCGCAACAACGACCAGGCCACTCTACCGGACAACACAGTGGCCCAGAAGATTGCCCATCTGCTCGGTCTAAGTGTGACAGACATGACCCGGGCTTTCCTGACGCCACGCATTAAAGTGGGTCGTGATTTTGTTACGAAGGCCCAGACCAAGGAGCAGGTAGAGTTCGCCGTGGAAGCCATCGCTAAGGCGTGTTACGAGCGCATGTTCAAGTGGCTTGTGAACCGCATTAACCGTTCTCTGGACCGCACCAAGCGCCAAGGAGCCTCCTTCATTGGCATTCTCGACATGGCGGGCTTCGAAATATTTGAGCTCAACTCTTTTGAGCAGCTGTGTATTAACTACACCAATGAGAAACTGCAGCAGCTCTTTAACCACACCATGTTCATCCTGGAGCAGGAGGAGTACCAGCGCGAGGGTATTGAGTGGAAGTTCATCGACTTTGGGTTGGACCTGCAGCCTACCATCGACCTGATCGATAAGCCCGGCGGCATCATGGCACTGCTGGATGAGGAGTGCTGGTTCCCCAAAGCCACTGACAAGACGTTTGTCGATAAGCTCGTATCGGCCCACTCTATGCATCCGAAGTTCATGAAGACCGACTTTAGAGGGGTCGCAGACTTCGCAATAGTGCATTACGCCGGGCGTGTTGACTACTCGGCGGCCAAGTGGCTGATGAAGAACATGGACCCATTGAACGAGAACATCGTGTCGCTGCTGCAGGGCTCCCAGGATCCGTTTGTGGTGAACATCTGGAAGGATGCTGAGATCGTTGGCATGGCACAGCAGGCCCTGACTGATACTCAGTTCGGGGCCCGCACCCGCAAGGGCATGTTCCGCACCGTGTCCCATCTGTACAAGGAGCAGCTGGCTAAGTTGATGGACACTCTGCGCAACACGAACCCAAACTTTGTGCGCTGTATCATACCGAACCACGAGAAGCGCGCCGGCAAGATCGATGCTCCCTTGGTGCTTGACCAGTTGCGCTGCAACGGTGTGCTCGAGGGCATTCGTATCTGCCGCCAGGGCTTCCCAAATCGCATTCCCTTCCAGGAGTTCCGCCAACGCTACGAACTCCTTACGCCCAACGTGATTCCCAAAGGATTCATGGACGGCAAGAAGGCCTGCGAGAAGATGATTCAGGCGCTGGAGCTGGACTCGAACTTGTATCGAGTGGGCCAGTCGAAGATCTTCTTCCGCGCTGGTGTCCTCGCTCACCTGGAGGAGGAGCGTGATTTCAAGATCTCCGACCTAATCGTTAACTTCCAGGCCTTCTGTCGTGGCTTCCTTGCGCGTCGCAACTACCAGAAGCGCTTGCAGCAACTAAACGCTATTCGAATCATCCAGCGGAATTGTGCCGCCTACCTTAAGCTTCGCAACTGGCAGTGGTGGCGTCTCTATACAAAGGTCAAGCCCCTGTTGGAAGTTACCAAGCAGGAGGAGAAGCTTGTCCAGAAGGAGGATGAGCTGAAGCAGGTACGCGAAAAGCTTGACACACTGGCCAAGAACACGCAGGAGTACGAGCGCAAGTACCAGCAGGCTTTGGTGGAGAAGACCACTCTAGCTGAGCAGCTTCAAGCCGAGATCGAACTTTGTGCCGAGGCCGAGGAGTCGCGCTCTCGACTAATGGCGCGCAAACAAGAACTGGAGGACATGATGCAAGAGCTTGAGACGCGCATCGAAGAAGAGGAGGAACGAGTCCTAGCGCTGGGAGGTGAAAAAAAGAAACTTGAGCTTAATATTCAGGATCTGGAAGAGCAACTCGAAGAGGAAGAGGCCGCCCGCCAAAAACTGCAATTGGAGAAGGTACAGCTCGACGCTAAAATTAAAAAGTACGAAGAAGATCTTGCCCTGACTGACGACCAGAACCAGAAGCTGCTAAAGGAGAAGAAGCTATTGGAAGAGCGTGCTAACGATCTGTCCCAGACACTTGCTGAGGAGGAGGAAAAGGCTAAACACCTGGCCAAGCTGAAAGCCAAGCACGAAGCCACAATCACTGAGCTCGAGGAGCGTTTGCACAAGGATCAGCAGCAGCGACAGGAGTCTGATCGATCTAAGCGGAAGATCGAGACCGAAGTTGCTGATCTTAAGGAACAGCTGAACGAACGGCGGGTCCAAGTAGAGGAAATGCAGGCTCAGCTGGCCAAACGCGAGGAAGAACTTACCCAGACTTTGTTGCGCATCGACGAGGAATCGGCAACGAAGGCCACCGCGCAGAAGGCTCAGCGCGAGCTGGAGTCGCAGCTGGCCGAGATCCAAGAGGATCTAGAGGCCGAAAAGGCGGCCCGTGCAAAGGCGGAGAAGGTTAGACGCGACCTTAGCGAGGAGCTAGAGGCTCTCAAGAATGAGTTGCTGGACTCGCTGGACACCACAGCCGGTAAGGCTAAGCATTTTTATTTTAATAACGTTTTCTCATAAATCACTATAATTAAAAAAAAAATAACATATGTATATTTTTTTTTTTTTTTTTTTGACAAACAGCTCAGCAAGAGTTGCGATCTAAGCGCGAGCAGGAGTTGGCTACGCTGAAAAAGTCGCTCGAAGAGGAGACTGTTAACCACGAAGGGGTTTTGGCCGACATGCGACACAAACACTCGCAGGAGCTCAACAGCATCAACGATCAGCTTGAGAACCTGCGCAAAGCCAAAACTGTCCTTGAAAAGTCCAAGGGCACCTTGGAGGCGGAGAACGCCGATTTGGCCACTGAACTGCGCAGCGTCAACAGCTCCCGGCAAGAGAACGACCGCCGACGCAAGCAGGCAGAGTCGCAGATTGCTGAGTTGCAGGTAAATAATCACGAAAAAAATAGACTGCTGATCGCACATGATATTTGTATAGCAAACAAACAACTAATATCTTTTCCTATATTTTGCGCAGGTAAAACTGGCTGAGATTGAACGCGCCCGCTCTGAACTGCAAGAGAAGTGCACAAAACTGCAGCAGGAAGCAGAGAACATAACAAACCAGCTGGAGGAAGCCGAACTAAAGGCCTCGGCTGCCGTCAAGTCTGCGAGCAACATGGAATCACAGCTTACGGAAGCTCAGCAGCTGTTGGAAGAGGAAACGCGCCAAAAGCTGGGTCTCAGCTCGAAGCTGCGTCAGATCGAGTCAGAGAAGGAGGCTCTACAAGAACAGCTTGAGGAGGATGATGAAGCCAAGCGTAATTACGAACGTAAACTGGCTGAAGTCACCGCCCAAATGCAAGAAATTAAAAAGAAGGCCGAGGAAGATGCGGATCTGGCCAAGGAGCTGGAAGAGGGAAAGAAGCGGCTCAATAAGGATATCGAGGCATTGGAACGGCAAGTCAAGGAACTAATTGCCCAGAACGACCGCCTCGACAAGAGCAAAAAGAAGATTCAGTCGGAGCTTGAAGATGCCACCATTGAGCTGGAAGCGCAACGTACGAAGGTGAGTTATTGTATGCTTTAAATAAAATACTTGTAATACAAAAAAATATTTGTCCTTGGTCAGGTGCTCGAATTGGAGAAGAAGCAAAAGAACTTCGACAAAATTCTTGCCGAGGAGAAAGCCATATCAGAACAGATCGCCCAAGAGCGAGATACTGCAGAACGAGAGGCCCGCGAAAAGGAGACCAAGGTGCTGTCGGTTTCCCGCGAGCTAGACGAAGCTTTTGACAAAATTGAAGACCTTGAGAACAAGAGAAAGACACTCCAAAATGAACTCGATGACTTGGCCAACACACAGGGCACTGCCGATAAAAACGTCCACGAACTGGAGAAGGCGAAGCGGGCGCTAGAGTCTCAGCTGGCTGAACTGAAAGCACAAAATGAGGAACTTGAGGACGACCTACAGCTGACCGAAGACGCAAAATTGCGCCTAGAGGTGAATATGCAGGCCTTACGTTCCCAGTTCGAACGCGACCTGCTGGCTAAGGAGGAGGGCGCCGAGGAGAAAAGACGCGGACTTGTGAAGCAACTGCGGGATCTTGAGACCGAACTGGACGAGGAACGTAAACAGCGCACAGCTGCTGTGGCGTCCAAAAAGAAACTGGAGGGCGACCTAAAAGAAATCGAAACCACCATGGAGATGCATAACAAGGTGAAGGAGGATGCGTTGAAGCACGCGAAGAAGCTGCAAGCACAAGTCAAGGACGCGCTGCGCGACGCCGAGGAGGCAAAGGCCGCCAAGGAGGAGCTACAGGCTCTGAGCAAGGAGGCCGAGCGCAAGGTCAAGGCCCTGGAGGCAGAAGTATTACAGCTGACAGAGGATCTGGGCAGCTCAGAGCGGGCGCGACGTGCTGCCGAAACGGAGCGCGACGAATTGACCGAAGAAATTGCCAATAATGCCAACAAGGTCTCCTTAGTGATCGACGAGAAGCGCCGATTGGAGGCCCGCATAGCCACTCTTGAGGAGGAGTTGGAGGAGGAACAGTCCAACTCAGAGGTGCTGCTGGATCGCAGCCGCAAGGCGCAGCTGCAGATTGAGCAGTTGACAACTGAGTTGGCGAACGAAAAATCCAATTCTCAGAAGAACGAAAACGGGCGCGCTCTGCTCGAACGCCAGAACAAGGAGCTGAAGGCTAAGCTTGCCGAAATCGAGACAGCACAGCGCACTAAAGTAAAGGCGACAATCGCCACGCTAGAGGCCAAGATCGCCAACCTCGAGGAGCAGCTGGAGAACGAGGGCAAGGAGAGGCTGTTGCAGCAAAAGGCCAATCGCAAGATGGACAAGAAGATTAAGGAGCTTACGATGAACATCGAGGATGAACGGAGACATGTCGACCAGCACAAGGAGCAAATGGATAAGGTGAATAGTGAAATGGTTCATTTACAAGAATTCTTACTAAAGAGTACTTGCTTTTATAGCTGAATAGCCGCATTAAACTGCTCAAGCGCAATTTGGACGAGACCGAGGAGGAATTGCAGAAGGAGAAGACGCAGAAGCGCAAGTACCAGCGCGAGTGCGAGGACATGATTGAATCGCAGGAGGCCATGAACCGTGAGATTAACTCACTCAAAACGAAACTACGGTGAGTCTTGCACTGTGCCGACTTATTTCTTCTATGATCAAGACGGGGGTTCCTCAGGTGTCTCTTGGAGATGCATTTTTGATTATTGTTTGAAATTTATCTTTGGTTCAAGCTCCATACAAGTGGCCGAGACTGAAAAGGCCAAGGCATATTCGCCGAAAAAGGATGCCGCACTCATTATGAATTGTGAGGGTCTGCATTAGGTTTCATTTCGCTTCGATTCGCTTCGTTTCCTTCTCGTAGGCTGTAAGTGCTGCTGTTCGCCCTGATCCTTAGAACCAGTGAATGTCAACCGAACCCAGCAACCAAACATCGTCTTCTCTTTGCATGTTAGGAACAGAACTCACGATAAGACCAAACGTGCAAGTTTATGCAGTACCACCAAACTTCCTCAAAAACAGTTCTTAGTCGTGAACCCTCCAACGTACCTCTGTTTTGACTTGTATATCTGTTGCCCCTGCACTGCACGTTCACACAAAAACGCACAATTCATCCTGAACAGAAATACTAATTATACATATGTCGCGGTCTATCCCTTCCTAGACGCACCGGCGGCATTGGTCTCAGCTCCAGCCGGCTCACGGGTACACCTTCATCAAAGCGCGCAGGAGGAGGCGGCGGCGGCGGTGGCGACGACTCATCGGTGCAGGATGAATCATTAGATGGAGAGGATTCTGGCAATTGACGCGTTAATTATTAGATGAAGAAAAAGTGGAAAAAGTGGAAGCGCAGGCAGAAGGTGATGATGAAGAGCAAAATAAACGATTATATTTAATGTTTCTTTTATATAATTTCTCTGTTATTTTTTATATAAACTATTATACATACTTAAATTAAAACGTAAACAAAGAAAACCAACATTTTTATAACGACAAAACTTAAACAAAAAGAAAATGTTGTAAAACACAAACACTCGAGAATTTTCGCATCCCTCGAATGGCTGCGTCTTTAAGCAGCCAACGAAATCAAATAAAATAAAACAACACAAAACTCAACCAAGAAACGTATTAACTCTCAGCTCCGGAAACCCGCAAACACCAATAAAGAGAGACTAAATCGACAGAAAACTGATTTCTACATTTTTCTACCGTAATTTAAAACCCATAGAATTACTCAATGCAATGTAATTTATGCATTTAACAACTAAAACGGTTTTCAAACAGAACAACAGACCATAACAGAAAATCAAATGTTGAACACGCAACTAATATACGAATTTCGTTTTTGTTTAGAACTTAACAATAAAATATTTGCTACATGAACATTTTCTTTCCTTGGGCAAATAAATGTTGCAATGTGAGCTGACCAACTTCATTTATTCTTCGGCACGCATATACGTGTATGTATGCAAATATAAAAAGTTATAGGTAATGAACAGTTTATTGAACGATTCTACATATATGTATATACATCAGATGACTAAAGACTAAAGGTAACTGGCGACTCTATGTTTACAAAGTAATCTATAATTAGTGCAGACAAATTCGAAAATCTCATTTAAGTTCGAAAACTTTCCCCATACCCGCCCCTAACTAAACAACTAATGGCACTCTTACGTTCCTCGATGATTGATTCCCTCTTGGACGGGCAGAGGAACGGGCATGTCAATGTGGTGCACAACGATGATGTTCTCACCGCCGTTGAGCGCCTCCAGCTCAGCGGATGTCTTGCTCTCCTGGAGCTGCTCCTCCCGCCTGCTGTTCAGGTAATATACGCCGGCTACGATCAGGCTGAACGATGTCACCGATATGAGCAGGGTGCCGTACTTAAGAGTTTGCTGAATGGCATTCAGACCAAAGGTACTTAAGTACAGCGTGTGGAGCACCTCCTCGGAGAAGTCTCCCGACGTGATCTCGATCCAAATGAGAGGAAGGATGGTAGTGTTCTTCAGTCGATTGCCCTGATCTAAAACAAACCAGTACTACAGTATTCGTCCAAACAAAAGATTATCTGGTATTTGGCACTTACTTCTCAGTATCGGCGTCTTGTCCAGCATAATGTTTATCTGGACGCGGGAAGCGCCGCTAATTGGGAAACCGAATCGGGGATGGATGTCGGCATAGGTTTGATGCACTGCTGCGTCTGGTTCGATACCTTCAAAGTCTTGGTACAGCACAGGATCGCCCGTGAAGAAGTGGGGGAACGAGGGAAAAATGGGCGCATCGTAGCACTTGGTGGCGTTGATTACTCCGCTGGGCAAGCACAGTTCTGTGTTCTGACAATAGCACTGGTTCGCTGGATTTTTGGAGGGATGACTGAATACGTCCATTGGCGTCCGGTAGCGCAGAACATCAATGTCGTTGTAGATGGTCACCTCTTTTTCGAAGTGAAGCGGCACCTTGCGGCACAGGACCTGGAGGAATACATTGACGGTGCTGCGATCCTGCAGCAAATGCGGCGAGAACATCGAGGGCTCAGAGCCGTCGATGCGATTGCACTCATCGCCCTCCCAGGAGTCCAACTGCGGCATGCCGTTAAACTGGGTAATGATGCTGAACTTGGTGATGTCGTCCTCGCCTGTGTTGAGCTGGACCGAATC
Source organism: Drosophila orena (assembly GCA_005876975.1). Lineage (NCBI taxonomy): Eukaryota > Metazoa > Arthropoda > Insecta > Diptera > Drosophilidae > Drosophila > Drosophila orena. The sequence goes on along the minus strand of VCKV01000103.1, from coordinate 41,366 downwards.
CACGCTGGTCCCATTGCGCTAATAGATAACAAATTTTGATTAGTTGACCGACCACTAACCAATTTCTTATTATACCCTCTACTCGTAGAGTAAAAGGGTCTACTAGATTCGTTGAAAAGTATGTAACAGGCAGAAGGAAGCTTTTCCGACCATATAAAGCCATATAAACTTATTTTTTTTAATCGGATTTTGAAGTGGCATATGTTTAAATGTCTAAATGCTTCTGGCACAATTCTCTAAAAATCTGCATTCAAATTTAGAAATCTATTTTTTTTAAATTTTTTTGTCATTTTTCTGATGTATGATGTAGAAATTCAGTACTATGTTCCAAGCCTGAAGTTCGAAACTCCATAACTCGACTTATCTTAATCGGATTTTGAAGTGGCATACCTCTAAATGTTTCTGGCACAATTCTCTAAAAATCTGCATTCAAATTTAGAAATCTATTTTTTTAAGACTTTTATGTAATTTTTCTGATGCATGATGTAGAAATTCAGTACTATGTTCCAAGCCTGAAGTTCGAAACTCCATGACTCGACTTATCTTTATCGGATTTTGAAGTGGCACACATCTAAATGTTTCTGACGCAATTCTCTAAAAAACTGCATTCAAATTTAGAAATCTATTTTTTTGTATTTTTTTTGCCATTTTTCTGATGTACTTATATATGGAAATTAAAAAAAAATGAAGAAAGGTCCCAAGGCTGAAGTTCGAAACTCCATAACTCGACTTATCTTAATCGGATTTTGAAGTGGCATACCTCTAAATGTTTCTGGCACAATTCTCTAAAAATCTGCATTCAAATTTAGAAATCTATTTTTTTAAGACTTTTATGTAATTTTTCTGATGCATGATGTAGAAATTCAGTACTATGTTCCAAGCCTGAAGTTCGAAACTCCATGACTCGACTTATCTTTATCGGATTTTGAAGTGGCATACATCTAAATGTTTCTGACGCAATTCTCTAAAAAACTGCATTCAAATTTAGAAATCTATTTTTTTGTATTTTTTTTGTCATTTTTCTGATGTACTTGTGATATGGAAATTAAAAAAAAATGAAGAAAGGTCCCAAGGCTGAAGTTCGAAACTCCATAACTCGACTTATCTTAATCGGATTTTGAAGTGGCATACCTCTAAATGTTTCTGCCACAATTCTCTAAAAATCTGCATTCAAATTTAGAAATCTATTTTTTTAAGACTTTTATGTCGTTTTTCTGATGTATGATGTAGAAATTCAGTACTATGTTCCAAGCCTGAAGTTCGAAACTCCATGACTAGACTTATCTTTATCGGATTTTGAAGTGGCATACTTCTAAATGTTTCTGACGCAATTCTCTAAAAAACTGCATTCAAATTTAGAAATCTATTTTTTTGTAATTTTTTGTCATTTTTCTGATGTATGATGTTGTAGAAATTCAAAAAAATGCCCCAAGGCTGCAGTTCGAAACTCCATAACTCGACTTATCTTAATCGGATTTTGAAGTGACATACCTCTAAATGTTTCTGCCACAATTCTCTAAAAAACTGCATTCAAATTTAGAAATTTATTTTTTTTTAATTTTTTTGTCATTTTTCTGATGTATGATGTTGTAGAAATTCAAAAAAATGCCCCAAGGCTGCAGTTCGAAACTCCATAACTCGACTTATCTTAATCGGATTTTGAAGTGACATACCTCTAAATGTTTCTGGCGCAATTCTCTAAAAAACTGCATTCAAATTTAGAAATTTATTTTTTTTTAAATTTTTTTGTCATTTTTCTGATGTTATGATGCTGTGGAAACTGGAAAAATTAAGAAATGTCCCAAAGCTGACGTTCTAAACTCCATAACTCAACATATCTTAATCGGATTTTGAAGTGGCATACCTCTAAATGTTTCTGGCGCAATTCTCTAAAAAACTGCATTCAAATTTAGAAATTTATTTTTTTTAAATTTTTTTGTCATTTTTCTGATGTATGATGTTGTAGAAATTCAAAAAAATGCCCCAAGGCTGCAGTTCGAAACTCCATAACTCAACTTATCTTAATCGGATTTTGAAGTGGCATACCTCTAAATGTTTCTGGCGCAATTCTCTAAAAATCTGCATTCAAATTTAGAAATCTATTTTTTTGTAATTTTTTTGTCATTTTTCTGATGTACTTGTGATATGGAAATTAAAAAAAGTGAAGAAAGGTCCCAAGGCTGAAGTTCGAAACTCCATAACTCGACTTATCTTAATCGGATTTTGAAGTGGCATACCTCTAAATGTTTCTGCCACAATTCTCTAAAAATCTGCATTCAAATTTAGAAATCTATTTTTTTAAGACTTTTATGTCATTTTTCTGATGTATGATGTAGAAATTCAATACTATGTTCCAAGCCTGAAGTTCGAAACTCCATAACTCGACTTATCTTAATCGGATTTTGAAGTGGCATACCTCTAAATATTTCTGGCACAATTCTCTAAAAATCTGCATTCAAATTTAGAAATCTATTTTTTTAAGACTTTTTTTGTCATTTTTCTTATGTATGATGTAGAAATTCAAAAATATGTCCCAAGGCTGAAGTTCTAAACTCCATAACTCAACTTATCTTAATCGGATTTTCAAGTGGCATACCTCTAAATGTTTCTGGTGCAATTCTCTAAAAATCTGCATTCAAATTTAGAAATATATATGTTTTAAATTTTTATGTAATTTTTCTGATGTATAATGTCGTAGAAATTCAAAAAAATTAAAAAATGTTCCAAGCCTGAAGTTCGAAACTCCATAACTCGACTTATCTTAATAATATTTAATTTATTTATAATATAATTTATAATTTATAATTATAATTTTATAATTTATAATATTTTTTTTAAATTTTTTTGTACATTCTCTGATGTAATTTGTTGTAGAAATTCAAAAAAATTAAAATATGTCCCAGGGCTGAAGATCTAAACTCCATAACTCAACTTATCTTAATCGGATTTTCAAGTGGCATAAATGTGGCATAAATTTAGAAATTCATTTTCATTACTTTTTCCCCAATTTCTACCGATATTCCAGAAAATGTTGATGTTTCTCGTTTGCACTTCCACTAGGTGAGTAACGGGTATTTGATAGTCGGGAAACTCGACTATAGCATTTTATCTTGTTTTACTTACGCTCATCAGAAGTCCAAATCGTCGCCGACCTCTGCCCAGGGACTTTAACTTGATGATGTTGTCCTCATAACCCCAGAGATATTCGGAGACCGTGAGCTTCTTGAAGAGAGGCTCATTGAATTGATTGATAAGAAAGGAGATAGGTAATCGCTCTACAGCCTTCATGCGCTTAACTGGTCCAGCGGCAGAGATAAGCGGAACGTTGGGCACCCTGACGACGTCGTGTTCCCCAATAGACGACTTTTCCGGGAGAAACTTATAAGACTTACGGTCCTGGAAAACATATTGTTAAGCCATTTAGTTTGCATAGTTCGGAATTGTCGGTTGTTTATATTAATTAAAAACTTACCCTGAAGCTAACAGTGAAGTTTTTGTTAAAGGACACTTCATCTTTAACGGTGTGTTCCTGGTAGGTGAGAGGTCCCAAATCCACGACCTTTATTTTATCGGCCCGCCCTGCTAAGTAGTCATCGATGTTGGGGTAGTGAAAGATGTGAGCCTTTAGCAAAGTGTCGTACTTAGGATCGGGGTTAAGCCAGCTTTTAGCGGTATCCGAGTTCTCGGCGAGGATCAGATTCTGTAAATTATTTGAGATTAGGAACACCACCATACAAAGGATGAACTACAGACTCACCTCCAGCATGGTGTTGTTGTAGTATTCGGTGAACCACATTACGAAGAATCCGGTCACGCTGATTACAAAGAGCAAAAACATAACGCCCAGCACTGGAAGAAGGCAACCGGATTAATCAAGCATGTCGGACATGTCGGGAGTGCTCTACACACTTATCAGCGTTCCAATATCCTTGGATGTTGGCTCTCGGTTTTGGGCCTGATTGCGCAGACCCAAGGCTTCCATTATCATGTGCAGCACAGAAGGTTTCTCGGCCCCGTTCGTCATGCCGTAGCCTCCGAAGTTTCCCGTGCCCACTCTGCTCCGCGTGGAGTTCAGAGTGAGGGATTTTGTAATGGCTGGGGCCGCTGTACGATCAGATTCCTGCCGAGAGGGCATGGACATCTCTGGTTCTTTGGCGTGCGACATTGTTTTGTGATATTTGCTCGGTGTAAGCTGAAATGGTAGTAATAGTATAATAGTCGTTATGGCATACATATGTGGTTGTCCCCAGTTTAGGAAGTAAAAAAAACATAACACTTCCCTAGGCTTATATAAGACACCCAGTAACTTGTAACTTAGTTGAAATTCAAAATCTGGTTCATTCATATTAATTGTACATAGAGCGTTATCTTTATAAATGCGGAACACGTGGCTCAGCCAAGGGATCTGTTTGGCATAACTATTAGCTTATCAGGCGGGGCTATATACCTAGGAACCCGGGGTTCATTGAACACATAAGAGCACTGGCGAATCCTGAGCACAACTTTTTTTTATTGCTATAACTAACACGAAATAGTAAATACCTTGTGTAGTCTAACTATATTTCCTTGCTTGTAGTACAAATTTTAAACCATTTTACGAGCCGGACAGGATTTTAACCATGCGCTTACAGATGTTTCCATGAACTAATCGGGGTTTCAATTCCGAGAGCCTTGGCTGCTCCGGAGATTGTGGAACTGGCCGTGCTGAATTCAAAGTTCAACCGTACGACTATGTGTTCTACTCTTATCAGCAGCTTCTGCGCACATAAGCTTGGCACATACCTACTAGGCAGGCATTAATTCATTATTAAATGGAAACAACACGTATCAGTATCAGTATCAGTATCACTATATGTGCACTATATGTATAGAGTTGAGATTTAGTTCGATTCGCCAACTCTGGAATCGGGTCAACGGCATCCGATAAGGCGAACCATGGGTGTTTAAATTTCCAATAATTCGCTCGATCTTGAACTCAAATGAGAACGGCATTAAAATGATTGGTTGACCGCTTGTGTGTGACGCGGTTAAATTCATAGTGGAATTAGCTGTTTTCAAATATGATTGGACCAATCTGGAAACAGGGCTGCAGTATCACTAAGTTCCGATTTCTAGAGACATCGAGATAAGCCGAGGCCTGTCGTAGTGCTGTGCTCGAAAGAAATCTGTCTATCCTTACAATCTTGAGTCCTAGGCGTTGATTGCTTGTAATTACTATGATATGTGATCTATGGATGGTAAGCACTTACCGTGCAGTTCACTCTAACTTACTTGTCGACCCCTCAAAATCGCAAATGGTGCGCACTTTCCGCTGCGCCCCTCCTCTGCGCCTCAGTTGCAGAAAAGAGGCATTGGCTGATAACGAGATGGGTGGCCGTAGAAAGGGGCTGAGTGGGTGGCAGTGAGCGGAGAGCGGGAGAGAGTCCGCAGAGAGCGCGGTCTCGATCAGCGTGCACTTGGAATGAGCTTTGGGCCACCAGCTGATTTTCGGTGCGCAACACAAACGTGCGCGCGCTCCGTTGGAAGCGGAACCTCGCCACTCTCCCGGAGACGAACTGCACCCACACGCTTATCTTTATCTGCCGTTCGCTCAGTCTCAGTCTCTCTCAGTCTCTCTGCGCCGTTCTCTATTTCTCGCTGCTTACTCGCTGTTCGGGGCTCTGCACTTTCGAAGTCTGCCAAACATTTGGCGTCTTAATTAACAATTTCGTCGGGTTTACGCGGGCTGAGCACAGCGGGTTTATTTGGTTTTTTCGGGTCTCGTACCGCTCCCCTACTGATAGATGCTCCTGCTGGATGCACCGCCTATGGGATGTATCTATGCGACAGACTTGATTTGTATCTGGTGTCTGGTCGCTGTATCTGTGCTGGTGTATCTGTGCATCTCTGTTCCTTCGTTCTTTTGTTGCCGCGCGTTCTTTGTTCGCCCGCTTCTTTGTTTTGTCGCTGTCTCTTTTGTGGGCTCGATCGCACTGGCTGGTCTGTTGTTGTTTGTTATTCGTTGTTTTAGATACAGCTGCCTAGAGCTGCCGGAGCCTAGAGTTAGAGCTAGAGCAATATCAGGTTTTCCAACCGATCTGCAGTTTTCCTGCCCCGCTCGCTGTATGTGTACGAATCTAGCACGATCTAGCACTAATTTCCGCCGCCACTTCCAGCCGAAAGCAGCAATTAAAGACGGACTGTCTTGCGGAATTTGATTATCGGCGCACGGCACGGAGTTCGAGTTTGGCCCACTGCCACCAGTTGATCCACTTGCCAATTGTTGTTTTGCTGCGATTAGCTACATACTCGGGCCGGCCCACGCACTATCTGGCCGAGAGCCTTATGGAACCGATTAGATTTGGCCCGTTTCGCGGCGATCCGATCTGCGCTGGGATTAGAGAGCGGGCCTGGAACTGGGACTGGTTCTCCGCTGGACTGGACTGGACTGTGCGTACTGCCGACCAAACAAGTTATTACTACGACGTCGGAATCGGACGGAATCAGTTCGAGCTGGGCAACTGAACTGAGCAATGTCAGCAGCGCAGTCGCTCCTCTTTCCTCATTCTTCGCCGTCGCAGTTGCCGTTGCAGTCGCCGTCGCTGCCTAGGTCGACGCCGCTGCCGCTGCCGCCGCCGCCGCACTGATAAGCGGCCAGGCGGTCAGCTATGATTGCAGATTACCGCTGGACGAGGCTGGCGCCGACTGCGCTGTCGAGAAATCAAGAAGTCGGGATCCCTTGTTTACTACGTAGCAGCTTTGTGCGTACCCGCGAGACAAAGTGCAACGCCAATCGTCAAAACAAAGAAGCCCCTCGGGGCAATATAGGAGATGTAGCAACTCTCCAGCTGCTCGTTCCGCTCCAGCTTCGCCTGCGCATCATTGTGGCGGAGTAGCAATGGGTCCGTTGGGGAGTGTAAATGCGTTGTGAATTTTTCTGAGTGCATGCAGATGCAAATATGTACAACGCTCCATATCTACGCCTAATTTTAGGTGTGCGCTGTCGCCCAACAATTTAATTATCACTTAAGTGCCCTAGGCTCCCTTCACCCACGGGCCTGCATTTGGTTTACCCAAGTAATTAGCAATTGGCGGCGGGGAAATGCACTGCGAGAACTCCGACGAATACACAGATGCCTAATATGCTATCGTATCATGTTTTCGTTCGCACTTTTGCAATGGGGACGTACATATTTAAACTGGCTTATCACGCCCCTTCGCGGATTATTGAGCAGGCAGAAAGGCCGGAAGATCGCAGATACTCCCGCCGGAGCCGTGTTATTGAACCCCAAGTGTACACGTATGTGAGCTTAGCAGTATCAGTTCAAGTAATCCGCCGCTTTGAAACGTCCCTTTCCCGAAAGGCCTGCCTATTGCCCACATCAGCACAGTTGATAGCCCCACTGAACTTTTTGTTTTCCCCGGATCGGTTGACGCGCACGGGTCTTCCATCTCTCCGTCTGCCGCGCTAGCTTATGGCCCCTCAATTCCGCAGACCTGCCTGAAATATTTACTTGGGCACTCTCCACAGAGCAGCAGCTTATTGCGCGGTGTTCAAGTTCGGCTGATAGGGGCCAACTGAGCTACTTAAAGTTGTTTTAGGGCCTCACCTAAGCCGCCCTCAGCAGATGTTTGCTCGTGCCGGCTATTATCGGCTAGTGCCCACTTCCTTGCGATCGCTTACAGGAATCTTATCACCCGAGGGAGCTGGCTTATCAACCCGGTTGCCAGGCAGTAAAGTGCCAAACAGTTCCCGAACAGAATCGAATATCAGTACACCAGCACACCAAATAGTGAATCAAAACAGTTGGGAAAGTGCTCCCAACCTTTTCCGTGCCCCTTAATGGAACTCTGATCGTTGGCCATGCAGTTGGCCGACATTCTGCACAGTAAGTCAGAAATGGAATCATTACAGCTGACAGACTTTGACACTACTTTCGGAGCTGGGTGGGCACATTGATAACACGCCACCGGAGCCTAATTAACATATGCGTACGGCGTTGTTGCTGTCGCGGTGTTTTTGCTATTATTTATTGCATCATTTACAGCAACAAATGCGCCACTTTGTACGACAGTTCACATAAACAGAAAGGTCGCATGCAACCCGGTTAGCCTTATTGGCATGCAAAGTCACTGCGGAGTCAAGCTTCGGATACGGGTCTCCATTAAGGTGATTATGTGTGGTCGGACTTGGCGTGGAATGTCACAAGCATTGGGGCGATATCGTCTTGGCCCAACTTCTATGTACGTAGTACTGAGAAACGATTGCCCAAGAGCTTAGACTCATATTGGATAATGTATGTCTTATATAACACAGCCAGATGCGCTGCCGCCATGCAACTGAAGATACGCAACTTTTCAGCGGACTTTAGATTTTTCTATTTGTGCGTTGTACTTTCCGTGCATTAGTGATCAAGAATACTTAATAGCACTTTATAATTTGCTTGGTGAAACTGGCCAAATTCAGTGCTTACAAGGCAAACCCCAGGTAATTGCTGATTATCTGCAATTTGCTAAATGTAGAAGAAACGATTTGTAAGTAAATCGAAGTTTGCCCCTGATTCACCAGCCGGAATTTCTCCAGCTGTTTACGAAGAACTCCGTCTCTGAAAAGAAAACATGGGCAATTTAGTGAATCGCATTAGCTTCATAGATTTCCCCTTATTCATTGGTTGGTTATGTAAATGCAGCAAGTTTCTGACGCCAGTTTTTTCCGCAGCGGAATTGCACACTGAGTCCTAGACTTCGCCTATGCTGAGCACGGGTCTTTGGCGAGATTTTGATTCTGGGCAGGCAGCAAAGAAACCTTTCGCAATGGGGCCAAAAAGCTCCATCGGCAATAACAATAATTTGCGATCGCTGGAGCTGTCAACTTTGCATACATTCTTTGACTGCAACCTGTCGTCGCTCGTGGATGTGGATGTGGATGTGGTTGTTGTGGTGAGTTTGGCAACCACCCCGTGAGTCACTTGCTACAACAACCATAGCCACAACCGCGAGAGGAACTCCAACGACAGATATCATAATCCCGCGCGCGAGTGGACGAGTGTTGGTGTGGCAATCAGTGATATTTTTGGAGTTAGCAGCATAAAACGAAACGCGCAACGCAACAAAACGAAAGACTTCAATGCAAGGCAAGGCAACAAACTCGTTTTATCAGCCTGCTCCAAACATCATTGGCAACCACATGGACCGCCTCGCCCCATGCCGATGCCGATGCCGATGCCGATCCGCTCAAGCTTTGATCGCATGCGTTGCACTAGCAAAACCCAAAAGCTCCCGCTTGCTCACTCTCGCTTTTGATTTGCTACCTACCTGCCGGTGGGCTGGGGGCTTCGCCTACCTGTTTATCAGGTTTTCCAGTTGTGCTTTGTCGCAACGCGAAGCCGAGCTTTCGCCGCCTGAACATCTTACGATCTTACGTTGTGGGGCCACTTGAAGACGGCGACTTCAGTTACTCGACGGCACTGCGAGCGTTCGAGTCGTTAACGATCTTTACCGGCGGTTGGTGCTTAAACGTTTCCCTCCTCACCGATCACCGATCACCGATCACCGCTCAGCGATTACCTTCCACGCTATAGCCCGGGCCCAAGAATCTTGGCTTGCACATCGGACCGCCGCAAGTCCGTGTTACCGTCAGAAACAGTGTGAGTGAGTGAGTTGGCATGGCCATTTGGAAATGCCTGTGGTTTCCAGCCCGTCCAGCCCGTCCAGCCCGAATCAAACCTGCCGCACCAGATACGAGACACCAGTGGCAGCAAAAGAGTGTTGGGGCAGCAGTGCGAGTCGCATTCCTAGGAATTGCCCGACTGCACCTAGAGTTCGATTGTTGTTTCTGCCCCGATCGCTAGCAGACCCTTGGTCCCCATTCCCCATTCCCCATTCCGCGGTCCGGGTCCGAGTCCGAGTTCGAGTCCGAGTCCGAGTTCGAGTCCGAGTCAAAATCGAAATCCAAATCCAAAGCCGCATCCCAGTCAGCAGCTTCGACTCCAATCAGAGCGCTGGTTAGGCAAGACCTTGCCCAGTCAGCCAAAATGAAACCACTTCGACAGCGAGTTCGCTTAACAGCGCCGCAGCGCTACAAAAGCGGAAAATCATTGAATTATGCTTGGGGGCTATGATTTTTCAGTGTTTCTGTTTTTATATCTGCTTCGGTTTCTGTGCTGCCTCCGCGGCTAAACGCTGTCTGCGGCCCTGCCAAAAGCGCATTTGATGTACGTGCATAGTTTTATGATTACTTGTGTGGAAAAAGTGAAATTTCGCTCTGCACTCCACTCTGGCTGCCACGAAGCAGCGACTCACAGCGCCTCACAGCGAAATCAAATAAAAAGCAAAACCAAACACACATTTACCAGACGCGAGATCCGAAATTAAGCATGCGCAGGCAAGAAAACCTAAGATAAATACTTGTAAATAAATAAACAGGGGCCAGCCAGCTTTTGGCCACATAACGAAGCCGATTATGTGAAGGTTGCAGCAGCAACTTTGGGCTTTGGGCTTTGGGCTTTGGGCCATCTCCATCTTGGCCATCAGGTCGCTTTGCCCCGTTGGTCATTTAATTGAGGTGACAATTGGCTGGCTTTGTCTTAGCCCGCTGTTGACACATTTCACTGAGAAAGCCACCGCACCGCACGCTTTGCACTTCGAAGTCACCTTCCTCTCCCGCAGCGGAACTGACCTACTGAAAGTCCAAGATGAACCACTTCAGTCCGCACATGTCTGTCACGCCATTGACGACGACATCATGGTGTAAATGGCTTAAATGTATGGCCCAAATGTAAAACCCATTTCGTTGCGTATTATCAACTGCAGCACGGCACGAGAAAACGGCAAGTGAATTGTCAGCCGCTGGCTTACTTTTTTGGCCGCTCAGTGTCACAGTGTCCATAATCAGCGGGAGCATATAAAGAGGGGGTCCGCAGTTTCGAATACTCTATAAAGCTGTGACAGGCAATTTTCTGGCTAGCCACCCGAAATCTCAATTACACATTTCTCCTGACCCGTAATAGAGGCTGGAAATAGTACAGAAACTCAAATTCAGCTTCAGCTTCAGCTGCACTAACTCAAAGTAAAAAGTAATAAGTCCAACCATGTGATTTAGTTGACAGTGACTTGGAGAAGTGCGACTCCTAATGTAATACCCTCTGCATGGGTAGCGCCTCGCCAATTGGGTCAGGGTAATTGCCTCCACTAAACGCCACTACCGCTTGTATCTCTTTGTGCAACACTTAAACGCAGTGAAATGATGAGACGAGTCAGCTCGATCTCTGCGCCACCAGGCTGATCAGAGCCGAGGAGACCGCTTTCGGCGCAGCTCGTACAAAACGTGTGTTTAGAAAGTAAGTTTCTATTGAAGTCGCATTCTGGCCGGGCAACCAGCAGCTGCTAATTGAACGAACAGCCACAGCCACAGCCACAGCCAGTGAAATCAAAAATAAAACAAGCTATTACATCAGAAAGCGCATTTGGATGGAATGCCGAAGAGCGCGATTGTCATGGAAAGGTGTTGTTGCGTCTATGGTTTCCCGTTCCGCAGATTTGCATACTTCGCGGCGAGCTTGGGGCTGATAAGAGTGGCTCAAGTTCTGGGTAAACACTTGGCACCGCTGACTCACACCGCCGACGGTCTGTGTAAACATTGGGGCCCGACTGGACTGCGGGGTTGCAGTCACTGTTCGGAACAAAGCAGCCCAGTGGGGCATGAACGCAGAACCCAATTAGCAGGCAAAGAGCCAAACAGCTGAAGCTAGTTGAAGGTAGCTGAAACCCGAATTTGAAATCACTGATTAATGGCCCCACTGACCAGTGTCGCCGAAAATTCATTTGAGGTGAAATAATTATTGGTTATTTGGTATTCAATGGGCATCGGTATCGGCTTTGCCATCGGCAGCGTCAGCGGCGATGCCAACAATGGTGGATCCAATAGCCAGCTGAATACAACAGCACAAATATTCAGACCCAGCTCGGGCAGGGCCAGAAGCGGAGAAGTGCGACCTTGCGGAGCTCGGAAAGCGCAGTAAACTCGGCAAATAAACTTCGTGGCTGTGTGCGTTGATAGGCTAGAGCGAACTCAAAGTGCAAAGTTTAGCGCTTTTAGCTAAAACAGTGGAGAAATCGTAGAATCACTAGCCAATCTCGCGAGCGTCCAAGAATCAGACCCTCAATTGTCGGCGAGTCGAGGAGCGTACGTGCCACATAACTCCATCTGGACTTCGGCGCATCTGGACTATCTATCGCACAGATAAGCGGCCGTTTGTATGCACTCCGGAGGAACTGAATCGAACGTCAAGGGACTACTCGATCAGGACGCAATTAAAGTGTTTCTATCGTTTATGGCCGTGCGCCGCCTGCAAATGGCCCGCTGGCTATTAGCTGAAATCCATTTGGCTTCATGTCGCTTCATTTGCATTGTTTTTTCTTTTTTTTGGCTTCACGTATGAATATGAATAATGGCATACGGCGCTGTGGCTGGAATTGCCAATAATAAAAATGTCTCGGCTTACGAGCGAAAGACACAAGTATCTGTATCTCATAAGTTGTGCGCTTGCGCAGCCCTGGCCTCGGTCAAGGTAACTCACAGGTTAACCTCAGCGGAGACTGAGCCTGTTGGCCCATTAAAAAGCGCTTAATGGCGCAAGGTCCGTCCCCGTCAGGAAGGGCGCACTCGACTGCTCCGCTGGAACAAAGTTTGCTGACTCGAAGGTTCTGGACTGGAGTCAGTCCGCCGTTGGGTTGGACTGTCGGATTGGTTTTTGGCTTTTGTGCTGCGATAAATGCGATTTCGGGCAAAGCCCGCATATTGACAAAGCGATGTCACAACAGCACAAGGCTAACACGCCCCAAAACGTGTCTGGGCCTTCTGGGCCTTCTCTTCTCCTATCTTCCATACGACCGGTGGCAAGGGAAAGACTGGGCAAAACTTAAAGAATGATCGCAATCTGAGAGTCATGATCGCGAGGCGATGGCCTAGGCCCAATGTCATTCAGAACAGAACGCAGTGATCAAGATGCGGTATTGAATGATTACTTTCCTGTTTGGCTGGCTGCCACTGGCAATTATAGATTAACGAGCTGAGACTACAGTTTAACCGGTATTACGGCTAGTGTGTCCGTGTATCTCTAGGTCTCCGTGAAACAGCGCGATATGCTTCATATATAATTTTATTTTGCATTTTAGTTAACAACTGCAAGGCGGTTTGCTCTCCACTCCAGCACTCTCCAGCACCCCAGACCCTGAAACCGACCTGGTCAACATGAACGGGCCGAAACACAAGTTGTGCACAAAACTCTCCAGCACCTATCTGCGAAAGTGGTGTAAGTATTCCATAGCGAAGCTCAGATAAGAAGCTCAGATAAGGGGTTAATTCCAAAACGCCCACATCGTTACCGGCAGCATTCCCATGCAAGAAATTACCATATAAATGCCCAGCTTGTTATCGTAATAAACCAATCGAACAACTTATCCACAACGCACTTGGAGTGGATCCACAGGTACTCGGAGCTGGCGATTGATCTAGCTATCGCATAGGTAACACATAGATAGCTCCACGTGCCACGTTCTTGTTTTAAGCCGAAAGTAAAGTTCCTATTTACTCGACTGGTTAGACTGGTATCCGAGCGGAAGTACTATAGGTTTTTACAGAGTACAACTGTATGGGATGATCTGGATGCCAGACGATGAGTTCCTATTTACCCGAGCATTCATTCCCTTTTCCACAATTGTCTTATTTTCGAAGTTCTTCTGACAGGCATACTTGAAATCCGGTTATAGTTTCAACTAGACTTTCCAGTTCTAGTGTATAGTTATTCAATCAATACTAATTGGCCGTATTTATAGATAATGGGAGATTGTAGGACTGCGAGTTAAAGGTCAAAGGGTCAGTGATTCATTCGCAATGCTCGATCGGCGATCTATAAATATTTACACGTATGTCCCATCCCAAACATTGTACATTGCAATCGGGAGTTTTTTTCTCGTGTGCCAACTCAAATATGCGTTCCGATCAAAGGCAGTACGCTTTTCACGTTTCCCTGCCCAATATCAAATGACTCACCCCACTTATCCAGTAATTTATGCAATCGGTGAACAATTGCTGAACAATTCGCATTGGTTTCCAGGGATTACGATTGTCGTCGCGGCGGCGCTGATAATTGGCGGCATTGTAGTGGCCTGTGAATTCACCGTGCTGATCAATGCGGTCGTGGACCGAATGGTGGCACTGCGTCCTGGCGCCAAGACCTTCGGATGGTGGGCCAAGCCCCCAGTGGAGCCCAGAATCAGTCTGTACATCTACAACGTAACCAATGCGGATGACTTCCTCAGCAACGGCTCCAAGGCCATTGTCGATGAGGTGGGACCCTACGTTTACAGGTAAGAGATCATAATTTGAAGCGTAAAAGGCATTTGGCTCAATACATTACCTCATCTGCAGCGAGACCTGGGAGAAGGTGAACATCGTGGAGAATGACAATGGCACGCTGAGCTACAATCTCCGCAAGATCTACTCGTTCCGCGAAGATCTGTCGGTGGGGCCCGAAGACGACGTGGTTATTGTGCCCAACATTCCCATGTTGAGTGCCACATCGCAGAGTAAGCACGCGGCAAGGTAAGTACTGCTCCGCTCCGCTCCGCTCCGCTCAAAAGTGTGTCCCCATTTTTGACCGTGAACTTCTTGGTTCAGATTCCTGCGTCTGGCCATGGCCAGCATCATGGACATCCTGAAGATCAAGCCATTCGTTCAGGTGTCCGTGGGTCAGTTGCTTTGGGGCTACGAGGACCCGCTGCTCAAGCTGGCGAAGGATGTCGTGCCCAAGGAGCAAAAGCTGCCCTACGAGGAGTTCGGCCTGCTGTACGGCAAGAACGGCACCTCATCCGACCGGGTAACTGTGAACACAGGTGTCGACGACATTACGAGATACGGCGTCATTGACAACTTCAACGGTCGCACCCATCTGCCCCACTGGACCACCGACGCATGCAACACCTTGGCCGGAACCGATGGCTCCATCTTCCCCCCGCACATTGACCACGATCGCATCCTGCATGTTTATGACAAGGATCTGTGCCGCCTCCTGCCCTTGGTGTTCGAGAAAGAAGTAATGACTTCAAACGAGGTGCCCGGATACCGGTTCACCCCACCAGAGTGGGTCTTCGCCGACGTGGACAGCCACCCGGACAACATGTGCTTCTGCCCCGCAGGCAAGCCGTCATGCTCCCCCAACGGACTCTTTAACGTCTCGCTGTGTCAATACGGTGAGAATAAACGCGGAATACCATTACCGACCAAATTCAACAGTAAAGCTCTCCGCAGATTCTCCCATCATGCTAAGTTTCCCGCATTTCTACTTGGCCGATGAAAGCCTGAGGACGCAAGTAGAAGGCATTTCGCCACCTATGAAAGAAAAGCATCAGTTCTTCTTCGACGTTCAGCCCGTAAGACCCAATGGAACAACCATCTATCCGCCAACCGTATACCTACTCAATTTTTTCGCAGAAAATGGGAACTACGCTGAGAGTTCGCGCCCGTATCCAGATCAATCTGGCCGTTAGCCAGGTGTTTGATATCAAGCAGGTAGCCAACTTCCCGGACATCATCTTTCCCATCCTTTGGTTCGAGGAGGGCATCGACAACCTTCCCGACGAGGTCACCGACCTGATGCGCTTTGCGGAGCAGGTGCCACCTAAGATCCGCGTGGCTCTAATCGTCGGTCTATGCACGCTAGGAGTGATTCTACTACTGCTGTCGACCTTCTGCCTGATCCGCAACTCGCACCGGCAGAGCACCCTGCATCTGGAGGGGTCCAACTATCTGGCCACCGCCCAGGTGGACATGAACAAGAAGCAGAACAAGGATAACCAACCCGCCAGATACTAGGCGCTCTAGTCGGTGTCTGGTCGCAGTACGAGGGTCTTTGGGTGACTTCGTATAGTATAAGCCGTAGCTAGTAACAGGGACCTGTCCGTCCTCTCCCTCTTCCACTTCCTCTTCCTCTTCCTCTTCCACTTCCACTCCCAATCCCAATCCCCACAACGATTCCCATTCCGAACTCCCTATGTCAATCCCGATCCCATCCCCGCAGAGGAATGTGCGTCTATGTAGTTAAAAAGAAATGGAGCTGGGAAGACTTGTATGTATTTGTATGTGTATCTGTATCTATTGTATTGTATGTAGGTTATCTTCGTAAGTAAGCGTTATGAAAATTTTGATGTGTAGTCTAACGATACAGTCGTGATCGCTTAAGGGCTCAAAGCTTCGACTTAGGCAATATTTGTTATACCAAAACAGAAACCGATCCCGTACTTGCTTTCTTTAACCCTGTTGAAATGAAATTTAATGTCCCATCAAGTCACAGAACTCGAAACGTTTCTCAAATAAAACAAAGTTCCGTCCTCGAATACAAATGTGCTTTATTAGACCAAATGCTGGACACGCTTCGCATTTGAAATTTATATTCTATAAATACATAACTTTATCGATCTAATGTACGATTTATATTCATTAATGTGTACAATAAATTACGATATTATTTTAATTAAAGATCTTCAATCCATGTATGTATAATGTTTCGCAAGCTGTGCCTTTTATAATGAGCATTGCTATCCAGATTTCAAAATTCCCAACGAATGCGAAACTTAATTCTCAACTGCGCGGAAAAAATACATTATTGAAAACAATGTCACTGCGTATTATAAATGGGTAACTCAGTTATATCATAAATCACAGGTAAGGAATCATTTCCCATATGCATTGTGTGCATATCGTTTGTCGGAATCTGATTAACAATCGATCCGATAAATTCCATTATTAGTATATAATATATTTTGCAAATTAAACTCTTATTATTAGTTGAAAACTACAATTTTTATGGTTTTACTCTCGCTAAGTTATTTCAATCCCAAATTCAGCAATTGGGACGTTTCCTGCTCAATCCCAAAAGTATGCAATCCCAAGAAATGTCAAACCAGGGAAAGTTAAAACTGCTCATTCTAATATAGACTTTTTCAAACTTGTATATCTACATTTTAGAGACTGTTAAAATGCAAAACTAATGTACAACCCAAAGCAACCGCATTAAAAGGTTAGTGCAATGAAAGTCTGCTGCCCTTTCTTAAATACACGGTCCGTAATGATTGATACATATTTTATAAATTATTACCCTAAGGCTAATTTATACGCGTCACATTAAAAAAATAATTTTTATGACATGAAATTAGTTCACCCATTGACCGTTATATTCAGTGAATGATACTTTTACTTTTGATTTTCTCACCGATCTTTGTAGACGGACATATGAACCAGACCGGATTCTGAAGCATAGCCATTACGCTGTCTATAAATAAGAGATTCTGAGCCCGGGGTAGATCACACGGACCAGCCAAAGCCAGACGTTAATGGCCAGTCATTTGTTTCGTTGCACGTTTGGCTGCCCGCGGCACCGATAAGAGTAGATTGATCTGTCTGTGCCTGATAAGCTAGCTCGCCTTTGCAAAGCGCCTGGGCAGAGTCGCCTGTTCAATGGCAGGTCATCCACACCTGCTCCCGATCAAGGTCAGCGCTGTCCCGGGGGGGTCTACCCGGCGAGAGGGGCATCTCAGGAGGCAGTGCAGCAGTCCCCATCCCTCGAGGACAATCTGCGCTATGACCATTTTATATGCTCGGTTCAGAGGTCCGCCGTTATCACTGCTATTCCCGGTGTTGGTAGCATCTGCTCCCGCTGCTTTGGTGATAACCCCTCTGCTATTTCGTTTTATAAACTTTGTTTTCATTCCATTTCGATTCAAATGAAACAAGAGAAGCAAATGGGAGGCGGAGGCTGGTGATAAGTGATTGCACGGCCATTGCCGAAAGCGTTTAGAATTGGACTCAAACGGATCGCGTGTTTTCCCTCGATCGGACGCGAATCACTCCCGTTTTGGTTTCAGTCAAAACCGTCCTTAGTAAATAATGAAGCCAGTTCAGTGGGTGAAAATATTGCTCTGCCTGATCCTCGCGGGCCTCAATGTATTCCTCTTCGTGGTGTCTTGTGGCGTGGACTATCGCATCTTGGTTGCTAGGGAACACATCCGCTTCCGCCAGGAGATGCCCACCATGGACAGTTGGATAAACTCGCCGTTCGGGAAGCTGAAGAGCTATGTCTTCAACGTGACCAATGCCGAGGAGTTCCGCAGCGGTCGTGACAATAAGCTTAAGGTGAAGGAGATCGGCCCCATCGTGTACAGGGTCGTGGGGTTCAACGACATCTTAGATCGCAACGAGACAAGCGTTAGGTATCGCAAGCACCGGTACCGCGTAGTGGAATTCCTCCCGGAGGAGAGTGTGGCACCCGACGTCCTTAACTGGACCATTACGTCCACAAACAACGTTATCCTGGGCGCAGCGACGAAGGTCAAGCATACGGCGCCACTCGCAGCCTTCGGTTTTGATGCCGCGCTCATGATGGAGGATATATTTGTTACAGACAGCATTTACTACTTCCTGTGGGAGTTCACGCGTCCCCTGCTGCAAACGCTCTCCAGAATCTCCAACATAAGACCCAACGTTGCTGTTCTCTTCAACGTAAGTGCCTCGCCTATCCGGCAGACCTCCTCGTTTCTTTCCCGCTAAGACTTTCCCGCAGGCTCTCAAGGAGAAGGAAGAGGTGTACACGGTCAAGATCGGCCCTGAGCGCGGCATTGAGAACTTCTTTCGCATCGAGACGCTTAACGACGAGGTGATCATCCGGGAACAACTTAAGCACACCCGGCGGTACGACTCCAACTCTTGTCCCTTTAACGTGTCCGGGGCGCTGGACAACTCGCTCTTTCCGCCCTTTGTCCAGCCGGATACGCCGCTGGACATAGTGGCTATCGAGTCCTGCCGGGTCCTTCCGCTGACGTACCAGCGCAAGCAGCGCTACAACGGCCTTGACACCTTCCGCTACACGCTGCTTCAGCCTTACCAGAAGCCTCCCGGATGCCTGGACACGAGCTACGGGATCAAGCTACCTGACGGAATGTTTGACGTATCCCAGTGTGTGATAAGTACGCTTCTGCGGCCATTAAATAACACGATTTCTAAAGTAGTAAGTCCAACACTATCCTATCCTCAAAAGATGACGCCCCCTCTGCGTTTTCGATGCCACACTTTTACGGAAGCAGCTACAACTGGAGCCAGCACTACGAAGGATACACACCCAATGCCGAGGATCACGAGCCATACATTTTGCTGGAGCCGGTCACCGGCATTCCCCTTACGGAGAAATACCGATTCCAGTCTAACATTCCCATTCCGGATCTCAGGAGGTTTAGCTCACGCCTAACACGGTTTAGCAACATGATGATTCCTAGTTTTTGGTATGAGTTCGTAAGTACTTTCCCGCTGCAATAGGTGCATAGTGCATATGATCCCTATCTATATATTCCTCTCAGGAAATGGGTCAGCTGCCCGGATTCGTGACCTCCCTGATGTGGATCAACGTCAACATTGTGCCACACATGCAGCCGTATTGCATGGTGCTCTTCCTGGTGCTGGCCGTGTGGAGTGCCCTAAAGGCGATTCGAGTGGCCTGCGGCGACCTCGGCTATGCGGGTCTCTTCCGGAAGTTCTGTGGCGACATGGGCACGGTCACGGCGCTAGAGACCAAATTTCAGGCCACTAACGATTCCCTTGACGTGGCTGTCAAATAGTGATCTACTTTCTAGACTGGACCCGTGTATACGTGTATACATATGTATGCAATATTTAGATTTAGGGTAGAGGTGTCGCTGCTGATGAACTATCAGTAGTCCGCCGTTACGTAATATACGATTTAGTGGAAAATTGAATGTGCCTCATTTCACCTTATCTGTCAGCCGGCCAGACGGCCAGACGGCCAGGTCCAAGCGCTCCCCTGCCGCCTGCCGCCTGCACCTCCACCTCCGCTTCCGCCTCCGCCTCCGCCTCCGTCACCAAGCAGGCAGTTTGAGGTCGCGGCTCTGTTTGATTCGCCCCGCCTCTTGTGCCGTGCGGCATGACACTGAAAACTTGGGCACGTACCGAAGATTTATTTTGCGTTTTATACAATCTGTGCATTTACTTTTTATTGTTAGTATTTCTTCAGCCTCCAAGCCGCCGTTGTTGTGGATTTTGCGGTTTGTTTACTTTTCTCTGCCTCGCTTACTTCTCCTTCTCCTTCCTGAACCTGAACTTTTGCACTTGTCTCATGATCTTCCCTGGCTTCGGTGCTGGTGCCCTGTCCGACTTCAAGGTAAGATACCCTTGGCCCCTTGCCCCCTTTGCCCCTTGGACCTGTTGGACCCGTTAACCCCACCGCCAAGCACCGCGTCCGGGAGTTTTTTTCCTTTCCGATCGTGCACTCGCGATTTGCATAAATCGATGCGAACCTCCAGCGCCCGGGGCTAAGGATGCCCCAATTTAAATGTTAATCACCGCGGACAAGCTGAAAGTTGTTTGTATAATTGGCACGAGAGTTATGTCACAGGTGAAGAGTCAACGCTGGTGATTTATTGACCGCCAAGCCTAGACGGAGCGGAGCTGATCCACCGAGCCAGCCAATCAGTAGAATCGCCTGCGTCAGAGTCGTAAAATGCTCATAATTATACGAGGGTATGAAGTGAATTTTGGCTTTATGGCCAATTATTGTTTGCCCCACCATACTACTAATTTCAAGTTGAGCTGCGCTCCATTAGCGATATCAGTTCCAAGTGCGGACCACCGCCTGAAAACCCCCGCAATATGTCCGAATTGTCCACCTGGACAGGGGTAATTCCCGATTTCTGAGCAGACCAGTTGGAATCGGACGGGCTGCGCCAAAACAAAACCCAATAACACTCGCCCCGACCGATGAGCTTTCGAAATCTGGTTCAGTCTAGACTGGTGTGTGCGATTCATGACGCCAAACATAATTAAAAGGGAAATGGAAATGCATAAAAGTGATTACAACACAGCGACAACAACTCTAGCACTACCGAATGCGCTCGTTAAGTCGGGAAAGAGTTGGAAAACCAACTCCAAGCTGATCCGAGCCGATTTAACAGCTGCGAGTCTCGGAGCAACTAAAACCAACTGGCAAAATCAACATGTAAATTTCAATTTTCACGTACGTCGATGCTTTTCCTACGAATTTCGTACGTGAATGGGTAAACAAACGACCGGGGTGTGAGAGATAAGTCTGTGATAAAACTCCCCATCCATTCCACCCTTTGAACCGCTGGCCTGAGTCTCGGACCACTTGCCGAAATTCGGCTGAAAAAACCTTAAGTCAGTCATCGAAAATCCGGTTCAGCTTGCCTGCTTTGGGTCTACATACACTGTGCCGCGACTTTGGCCAAACCCGCCGCCGCCTGCTCCCCGCCTGCTAAAGCTCCGACCGCCAGAGAGCTGACCATTGCGCTCAGTGTACGAGCCATCAAAGCTCCTGGTATAAAAGCGAGGCCAGCAGGCAAACTGCTCGCAATCCAAGTTGCGCCTTTGAACGCACCACAACTGCACCGGAATCACCAAAAGCCACCGGAAGAAAGGTGAGTAAGCCATTGTTTAAGCCGTGCTTAGTTGAACTGGACTAGTCCGAGCACCCGAGGATATGAGGAAAACTGCGCCACCACCACCGATTGCGTAAATCGAGCAGCTGGCCACGGGTCAGCAAGGACTGGAATATGGGGCGCAATGAAGTCGAAAGCGGCTAAGTCGACGTGGTGTTGGTGAAATTGTGAAATCTTTTTAACAAATATTAAAACCAATCGACCGCCAATTAGTATGCATATGCGATATATATGCCAAGGGTCATAAATAATGCATGAGCTGGTGGGCAGACCACTGAGAGCTTTGGGTGATTCTGTCGACATGCGTGAAAAACACATTAAAGCCGAGACTGACTGACGCCTTCTAATTATCTGCTTAGCCGGCAAACAAGAGACTGCCGTTTTAGGAATTGCTTTTCATAGATTACCTTTGCTTATTTGAATTTCTCGTCCGCCTTTCCAGACAATCCTTCAAGATGAAAGCCTCGCTAGCTCTCGTGTTTTGTGTGGTTGCCGGTCTTGCGGCCGCCGCTGCTCAGGATAAGTACACTAGCAAGTTTGATAACGTCAACGTGGATGAAGTGCTCACCAACAACCGAGTGTTGAATAATTACCTCAAGTGCTTGATGGAAAAGGGCCCATGCACACCGGACGGCCGTGAGTTAAAGCGTCTGCTGCCTGACGCCCTGCAATCCGACTGCTCGAAGTGCACCGAAGTCCAGCGCAAAAACTCAGAGAAGGTAATCAACTTCCTTCGCGTCAACAAACCCGGCGAGTGGAAGCTGCTGCTGAACAAGTACGATCCCAAAGGCACCTACAGAGCAAAGCATGAGGGACACTAAGCGCTTTGCTTGTACAGCATCTGTTGCTAAATGCACTCATTTTACATGAACCTTATTTAAATCAGAGATCCACAGTAAAGATTTTAGTTTTTTATACCTAAATGCGGCAAACGAAACTTTTATTCCAACGAAGGCGGTGGCTAATGCCAATATCAGCTATGAGTCGGCGAACAGTGCGGATAATGGTAGTCATGAGCATATGTTATTTGGTCTCGTTGATGAGGTCGATGGCCCTAAACTGGTTGGCCACATTTACGGTCCAGTCCGATTGCTGCCCGGCGGTGAACTCTTTCACAAAGCGGTAGTTGCAGATGAACACCTTGTCCTGGTACTCGGGAAGGGTTCTGCAAAAAATGCGAGTGTGAAGGGCATAGGTTTCGCCCAGTGGCAGTCCAAACTTACCCCATGTTCCAGGGTATCTCCTCGCCGCGTTCCCGCATCTCGGATAGACCACGCATTACGTGAAACACCATGGTGATCTCTACGAAACGCTTCTGCAGCTTGTCGTTGGCATCGTCGAACATAATGCCAACCTGGTAGGGGAAGCTAAGGTATATGTCGCTCTCCTTAATTTCCAGCTGCCTCCGCTGCGTCATTGACAGTTTTTGGATTACCGGCCTAAGCTCCGCGATAGCCTCAGGCGAGACAAGATTGTCCAGCGAGTCTAGGTCGCCACCCATCAGTTTTGAGGAGACTACCTAACAGGGATAAGAAATCAGTACGGTTTATGCAAGACGGAGCATGACGAACCTGCATGGCTTGCTTGGCGCCGTATATGAACTCCTTGAGTTGAAACTCGCTGTCGAAGTAGGGACGAATTATGAACTGGATGGTGATCCAATTCTTCAACGTGTTCAGCGCAGAGGGCCACACGATCTCTGGGAAGTCCATTAGGCGAGGCAGGCGGTTGAGGCTCTCCCTGGCCTTCTGCTCCTTCTTGTCTTGCTCCTGCGGCAGCGAGGCGAAGGACCGACTGGCCGGTTGAGTTGGCTTCGAGATGGAGGCAGATATGGGGCCAGCCTCCTGTCCCCTGGAGGCTGCCACTGTGGGTCTGGGCTGCAAGCGCGTCAGGGATAGTCGGGCCATGCCCAGGCAGCGTCTGAGCGTGTGCTGCATTGTAAAAATTGCTCTTTAAACAGGTGCAACTGGGCTTAAAAGTTGTTTTTGTTTTGTTTTCGCCAGCTTAGTGTGACCGGAGATGGATCATTAAAATATACCAAGCCTTGTTACTTAATTGCTATAACTAAATTCGAATAACAAGCATATGGCATAGTCTTGCACATGCAAAGTGCTGGAAGCCGCACAAAATAGTTATTTGTTATTCAATAATTTTTGAAAGAAGCCCTGCCACCCCGTCAGAACTAGTTGATTTCCGAGGCGTTGCCAGACCCACGATTCTGCTATCGATGTATCGATAGCACCCTCCAGAAAATGGTGCTGACTTCCGGCTGTCAAATTTTTCTTTCTTTCCCAGCCACGACGAGGTCGACAGCATGAGGTAGATTTGTGTTCGTAAATATGAGCGAAAAGTCGCGCTCGCAGTGCCAAATGTTTGCAAACTGTGCCGGGCGAATGCGGGCCGTCCACTGCCGGGCGGACAAGTGCAATTCTGTTTTCCGGCAGTTGTGAAATAACCAAAAATGCGCCGCTCACACACACCAGCAGACAGGCGCATCTCAGCACGCTACTTTCGAAATGATGGACTAACAAGTATCCCTCCTTTGCAGTTCTCTAAAGCTCCAGAAGAGGCTCGCAGCCTCCGTGCTGCGATGCGGCAAGAAGAAGGTCTGGTTGGATCCCAATGAAATCAACGAGATCGCCAACACAAATTCGCGTGAGTAGAAATGGTCCAACACGAAGTGGAAACCCAGCTAACTGTGTGTTTATCCCATTCCAGGTCAGAACATCCGCAAGCTCATCAAGGATGGTCTGATCATCAAGAAGCCCGTCGTGGTCCACTCCCGCTACCGTGTGCGCAAGAACACCGAGGCCCGCCGCAAGGGCCGTCACTGCGGATTCGGAAAGCGCAAGGGTACTGCAAATGCCCGCATGCCCACCAAGCTGGTGTGGATGCAGCGCCAGCGCGTTCTGCGTCGCCTGTTGAAGAAGTACCGCGACAGCAAGAAGATCGACAGGCACCTGTACCACGACCTGTACATGAAGTGCAAGGGTAATGTGTTCAAGAACAAGCGCGTCCTGATGGAGTACATCCACAAGAAGAAGGCTGAGAAGCAGCGCAGCAAGATGCTGGCTGACCAGGCCGAGGCTCGCCGACAGAAGGTGCGCGAGGCCCGCAAGCGCCGCGAGGAGCGTATCGCCACCAAGAAGCAGGAGCTCATCGCCCTGCACGCCAAGGAGGACGAGATCGCTGCCAAGGCCGCCGCCGCGGGTCACTAAGCAGTCCGGCCTCGCTAGTCGAGGTACTCCATATTGATAGTACTGTTTATCATCTGAATAAAACACCTTTAGTTTGGCCGAAATGATTTTGTACAAACGTGAAACACGCATGCTTCTTAATGGTTGTCATCTGTGACCAGTCGTAACGTCAGGGAATTTGGTTTAATGTGTCTTGTTGGTACTTGCATTTAATCACTGCCTGCATAATTATAGAAGCGAATCGAATTTTTGAAATTTGAAAGCTGGAATCGTTTGCCCACGTCCAGTTTCGGAGATATGAAATTTAAAAATTTTCGAAAATCAAAAATTGACTTTTTAATCGCAATAAAATTGTTTGCCCACCCTTTTGAAGATTGAAAAAATTTTTAGTTTAGAAAATATAATCCACTAAAGAATTAAACGTTTGCTCATATCTCAAAATTAAATATTTTCAAAAAAAAAACCGTTTGCAAACGATTCAAATTTCAAAAATTCGATTTTGCCGAACTCGGCTTCGTTGAGCTAAATATATAGAAGGCCTGTTGCACTTCTTTGTGAATTCAGATTAATGACAGTGATACATCAAATGAAAAATAAGTGGATATTATCTCGTTTTAATAACCGGCATATCCCAGCCCCTTTGGTTTCAGGTTAACGGTGGACTATTTATGCCTGATATATGAATAATATATATCGACCGACCAATGCTGTCAAATCGGAAAATATTTATTCACTACGAGTATAATAGAAATGATGTGTTGTCCATAGTTTTAGCTTCAAGCCACCACAGAATGCAATGAATTGGGATATTCGATTAATCGTTCGTTGATAACTTGCGAACAAAAAAATTAAAATTAATAATTTTTTAGTATTAATCGATACTAAAAAAAGCTCCCAGTTTCGTTCCAGCGGAGCCGATTCGTCATCCGTTGCAGCTCTTGCAATCCATTCTGCTGCTAGCCTTTGGCCATCATCAGGCAATATTACACTACATATAATATTATTTTCACTACATAAAACTAAAAATGTTTCAAGACGTTGTGGGCCAGACCCTAGATGAATGCAAAAGTAATTACATCGACATCCCGGAGCACGAGAGTGAGAGATATGGTAAGCACTTTACAGCACTGATGTCAATCATTTTCGGAATACTGAGATCGCAGAGTGCACAGCTGGACATCCTCATCGATGAGTATAGCTTGGAAGGTAGGTTTGGGTAGCCGTTCCTGGTGGATCTCGCATCCTCAGGCGGTAAGTTCACGGGACCTTGGACCATTCCCCTGAAACGAAAATAATCCACACCCGTTCCCAATCCGTTTTCGCCCTGACTCATCATCATAAACAGAGTACTGCGCATCAGTCCGGTCGTAATCAAGATCCGCCGCCCATTCGTTTCCCTCTCGTTCCCGTTCGTCCTTTCGCGTCGGTTGTTTTTCGCTACTTACCGCGTCGTTTCTATTCCCCAGGAAGCGTGGGAGATAAGGTAAAGATCGTGAAGCCCAACGAATTTGATTTGGTATTTAAGTTGCAAGTTCCGTACTACGAAAGCATCGCCGTGACGCGTGATCCGAACATTCCGGGCAACGTACTACTCGATATGACGCGCGTGTTAGAGCTTCTCAAGAACGATCCCCGCGAGGACTATCAGGGCATTCGGAAACTGCTTCAGACTCAACTCGTAGATGCGCAAAACTTTCTCGTCGTGGACAAGCTCCGTTCGTGGCTCCAGAGCTTGTTCAGCCAAGCACTCAACCTGATAGCAGATCGCGTGGAGCTGGCTGACGGCGTCGTGTCCCAGCTGAAATATAGGACTTGCGGGCCGGCCCACACAATCGTCGTGTACGGTGACTATGAGTACTCTGTCGACTTCGTACCCGCTATCCGTTTGGCGGCCAAACAGAACGTGTTGCTCATGGAGCAGCTGATGTACTACGTACGCCCCGATTTACTTTACTGGGAGGCGATTCCCAAGCCTCTGAAAATCAAAACTGAGACCAGCTGCATCTCCTTTCGCTCCTCCTTTTACTCCGCGGAGAAATTAATGCTGCTCGGAAAGCACGAGAATTGCCGGGATGCAATCAGGTTTATGAAAAAATTTCGCGATGTTAAAACTAACTTAGGCCATCTTAAGAGCTATTATATTAAAACTTTATTTCTTTGGAAATTTAGGCAGGTACGAGATTCCTACTGGGAGAAGCCGCTCTCAGACATTCTGGCCGATGTAAGCATGAAGTGCCTTCAGTAAAGCGACAAATGTCATAATAAACTCCAACTAAAATCCTACAGATGTTCGGCGACCTGGCGCAGTACTTGACGCGGGGAGTTCTGCCCTTTTTTTGGGATCCCGAGCTGAACATGCTCCACGATTTGACCAAGGTCCAAGTTAACGAAATGTACAAGTGCGTCCAACGGTTTCTAGCTGTGCTTAGGGGCGACGGCATCCGCCAGAATCATACTTCGAGGCGTCTCGTTCTTCGGGGATTTAGTAAGCTCTTCTAGTAGTTGAAGTTCGAGCCTGTCGTTATAGTCTGTTCGTTTCTTAGGTCACAAAAACGAAAGAAATGTGGAACGAAATGGTATCAAGGGCAGCACTGGGTCAATTACAGGAAGGTTCCCCTCCTATAAATGTCCTCGAGGAAAGAAGACCTGGAAGAAAGCTACCTAGATCTATTAGAATCTATTAGAATCAGAATCTTTAATATCTTTCAGTTTGGTATAGTTTTAGTAGTTTACTTTGATTAATTGAAATGTATTTGAAATGTAGTCCCAAATTGTGTCTAAATTTAAGTTGACTGTAATTTGGTTCTATATTGTAATCGAATCTATGTATATGTATTGTATGTAATCTCTAGCAATTCTTGAATGCACTTTATTAGTATTATTTTGAACATCAACTGTTAGTCGGCTAAACTTCTCTGTTCCTAGCAGATTCACTAGAAACTACTTAACCCTAATCTGAAATCATTGTAGATCTAACTATGAGTTGCATGACTCCTACACAGTAATATATAATATACTATATTCTATTATCTATAATCCTGACTCTGCCGCTCGTAAAGCGATCAATACAACCTTTTCTAACACATAATTAGATCTTACTAATATTTACATATTTCCTCGTCCCACGAGGAGGTGTGGCCGTGGGACACGCGCGTTATGTTACAAAAAATCTATGTGTATTGATTTTGTTAATCAAAATCTTGAAATAAACTTATTTTTGTTCCACGTCAATTCAGATGAATTTCTTTCTTTAAGTTCTTTGGTTAATACATAATCAATAAAGAACGAAGTAATGATACAAAATTACTTTGCAACGTTCATTATTTTGCCGCTTATCATCATTTATTTTTGAACAAAACAACCAAGTAAATTTAATTTTCGAATCACTGCTTAACATCGTTAACATGTGCTGCCACACTTAACAAGACAGCTGATGGCACATCGATAGCCACGAGCTGAGTATCGATAGTTCTATCGGAGCCTCTGCAGCCCTGGCTCGGGCTGTACTATAAAAGCAACTGGCAACGCTCCCCTCTCCGTAATTTTTTTTCAAAATTCTTCTCGTTGGCTGCTCGTGTCGAAGCTGGAGCTGAAATTAAATTAAACTCGGTGCGCGTGCAGACTACTTAGAATTCCCATATTTAATTGGTTTGGATGAGATCGGCGGCCAAAGCCAAACCAAAGTCGGGGTCTAATCGAGCTCGGTGCGTACATGCAAATTTTTGGCATAAAACAGCCGCGACTTCTTGGAGGCAGCGCACTAGACACAGCAGTTCCGCCGGGGCAGCAGCTACTCCTATTCCGAATCCAACCCAATCCAAGCAAGTGAGCTGAAGCCATCCCAGTCACCTGTGCCGATTTCGTAATCCCAGTCAGGAATACTCCCATTCCAAACGCGAGTGAAAGTGCGCGAGTGTTGGTGCGGCCAAAGAAAATTTCTCGAACTACATATTTGCACCAACAGTAGTACATAGTCATCCGGAACACACAGAAGTCATCATGAGTGGATACACAGACCTCACCAAGCTGGAGACAAGTCGGTAAGTCGGAATCCGAGTCCGCTAGTTAAAGCGTTTAAGTTCAATTTGCCCAAGTGATGCTAAATTGATCTCCCTCCCCTCCCGTTCCAATTCCCGATCCGCCCAAGCCCCGCACCGCCCTCTCCGCCATCTCATCCGAATCCGAAAACGAATCGCTCTCTTTCGTTGATTTACTCGCCTCTCAAATTGAATCCAAACCGCACCCCGCGTGCGTTTTCTCTTTCGTTTGCACTGCCACCGCCACCGACGAACGAAAAACGAGATACAAGAAATTTATCGTACGATTTTTCGTTGGGCAGAGGGACGGGCGGCCATTCAAACACGAAAGAAAAATACAACAACAAAAATAACCAAGCCAGCGCTAATATGACACAATCGGCTATATATTGTACACCTATACAGAAGTATGTTGGTGCTTTTAGCCGTTTGTTTGTCCAAATGCTTCGAGTGAGCCAGCGGAGGGAAATCACAGCTTTCGGATAAGCGATAAGATGCCTTATCTGTGGCGCTTCTCCGGCCCACTGACACCAGTCCGCCAGCTATCGGCTATGCCCATTACTCATCGCAGCTAGTGCTGTCGCTGTCTGCCTCCTTGGGCCGCTTAAATCGCAGAAAATTCTCTGATTCACCTCGTTCCGCTGGCAGTGTGTCACTTTTTGAGGCAGGTGTCGCCTTGGGCGCCAACTTACGGCCGCCAATGCGCATTGCCCGATGGTCGAGCCAATCCGGCCAAAGCAGCCAACCCGGCCACCGAGTAGGTAGAATATCTAATTTGCGGGCGTATCAAAAATCGATTATGCTGGAGGTCGCGCGCAGCCCAAGCCAAAGTAAACCAAATATTGGTCAACTCGGTTCAAAGACTGCGTATATGTATATGTACATATGCATGCGTATGTATGTGCCGTTGCTCAACATTGCAAATACGAGAAATACCACTAAACACGGCCGTGCAGGGGGGAGGGGCGTGCAGGGGAGGGCAGAGCATCGCCAGCGATTCATTCATCTTGCTCAGCTGATGGAGGCGACTCTGGCCACTGTACAGTTTCTGGGCAACATCACGCCACTCGCCAGCAAAGAGAAAACAGCGCGCACCGAAGAGAGAGCGCGAAGAGAAGCGTTTGATTCGCTTGCCACATAAAGCCAGCTCGGCGTCGTCATCAGCCACCCACCAAAACATTAAACCACCACCCCTTCACCGCCCTCAGCAGCCGCTGAGCGAAAAAGTCGCCTGATTTCGACGTTGTATGCGGTGCCCATCCTCTCCCGCCGCCTACCCCACCACCCACTCCGCCCTTCTTGGCGCGCATGTCGCGTGACGCTGGTCGGGCTTAGCCAAATTCCCACACAAGGCAAGGAGTAACAGTAGCACACCCAGCAGGTGTGCCCATGCCTCTTGGCTGGCAGCATGTGGCGTGTTGCCCAAGCCGGCGTTTTTGGGCTCTCGGGATCTGTTCAAAAGAGTCCTCAGAACCAAGGAAAGGTCAATAGCGCCCTCCAAAGATGCAGTAATAAGTTCAACCAGCGTGTGGCCAGGCCAGCTTTACTATAACTACCTATGCAAAGCAAGGGTCGTGGTCAGGGATAATAACTATGATGGAAAATAAATGGAGGCGATTACTCAGGTTCCACGAGATTGCAATCAATTATGGTCGAGTGTCCAAGCGAAAAGCGTTGATAAGATGGTAATTGTTTTCGCATTCCTACGCGGATTCCATGATTGGAATCCGCTGCAATTAGCTTAATTAGTCACTTGGTTGAGTGGCTGGGAATCTTCCGTCGACGTCCACGACATCTGGCCGTGCCAGTGGAAAGAACCTTGACACCCGCCGCCAGCTTCTTCTAGATCTAGACCTTATTCTGGTTCTAGACCACAGTCTACCAATCTCGGTCAGCAGAGCTCGGAGCACGCAGTGCCCGCGTGGCCACCCCCAACCCCACCACCACCTCGGCCAACCGCGCGTTACACTTCATTCATCGATATCTAGATTTTCTAAGTTTGTTTGCCACGGCACCGGGGGCGAGCGCGGGCCAGGGATAGTACTGTAGGGTAGAGGTCTTTAAATGGCGCAGTCACTGAAACTAAATTTATCAGTGCGCTCGGCGCTCGCTCTGTCAACTAGCTGCGATCACGCGGCCCCGCACTGGCTGCCCGCATGCCGTTCCGCCCCGCCCCGCTCCGCCCCGGGCAATCTGGCCGCATTAAATGAGAGGTGCGGGAGATACGCAACTACAGCTCCGTCTGGGAACCGTCTGGCGACGATAAGCTAAGCCGCCCCTGGACTTTGGCTGTTCCAGCTCCAGATATCAACAACTAACTTCCATTCCCGGCGGGTTAATGGAGGGGGCTCAGGCAAGTTTATGGGGCTTGACCTGGCGATGTTACGCGATCTTTTCGTGAAATTAAAGTTAATAGACCAGCTAGGATTGTATAACCACTGTTTTGAAGCTAGTGAGCAAAGTCGGGCTTCGCCCTCCGCACCCCACCACCATCTGGCCCCCGACAGCACGTGGACGCGTTAAATTGGCTTCGGAAACCAAAATAGAAATCTTTCTGTCCGTCCGTCTGGGCTTTGTTTTAAGAGCCACACGAGCACTGTCAGGTATAAAGCACCAACTGGTTTTCTATTTTATACAAATTGAATTTGCGACAACGGCAGCGAATCGCTGATTTGCATAGAAACCAATTCATATATATCATACGCCACGTTGGCCAGCGGGGAGGCGCACCCTTCTCCAAATCCGAAATCTTCAAAGAAAGATAGTTTCGAGTGGCGGAAGTCTGATCGCGGCAGACTTAACGTCGCTATAGAACGATCAGCGCTTGGTCCAGTCTGGCGTGGGGTGGCGTGGTCACCAATCACGCAGACTAATGTCCAATCCAAACTGGTTCCCCTGCACACGCTCTACTGGTTTACTGTCCGCTGGCACAAGCTCATCTTTCGATTGTTCTGTTTTTTCAGAAACTGCCTGCGCCGCATTGCCCGTCACGATGAGCAGCAGTTCTCCAAAGACAGCATTGTCAATGTGATGGAGAAGTTTGTGAAAACTGTCAACATTATGGACGACACCATACTGGTGCCATGCAGGCTCATGGATCGACAGGTTGGTACCGCATAGCCTAAAACCCATAGCCCCCCGTTTGACCAGCCATATGGATCGCAACCAACAACTTATGGCTCCCTCTTTGCATCATTTATCCCCAGATCGGCGACAGCACTGACATCATCCCAGCCACCGGCAAGGACTCGACCGCCAACCAGCTGACACAGAGCTCCAGTGCCCACGGCAAGCGGGGAGCGTCGCAATCGAAAAATGTCCAGGACTTTCTCAGCGCCTCCGAGTTGTTCAATCTGTACAACATGCTGAACTCGCTGAAAAAAGATCTGCTTTGGACCGCCAACCAGGAGGACGACGAGCAGCTGCACCCCCAACCGCAACAGCAGCCCAACGCCAGTTCCAGTTCCACTTCGAGCTGCAATCCTAGCGAGAGCAAGACTGAGTCCAACAGCGGCAGTCCAAGCACAGCCGCTTCCGGCAGTGTCAAGGGCCATGTGCGCCGTACCTCTACCGCCTCGATGATGTCCACCAACTCGGTGAGCAACATGAGCGACTCTGACTCGGACATATCGCAGGAAAACGACTCTGGGCTAGAGTCCGATGGCAACAAGAGCGACAACGCCCAAAGCAGCGACGGCAGCGACATCGTGGACGTCGCCAAATCGAAGCAGGGCTCCGGGGACAAGGCCACGGAGCTGGCCAAGCGCTGCCGGAGGCATCTAAATGGTCTGTACCAGTGCCTAGAACAAATGACAGAGGCGGCCAACTACCTGACCGCCAGATACCAAAGTGATATTGGGCCCGTCTAGGACCGCCAACTCAACGCCTTCTCGACCCTCTTTTACCTACTCCTACACCTACACCTAAACTATCACTTCCTTTCGAGCTGGTCGGGGTTAACTTCATACCATAGTCGCGGGCGGGTCTTTACACTCATTAGTATCAAGTGTGAGGTCTTTGTTTAACTTTAACTATAACTGTATCAAAATATCTATATCTATGTATATGATTATGTATATGTATATGTATCTTGAGGGGGTGCTAAGCAAGACATATGAGAATCGTATGTGTGCATGAGGATTGTATAAATGTATAACTGAGGATGATAAATAACTGGTAGATATAGTAGTGGATAAAGCAGCGCCTAAAGCAACAAAACAACAAACGTTCTATTGTAAAAATTGTAACCTCTTCGTTGTATCTCTCTTATGGGTTTTAAGGGGAACCAAAGTCAAAAATCACAGTACCCGTCGGGGCTCCACTGCGCCCAAGTCAAAAAGTTATCCACGGCGCAGCGGCGTCACCGACCCAAATATCCTCTTCTTTACAATTGATTTTCGTATATATATATTGGATAGATCGCTATGGGAACTGCAACACAACACTAAAGCAAACAATGTTCAACAAGTACAAGAAATCTAATTTCTAACTAAATTACGAATACGAACGTAAGTGAAGTGGGA
This sequence comes from Drosophila orena, assembly GCA_005876975.1. Taxonomy (NCBI): domain Eukaryota; kingdom Metazoa; phylum Arthropoda; class Insecta; order Diptera; family Drosophilidae; genus Drosophila; species Drosophila orena. The sequence goes on along the minus strand of VCKV01000103.1, from coordinate 8,111 downwards.
GCTATGCTGGTGGAGACGGGACCACTTCACTTTTAGCCTGTATGCAAATTTATATATTCCACAATTGTTATTGTAATTGTTTAAGCCAACTATTTGTGCCGTTATGTTTCGTTTGCTTGACTCTTCCCAGCCAACCAGTGACATCCAGTGCACACAGTGGTCTCAGTGCGAGTGCGGGGGATCATCCCAGATCCCACCAAAAGTCACCTGGAGGTCCGACTGCATGTCCCTGGTTGGGCAACGAGGACGCAGAGCAAACTGTAAATTACTAACGTTAATAGCGCTTGTGCGAGAGCTAAAAGAGAATTATTTATACACAATAAATAAATTTTACTTAGAAAATATATTCCGCCTGCTCTTTTACTGTGGCTGTACTCTGGTCAGCCCCCCTGTGTCCCGCTTTTTGGGGCTTGGCAACGACAAAGAAAGTGCCAACGGTGCTAAATTTCAGTTCTGGCTCGTGCGATCGGTGCAAAGGCCGCTTGGATCAGCGGAGTCGAGCGGTTGAAAGGTGGCATTGGCTATTTTAAAAGCGCTATTTAGATTACAGTGGTTACTCCGTAGGCGAACCCAGTTTTGAAGAAAAGTACATGCTGGGGCACGACTTATTGTCACTCTTGTAATCAAAATAACTACGGAGATGTTTAAACTTAGATCAATACCGCCATCTCTACTCCTTCTAAAAGTTATCTTTTAAGATTCTAAGCTGGAAGTTAGTTCTATAATTTTGTTATTATAAATTTGATCGAAATTGTTCTTGAAGTACGTCAGTCGTAGTGATATCGCCCTTTTAAACGGAAATACCTCTTTATCTTATCCTAGTGAAGACAAAGAGTCGATATTATTTGTATTTATAGCAATAACTAACCAGGTCCCCTTATAAGCCTATGTGCCTCTGCAAATCTTAACTTTCACTCCGAATCGGAAACGTTCCAATCTAATCACACCTCCAGGTTGTTTAATGAAAGCAAACGCGTGCCACATCTTGAGAGTCACTGGTATTATTCCTCTGGTTACTTTGGTTGGACGTAACTCGGGGAGAGGGAACTCGGGTTTCCTCGAACCACTTTTGGGTGAAGCCTATGAGGCAACCTTATCGCCGCATAGATAAAGTGCTTAAGCCGGGGCATTCGTTCAATAACAAACAAAGTACCTCCCCGGCCGTGAAAAACTAGCGATCATGCGACTGACTCATGGGTACATCTACCAATATCGCTCAAGTTCAGGGCGGGGAAGGACCAGGGAACTGGAGGCCCTCGAGTTCCTGGATTAAGAGCTACGATAGTGGTGGGCGGAATCCATCTCAATCTGAGTTCGGTTACTATTCTGATGAGTATGTATCTGGGCCAAGTTAATAGTGCTTTTGCCGCGGCCACTTGACGGCTAGTTAGTGTTTATTTCTGTTTTCATTTTGGCTGTGCTCTTGGACGCGGCCTTATCATGGTGGTGTCTAGAAGTGCTACCAGTCTAACGGAGAAGCCATGAACTTATTTCGTGCTTATCGGCAGACTCCACTTGAGCGGTTTCCAGGGTCTTCCTCCTGGCCCACTGAATTGGGTGGGAACGAACCCGGCTGTGAGTCCGGGGGTTTCTTCTTCTGAGACGTTCTACGTCTCCGCTCAGGCAATCAATTAGCGCCCTGCTAAGGCTTCCGCATCGCCGGATGGTCCGGCAGGGGAAGTGGGGTGGCCAACCATTTGCCAACTGCGCCAGTCTCAGCTCGGGTTTCTTTTGAAACTTTGTTTTGGCCTGGTGGATTGCCTTAGATTTCGGCGGCTGTGAGCCAAAACTTGTTTACGGTTCTAGTTGCCTTCGGCTTCCGCTTGTTGTTGGCCATTCGCTCGCCTTAACCCCGGACGACGGCGGAGATAGACGGAAGTATCCAAGATCGACGAAGATCGATACTGTGGCTATGCTGCCTTGTTGCCTCTCCGTTTATTGACCCCGTCCGGCCCGAAAGCATCTGAACCTTGAGCCGAGCAAGGGAACCGCCTTCAGCCCCCGCTCCAAGGAATTAGCATAACTCGGCGGCGACAAAAGAAAGTCGGAGTCAAAGCGTGAGTCAGCAGTTTGGACCGTTTTGTAATGGCTAAGCGTTTTGGTACTGCCCAAGGTCGGAGTCCAAGTGGCCAAGGCTGGAGCTGGAGCTGGTGCACTTCAGCATTGAGCTGCAGCCATCGCCGCAGCTGAGAAACGAAGTCGGAACCAAATTTTATCACGTGCCGTGGCTGAGGTCCGAAAATAACTCGGCATGCAAATCCAAACGAGAAATTAATTAATAACGGCACTCCAACCAGCTCCATCGCAGATTAGCATGAAAGGTCCGAGCGCATCGAGAAACACTTCCGTTTGACCCCAGATCGACGTACGCATGCGGAAGCTGAGAGATCTTGGCTCGCGCCTTAACAAGTGTGTCTACCTTTGACTGGATTAGCGAATCGCCGCTAGGGCCGCCTTCCCAGTAACCGCTTGCTTCCTGCTTCCATTCGCGGATGCTGGTCTCGTTATGGCCGCGGATCGATGGATATGGTTGGGGTTCTGCCGCCGAATCGGGCCCCGAGAACAGAATTCCGCATTATGCTGTCAGCAGTACGTCACATTGCTGAATAGTCCGGCCCCTCCTGTCCGCACGCCCAACCCCTGCCCATCTGCGAGCCGCAACAGATGAATAGCCAAGCGCAAACAACGCTTACGATCTTGCGGGGATGGGCGGGTTGGCGGGTTGGCGGGGCCCGGGCCGTGCTGGCAGCCAGCACTGCGAAGTCGGTTCATGGCTGTAGCCTCTGGTACAAAGTCCAAAAACTCGAAATTCGACTCACACACACACGTCCAGAGCCGAGCTGGTCGAGCTCACACGGCAGACATTACAGAGCGCGCTAAATCGCGCTAAAGATATTCATTCACGAACATTCTGCGGATCTGTGGAGCTAGTTTCCCAATCAGCGTTACCCTAATTACCCCCACCCCCACCCCCACTCCCAGCCCTAACCCCAAAAGCCAAAACCCGATTCCCGCCCCCAGGTGGGATGCACCGACCCTCTCAAAGTCCAGCGACCAACGTGATCTCCGGCGGAATGGGAGCGAGCGCTAATTGAGCACCCTCGAAATTAATTAGCTTGACCCACTCCACACATTAAAGGGGAACTCACATTCGCATAAAGGTGGGCAAGTTCAGAAATCCAAAGAGCCGTCGTGACGTCAGTGGCTTTCCGAGACGTAGGCACTTGTAGCCGAGAAGCCAGGAACAGGTTCAACGGATGGATGGAAGGATGTTGCTCATCATAGCAATCATCATTTTGCAATTCTCCAGTAAGGCGGATCATCATAGTACGTACAGTTTAGCTAGCTAACAAGGGAGAGGAGTAATGTGTAACCATGATCGGTTGCAATATGATGCCGCTGAGGTGGGTGCCATTTTTGGCAGGCAACTGTGACCTGTTTGTGTAGACGCAGTCAGAGATCAGTTCGAGTTGAAAGCCCCCGGTTCCTTGATGTCGACAATCAGAACCGGACTATCCGCTACGCAGCGGGCTGATCTGATTTTTGCATAGTGGGGCATGACTGGGCTATTTTTCTTTGTCATCTGTGTTTCTTTGTACCTGTGATACCCACCGCCTGCCCTACAGAACCCCCTTCTCATGTCGAGGTGCAATTGGCTTAGTATTGCGCACATTAGTCTCAAATTGCGAAATTTCGAAGATGTCGCTGACGCAACATTGAGAACTGGACAATAACACCAAGGGGAATATCACTCATACGCCCTGTGCAGCAGTGTGGGTAATTACACGCTTACAAGAGGGCACGGGCAAAAGCTCGGACTTGAGTCACACGCACACCAACACAGGCGAGTCATTGGACTAGTTTCATAACTGCCAAAACAACAACGTGCCCCTCTGCCCACCTGTCCGCCCCACCTTTTTGGAGCTGCAGCTCGGCTTGGCCCGACTCGGATTCGGATTCGGTTTGAGTTTCTGTATCGGACTTAGTATCGGGCTCGGCCGGGCTCAGGTGAATCTGAATGCCACACACCTGGGCATGACCTTCATGGCTAAAAACAGCGGTTGCGGCGACGCCACCTCGCTGTCCCCCGACACGGCAACTGCGACAGCGGCAGCGGCAGAGCCCGCGACTGCGCCGGCGCACCGAGCCGACGCTAAAGTAACATTTTACGGCCAAAACCCAAAGCGGCGACAACAACAAGAATCTCAATAATAATAACAATAATCGACAAAGACGTTAAAAAGCAGCAACAACGCACAACAGTCAACACGACGACAAACAGAAACCACAACAACATAGCCCCCTCCTCGGAGCTCAAAGCTTTCGGCGCGCTCGAGATCGAAAGCAACACTGCAGGCACAGATCTCATCTTGGTCGGAGTCGGCCATGGCAATACCCTAACCGGAAATCGTCGAGCTGCGGTACTTAAAAAATAGGATTTTAGCTGTGAGATTTACATTAATTGTTCTGCCATTTGTTTCACTTTTAAACTAAGCAATTCAATACATCTAGGCATTTGCGAACTAATCATCTTGGTCGAGTTTCCACTATTTGCAGCCTTCTTTGGTGAAGCACCTTTCATACCCTTAGTAAAAAGTAGCGAATCCACTTTTAGACCGGCCCCTGCCTTTCAGATTGCATTCCTCCTCCTGGTTAGCGTGCAGATTGTGGAAGGCGAACCAGTTTGGCCATTTAGGGCGCATCTCCAACGAAGCCAGCCAGAGCTGGTCGCGCCTCCTTCTTCACTGGGCCACCACGCAATAATGGCAACTCTTCCGAGCCATGTTTTGCCCACTTAATGCTGATTTGATGCTTCCAGCGTGGCCTGGTCAATTGGTATTCCAAGGGGCAGGCCAGTGTTCCAGTGTTCCTCGCCCAGCCCCGCTCCCTGTCTCCGCTTTTCATTTGCATAATTAGCAGCGGCCAGTCCATGATCTGTCTGCTAATTTTCCATTGCCGATGCTCTTGTGAGGATTTTTAGAACAGTGCGAGTTTATTTTTAGCGCCAGACACAACAATGGACGAGATGACAAGAAACGGGGATCGGATCGACGTCTCTGGAAATTCCACGATGACTGGCATCTTGTTCGAACGTGGAGGAGCAATTAAGATATGAGGCAGTTCAAAATATTGGTCCTTTATTGACGTTCAAAGTACATGGGTTCAATAATTACATGTGTCGACTGATAGGATGATGGGTATTCAGCAGAAACGAATATCACTCATACCACACGTGGTACTGGCTCTCGAACGGATGTGAGTCCCCGTCTTTGAAGTGAATCTGCTGCAGTCTTTCCTAAGTTGCGGTTTGTAAATCGTCTTATCAAAAGCTCGTTGGATTGTCTTAAGGTCGCTTTAATCGGAAAACCAATTGAATATTTGGAATCTAGGGTGCATAAATTACCATGACAGCTGCAGGTCCAAGCCGTCACTGTGGGCAGTGTGGAACTACGCATTAGCTGCCCATTTAAAGTTCAAAACAGCAGCGAGTTCGATGTCTTGATATGGCGGGGTGCGTCTTTCGTTTTGTAGCCTACAAAACCTACGTTCGATGTACAAGTGTCGCGTCGAGGGGTGAAACTAATTAAGTAAATTTAACACGGCATACCTAACCACTACCCCTCTCCTGCCCACGGGCACTGTAAGTACTAGATGCAGGCACTTGTACGTAAGCAAAAACGAAAATGGCGATTTTAATTTGGATGAGCAACAAAATCACAAAGCTACACACTACTAAAAAGTACAAACAGAACAGTAGAGGTCTATGTAATGAGTTTATACTTACGATTCGATTTGGATTTGTATCTGGTTTGATTTTGGTCTAAGGGTTTTCATTAAGTTTATTATCACGTTACAGTATGACTTAGATAATGTATTCCTCGAGTAGGTTCTACAGCGTCTATATGCATATTAATTGGGTACACAACACCATACATAATTACATGAGTCGATTAATCCAAATTACAACCAAATTTTCCCAATTGGAAAACAGTATAATTTTTGCCAATACAAAAAAGTTTAACTCATGGTAAAACCAGCCGGAATATATTATAATTCGAATTCCGTTATTTTATCCAATGTCTGGCATAAAAACACAATCGTTCTTATCTACTTAACTAAGGAAACAAAACAGTAAAACAATGCCTTTTCTTTTCATTATTCTACAAACAATTTGGCTAAACAATTTTCATTTGGATGGATTTTAATGTGGTTTACTTAAAGGTCTACTCCGAATACTTTTGTAATAACGTTAATTAGGTGAAATATTCTGACAAGTCTAGCAATAATGAGCTCTATAAGTGTACGCGGGGTTCATGTGGGACTTGCATTGCAAGGTAAGGATATTTTCCACATTAACGCACATACACACACGCTCAATAAATAACTAAGGAATATTACCAGTTATTAACTTATGTAGGTTAGTATAGTTACTAATATCAACGTATTCAAGCTATGATTGGATAGTATGAGTTGGTAGGATAGTATAATTGGACATGCCACGGAAATAGTGTTCTGAACACACTTTCAGTTTGGGCACATAGACCGTTTAAAAAAGAAAATGTATATTAAAACAAAGTACTTCAAAAACAAAATTGATGTAGGTACACAAACGATTAATTTCAACAGAATATTACTTAGTATAAAAATCGTTTGATATGCTTTAACTAATATCTATGGTGTACAGGTGTATACATTTTAAAACTGAAAATATTACTTAGAAAACTTCTGTGTTATGATTACGGTTATAATGTAAAAACTCTATCAAAAACAATTTGCTACGTGCTACAGACTTTTTGTAATACGATTCTGCACCAGTTCATATGTTCCATTACGGCCCTTGAGTATTATAGTATTTTTGTAAATAATCGTCTTCTCTTATAAGTTAAAGTTATTGCGCTTAGTTTCAGTGTCTAGTCTGAGGGACTCGTTTGGACTGTTAGCCTATATCTTAGCCAACTAGTTACTGTCTATGTAATGTATTATGAATAAGTATGATATATGATATTAGTCCTATTAGTTAGTTCACTCAGTTCTATTCGCCATTAAGACCACTCAGTTGATGGCTTTGATGCTCCAAGCTGCGCTTTAAATCGACAATGGTATTCAGTATGAGCTGCTGCTTGCGGTTGCTACCGCCTATGCATGGCCCTGGCCTCGTCAACGGTCACGTCTTGCATAGAGCTCTTGGCCGACACGGAGGCCAAAAGTTTAATTTGCGAACGCTCGTTCGACTTGCACCGTCCGTTTGAATCTGTGTATCAGTTGATTAAGTATTTCACCAACAAACAAGCCGTATTACTTACCCAATTCCAAGTCGAAGTTCTTCTTTATGCGCTCGAACGATGAGCTTCCCTTGTATACCTTGCGCTTTAAGGGCTCGCTGTGTGGGCAATAAAAGTTGTTATTAATATTTAATTCGGCATGCAATGGGTTTTCCATCTTCGTATTCGATTCATCTTTTCTATCCATCGTATTCAATTGCGGCTGAGGCAAGTAGTTGTGATTGCCAATATCCTCTACAGCTATGCACTCCATCTCAGAATCACTGCCGTGGAAGCTGATCACCGTTGTCGTGGTCGTGGAAGTCACCATCATCGTGCGTCGCTTGCTCTTTGGACTCTCCTGAAGAGTCCTTCCATTTAGCTGAAGCTGCGGCGAGAGTGGAGCAGAGGGAGGGTTGCCGCCCTTTATCTTGCGTGGCGGCAACTCTGGTGGAGCATTTTGATTCATAAAGTTGGTCAAATGCGTTTTGCGAGGACTGCAACGGCAAGCTTGGGACTGTTTGGTGGCGAAGAAGCAGACGATGTCTCAAACTTCAGCATTTCTATGCGCCTATTAATGGCTGCTGCTAACTCATGCTCAAGCGGAGGAGAGTTCGGAACCGGAGCCTGTTTTTTGGAGTCCACTTCACTATTTTTAAGCATTTCCACGCGCTTGTTGGCCAAGGGATTCAAGCGCCTCGGACTGGCGACAGTGTGTCTCTGGGAATGCTACTTGTGATATATAATTAATAATAAACCAAATACTTTAACTTTAACGAGTTCGTTACCTCTCGTAAGCTATTTTCATAGATTCCAAGCAAAGACTCCGCTTCCATAATAAGTTGTTTA
>VCKV01000102.1:0-92946 GCA_005876975.1 Drosophila orena | reverse complement strand
GGCGGGAGACGCTCTCCCCCCCTCCCCAAAACAAGCACGTTGCCAGCAACGCCGACCGGTGGGGGCGAATTGCGGCAGTTGCATGCGCTTCCACATAGTCTGCTGCTGCGGCGACCCCCCAACGACAATAGAGCCCGGTCCGGCGGCTCCAAGTTGCCGCTCCCGGCGCAATGGCCACAGGATGTAGCGGTCCAGGCAGCGCTCAAGGACTGACTGCGGCGGGAGACGCTCTCCCCCCCTCCCCAAAACAAGCACGTTGCCAGCAACGCCGACCGGTGGGGGCGAATTGCGGCAGTTGCATGCGCTTCCACATAGTCTGCTGCTGCGGCGACCCCCCCAACGACAATAGAGCCCGGTCCGGCGGCTCCAAGTTGCCGCTCCCGGCGCAATGGCCACAGGATGTAGCGGTCCAGGCAGCGCTCAAGGACTGACTGCGGCGGGAGACGCTCTCCCCCCCTCCCCAAAACAAGCACGTTGCCAGCAACGCCGACCGGTGGGGGCGAATTGCGGCAGTTGCATGCGCTTCCACATAGTCTGCTGCTGCGGCGACCCCCCAACGACAATAGAGCCCGGTCCGGCGGCTCCAAGTTGCCGCTCCCGGCGCAATGGCCACAGGATGTAGCGGTCCAGGCAGCGCTCAAGGACTGACTGCGGCGGGAGACGCTCTCCCCCCCTCCCCAAAACAAGCACGTTGCCAGCAACGCCGACGGTGGGGGGCGAATTGCGGCAGTTGCATGCGCTTCCACATAGTCTGCTGCTGCGGCGACCCCCAACGACAATAGAGCCCGGTCCGGCGGCTCCAAGTTGCCGCTCCCGGCGCAATGGCCACAGGATGTAGCGGTCCAGGCAGCGCTCAAGGACTGACTGCGGCGGGAGACGCTCTCCCCCCCTCCCCAAAACAAGCACGTTGCCAGCAACGCCGACCGGTGGGGGCGAATTGCGGCAGTTGCATGCGCTTCCACATAGTCTGCTGCTGCGGCGACCCCCCCAACGACAATAGAGCCCGGTCCGGCGGCTCCAAGTTGCCGCTCCCGGCGCAATGGCCACAGGATGTAGCGGTCCAGGCAGCGCTCAAGGACTGACTGCGGCGGGAGACGCTCTCCCCCCCTCCCCAAAACAAGCACGTTGCCAGCAACGCCGACCGGTGGGGGCGAATTGCGGCAGTTGCATGCGCTTCCACATAGTCTGCTGCTGCGGCGACCCCCCAACGACAATAGAGCCCGGTCCGGCGGCTCCAAGTTGCCGCTCCCGGCGCAATGGCCACAGGATGTAGCGGTCCAGGCAGCGCTCAAGGACTGACTGCGGCGGGAGACGCTCTCCCCCCCTCCCCAAAACAAGCACGTTGCCAGCAACGCCGACCGGTGGGGGCGAATTGCGGCAGTTGCATGCGCTTCCACATAGTCTGCTGCTGCGGCGACCCCCCAACGACAATAGAGCCCGGTCCGGCGGCTCCAAGTTGCCGCTCCCGGCGCAATGGCCACAGGATGTAGCGGTCCAGGCAGCGCTCAAGGACTGACTGCGGCGGGAGACGCTCTCCCCCCCTCCCCAAAACAAGCACGTTGCCAGCAACGCCGACCGGTGGGGGCGAATTGCGGCAGTTGCATGCGCTTCCACATAGTCTGCTGCTGCGGCGACCCCCCAACGACAATAGAGCCCGGTCCGGCGGCTCCAAGTTGCCGCTCCCGGCGCAATGGCCACAGGATGTAGCGGTCCAGGCAGCGCTCAAGGACTGACTGCGGCGGGAGACGCTCTCCCCCCCTCCCCAAAACAAGCACGTTGCAGCAACGCCGACCGGTGGGGGCGAATTGCGGCAGTTGCATGCGCTTCCACATAGTCTGCTGCTGCGGCGACCCCCCAACGACAATAGAGCCCGGTCCGGCGGCTCCAAGTTGCCGCTCCCGGCGCAATGGCCACAGGATGTAGCGGTCCAGGCAGCGCTCAAGGACTGACTGCGGCGGGAGACGCTCTCCCCCCCTCCCCAAAACAAGCACGTTGCCAGCAACGCCGACCGGTGGGGGCGAATTGCGGCAGTTGCATGCGCTTCCACATAGTCTGCTGCTGCGGCGACCCCCAACGACAATAGAGCCCGGTCCGGCGGCTCCAAGTTGCCGCTCCCGGCGCAATGGCCACAGGATGTAGCGGTCCAGGCAGCGCTCAAGGACTGACTGCGGCGGGAGACGCTCTCCCCCCCTCCCCAAAACAAGCACGTTGCCAGCAACGCCGACCGGTGGGGGCGAATTGCGGCAGTTGCATGCGCTTCCACATAGTCTGCTGCTGCGGCGACCCCCCAACGACAATAGAGCCCGGTCCGGCGGCTCCAAGTTGCCGCTCCCGGCGCAATGGCCACAGGATGTAGCGGTCCAGGCAGCGCTCAAGGACTGACTGCGGCGGGAGACGCTCTCCCCCCCTCCCCAAAACAAGCACGTTGCCAGCAACGCCGACCGTTGGGGGCGAATTGCGGCAGTTGCATGCGCTTCCACATAGTCTGCTGCTGCGGCGACCCCCCAACGACAATAGAGCCCGGTCCGGCGGCTCCAAGTTGCCGCCGGCGCAATGGCCACAGGATGTAGCGGTCCAGGCAGCGCTCAAGGACTGACTGCGGCGGGAGACGCTCTCCCCCCCTCCCCAAAACAAGCACGTTGCCAGCAACGCCGACCGGGGGGGGCGAATTGCGGCAGTTGCATGCGCTTCCACATAGTCTGCTGCTGCGGCGACCCCCCAACGACAATAGAGCCCGGTCCGGCGGCTCCAAGTTGCCGCTCCCGGCGCAATGGCCACAGGATGTAGCGGTCCAGGCAGCGCTCAAGGACTGACTGCGGCGGGAGACGCTCTCCCCCCCTCCCCAAAACAAGCACGTTGCCAGCAACGCCGACCGGTGGGGCGAATTGCGGCAGTTGCATGCGCTTCCACATAGTCTGCTGCTGCGGCGACCCCCCAACGACAATAGAGCCCGGTCCGGCGGCTCCAAGTTGCCGCTCCCGGCGCAATGGCCACAGGATGTAGCGGTCCAGGCAGCGCTCAAGGACTGACTGCGGCGGGAGACGCTCTCCCCCCCTCCCCAAAACAAGCACGTTGCCAGCAACGCCGACCGGTGGGGGCGAATTGCGGCAGTTGCATGCGCTTCCACATAGTCTGCTGCTGCGGCGACCCCCCAACGACAATAGAGCCCGGTCCGGCGGCTCCAAGTTGCCGCTCCCGGCGCAATGGCCACAGGATGTAGCGGTCCAGGCAGCGCTCAAGGACTGACTGCGGCGGGAGACGCTCTCCCCCCCTCCCCAAAACAAGCACGTTGCCAGCAACGCCGACCGGTGGGGGCGAATTGCGGCAGTTGCATGCGCTTCCACATAGTCTGCTGCTGCGGCGACCCCCCAACGACAATAGAGCCCGGTCCGGCGGCTCCAAGTTGCCGCTCCCGGCGCAATGGCCACAGGATGTAGCGGTCCAGGCAGCGCTCAAGGACTGACTGCGGCGGGAGACGCTCTCCCCCCCTCCCCAAAACAAGCACGTTGCCAGCAACGCCGACCGGTGGGGGCGAATTGCGGCAGTTGCATGCGCTTCCACATAGTCTGCTGCTGCGGCGACCCCCCAACGACAATAGAGCCCGGTCCGGCGGCTCCAAGTTGCCGCTCCCGGCGCAATGGCCACAGGATGTAGCGGTCCAGGCAGCGCTCAAGGACTGACTGCGGCGGGAGACGCTCTCCCCCCCTCCCCAAAACAAGCACGTTGCCAGCAACGCCGACCGGTGGGGGCGAATTGCGGCAGTTGCATGCGCTTCCACATAGTCTGCTGCTGCGGCGACCCCCCAACGACAATAGAGCCCGGTCCGGCGGCTCCAAGTTGCCGCTCCCGGCGCAATGGCCACAGGATGTAGCGGTCCAGGCAGCGCTCAAGGACTGACTGCGGCGGGAGACGCTCTCCCCCCCTCCCCAAAACAAGCACGTTGCCAGCAACGCCGACCGGTGGGGGCGAATTGCGGCAGTTGCATGCGCTTCCACATAGTCTGCTGCTGCGGCGACCCCCCAACGACAATAGAGCCCGGTCCGGCGGCTCCAAGTTGCCGCTCCCGGCGCAATGGCCACAGGATGTAGCGGTCCAGGCAGCGCTCAAGGACTGACTGCGGCGGGAGACGCTCTCCCCCCCTCCCCAAAACAAGCACGTTGCCAGCAACGCCGACCGGTGGGGGCGAATTGCGGCAGTTGCATGCGCTTCCACATAGTCTGCTGCTGCGGCGACCCCCCAACGACAATAGAGCCCGGTCCGGCGGCTCCAAGTTGCCGCTCCCGGCGCAATGGCCACAGGATGTAGCGGTCCAGGCAGCGCTCAAGGACTGACTGCGGCGGGAGACGCTCTCCCCCCCTCCCCAAAACAAGCACGTTGCCAGCAACGCCGACCGGTGGGGGCGAATTGCGGCAGTTGCATGCGCTTCCACATAGTCTGCTGCTGCGGCGACCCCCCAACGACAATAGAGCCCGGTCCGGCGGCTCCAAGTTGCCGCTCCCGGCGCAATGGCCACAGGATGTAGCGGTCCAGGCAGCGCTCAAGGACTGACTGCGGCGGGAGACGCTCTCCCCCCCTCCCCAAAACAAGCACGTTGCCAGCAACGCCGACCGGTGGGGGCGAATTGCGGCAGTTGCATGCGCTTCCACATAGTCTGCTGCTGCGGCGACCCCCCAACGACAATAGAGCCCGGTCCGGCGGCTCCAAGTTGCCGCTCCCGGCGCAATGGCCACAGGATGTAGCGGTCCAGGCAGCGCTCAAGGACTGACTGCGGCGGGAGACGCTCTCCCCCCTCCCCCAAAACAAGCACGTTGCCAGCAACGCCGACCGGTGGGGGCGAATTGCGGCAGTTGCATGCGCTTCCACATAGTCTGCTGCTGCGGCGACCCCCCAACGACAATAGAGCCCGGTCCGGCGGCTCCAAGTTGCCGCTCCCGGCGCAATGGCCACAGGATGTAGCGGTCCAGGCAGCGCTCAAGGACTGACTGCGGCGGGAGACGCTCTCCCCCCCTCCCCAAAACAAGCACGTTGCCAGCAACGCCGACCGGTGGGGGCGAATTGCGGCAGTTGCATGCGCTTCCACATAGTCTGCTGCTGCGGCGACCCCCCAACGACAATAGAGCCCGGTCCGGCGGCTCCAAGTTGCCGCTCCCGGCGCAATGGCCACAGGATGTAGCGGTCCAGGCAGCGCTCAAGGACTGACTGCGGCGGGAGACGCTCTCCCCCCCTCCCCAAAACAAGCACGTTGCCAGCAACGCCGACCGGTGGGGGCGAATTGCGGCAGTTGCATGCGCTTCCACATAGTCTGCTGCTGCGGCGACCCCCCAACGACAATAGAGCCCGGTCCGGCGGCTCCAAGTTGCCGCTCCCGGCGCAATGGCCACAGGATGTAGCGGTCCAGGCAGCGCTCAAGGACTGACTGCGGCGGGAGACGCTCTCCCCCCCTCCCCAAAACAAGCACGTTGCCAGCAACGCCGACCGGTGGGGGCGAATTGCGGCAGTTGCATGCGCTTCCACATAGTCTGCTGCTGCGGCGACCCCCCAACGACAATAGAGCCCGGTCCGGCGGCTCCAAGTTGCCGCTCCCGGCGCAATGGCCACAGGATGTAGCGGTCCAGGCAGCGCTCAAGGACTGACTGCGGCGGGAGACGCTCTCCCCCCCTCCCCAAAACAAGCACGTTGCCAGCAACGCCGACCGGTGGGGGCGAATTGCGGCAGTTGCATGCGCTTCCACATAGTCTGCTGCTGCGGCGACCCCCCAACGACAATAGAGCCCGGTCCGGCGGCTCCAAGTTGCCGCTCCCGGCGCAATGGCCACAGGATGTAGCGGTCCAGGCAGCGCTCAAGGACTGACTGCGGCGGGAGACGCTCTCCCCCCCTCCCCAAAACAAGCACGTTGCCAGCAACGCCGACCGGTGGGGGCGAATTGCGGCAGTTGCATGCGCTTCCACATAGTCTGCTGCTGCGGCGACCCCCCAACGACAATAGAGCCCGGTCCGGCGGCTCCAAGTTGCCGCTCCCGGCGCAATGGCCACAGGATGTAGCGGTCCAGGCAGCGCTCAAGGACTGACTGCGGCGGGAGACGCTCTCCCCCCCTCCCCAAAACAAGCACGTTGCCAGCAACGCCGACCGGTGGGGGCGAATTGCGGCAGTTGCATGCGCTTCCACATAGTCTGCTGCTGCGGCGACCCCCCAACGACAATAGAGCCCGGTCCGGCGGCTCCAAGTTGCCGCTCCCGGCGCAATGGCCACAGGATGTAGCGGTCCAGGCAGCGCTCAAGGACTGACTGCGGCGGGAGACGCTCTCCCCCCCTCCCCAAAACAAGCACGTTGCCAGCAACGCCGACCGGTGGGGGCGAATTGCGGCAGTTGCATGCGCTTCCACATAGTCTGCTGCTGCGGCGACCCCCCAACGACAATAGAGCCCGGTCCGGCGGCTCCAAGTTGCCGCTCCCGGCGCAATGGCCACAGGATGTAGCGGTCCAGGCAGCGCTCAAGGACTGACTGCGGCGGGAGACGCTCTCCCCCCCTCCCCAAAACAAGCACGTTGCCAGCAACGCCGACCGGTGGGGGCGAATTGCGGCAGTTGCATGCGCTTCCACATAGTCTGCTGCTGCGGCGACCCCCCAACGACAATAGAGCCCGGTCCGGCGGCTCCAAGTTGCCGCTCCCGGCGCAATGGCCACAGGATGTAGCGGTCCAGGCAGCGCTCAAGGACTGACTGCGGCGGGAGACGCTCTCCCCCCCTCCCCAAAACAAGCACGTTGCCAGCAACGCCGACCGGTGGGGGCGAATTGCGGCAGTTGCATGCGCTTCCACATAGTCTGCTGCTGCGGCGACCCCCCAACGACAATAGAGCCCGGTCCGGCGGCTCCAAGTTGCCGCTCCCGGCGCAATGGCCACAGGATGTAGCGGTCCAGGCAGCGCTCAAGGACTGACTGCGGCGGGAGACGCTCTCCCCCCCTCCCCAAAACAAGCACGTTGCCAGCAACGCCGACCGGTGGGGGCGAATTGCGGCAGTTGCATGCGCTTCCACATAGTCTGCTGCTGCGGCGACCCCCCAACGACAATAGAGCCCGGTCCGGCGGCTCCAAGTTGCCGCTCCCGGCGCAATGGCCACAGGATGTAGCGGTCCAGGCAGCGCTCAAGGACTGACTGCGGCGGGAGACGCTCTCCCCCCCTCCCCAAAACAAGCACGTTGCCAGCAACGCCGACCGGTGGGGGCGAATTGCGGCAGTTGCATGCGCTTCCACATAGTCTGCTGCTGCGGCGACCCCCCAACGACAATAGAGCCCGGTCCGGCGGCTCCAAGTTGCCGCTCCCGGCGCAATGGCCACAGGATGTAGCGGTCCAGGCAGCGCTCAAGGACTGACTGCGGCGGGAGACGCTCTCCCCCCCTCCCCAAAACAAGCACGTTGCCAGCAACGCCGACCGGTGGGGGCGAATTGCGGCAGTTGCATGCGCTTCCACATAGTCTGCTGCTGCGGCGACCCCCCAACGACAATAGAGCCCGGTCCGGCGGCTCCAAGTTGCCGCTCCCGGCGCAATGGCCACAGGATGTAGCGGTCCAGGCAGCGCTCAAGGACTGACTGCGGCGGGAGACGCTCTCCCCCCCTCCCCAAAACAAGCACGTTGCCAGCAACGCCGACCGGTGGGGGCGAATTGCGGCAGTTGCATGCGCTTCCACATAGTCTGCTGCTGCGGCGACCCCCCAACGACAATAGAGCCCGGTCCGGCGGCTCCAAGTTGCCGCTCCCGGCGCAATGGCCACAGGATGTAGCGGTCCAGGCAGCGCTCAAGGACTGACTGCGGCGGGAGACGCTCTCCCCCCCTCCCCAAAACAAGCACGTTGCCAGCAACGCCGACCGGTGGGGGCGAATTGCGGCAGTTGCATGCGCTTCCACATAGTCTGCTGCTGCGGCGACCCCCCAACGACAATAGAGCCCGGTCCGGCGGCTCCAAGTTGCCGCTCCCGGCGCAATGGCCACAGGATGTAGCGGTCCAGGCAGCGCTCAAGGACTGACTGCGGCGGGAGACGCTCTCCCCCCCTCCCCAAAACAAGCACGTTGCCAGCAACGCCGACCGGTGGGGGCGAATTGCGGCAGTTGCATGCGCTTCCACATAGTCTGCTGCTGCGGCGACCCCCCAACGACAATAGAGCCCGGTCCGGCGGCTCCAAGTTGCCGCTCCCGGCGCAATGGCCACAGGATGTAGCGGTCCAGGCAGCGCTCAAGGACTGACTGCGGCGGGAGACGCTCTCCCCCCCTCCCCAAAACAAGCACGTTGCCAGCAACGCCGACCGGTGGGGGCGAATTGCGGCAGTTGCATGCGCTTCCACATAGTCTGCTGCTGCGGCGACCCCCCAACGACAATAGAGCCCGGTCCGGCGGCTCCAAGTTGCCGCTCCCGGCGCAATGGCCACAGGATGTAGCGGTCCAGGCAGCGCTCAAGGACTGACTGCGGCGGGAGACGCTCTCCCCCCCTCCCCAAAACAAGCACGTTGCCAGCAACGCCGACCGGTGGGGGCGAATTGCGGCAGTTGCATGCGCTTCCACATAGTCTGCTGCTGCGGCGACCCCCCAACGACAATAGAGCCCGGTCCGGCGGCTCCAAGTTGCCGCTCCCGGCGCAATGGCCACAGGATGTAGCGGTCCAGGCAGCGCTCAAGGACTGACTGCGGCGGGAGACGCTCTCCCCCCCTCCCCAAAACAAGCACGTTGCCAGCAACGCCGACCGGTGGGGGCGAATTGCGGCAGTTGCATGCGCTTCCACATAGTCTGCTGCTGCGGCGACCCCCCAACGACAATAGAGCCCGGTCCGGCGGCTCCAAGTTGCCGCTCCCGGCGCAATGGCCACAGGATGTAGCGGTCCAGGCAGCGCTCAAGGACTGACTGCGGCGGGAGACGCTCTCCCCCCCTCCCCAAAACAAGCACGTTGCCAGCAACGCCGACCGGTGGGGGCGAATTGCGGCAGTTGCATGCGCTTCCACATAGTCTGCTGCTGCGGCGACCCCCCAACGACAATAGAGCCCGGTCCGGCGGCTCCAAGTTGCCGCTCCCGGCGCAATGGCCACAGGATGTAGCGGTCCAGGCAGCGCTCAAGGACTGACTGCGGCGGGAGACGCTCTCCCCCCCTCCCCAAAACAAGCACGTTGCCAGCAACGCCGACCGGTGGGGGCGAATTGCGGCAGTTGCATGCGCTTCCACATAGTCTGCTGCTGCGGCGACCCCCCAACGACAATAGAGCCCGGTCCGGCGGCTCCAAGTTGCCGCTCCCGGCGCAATGGCCACAGGATGTAGCGGTCCAGGCAGCGCTCAAGGACTGACTGCGGCGGGAGACGCTCTCCCCCCCTCCCCAAAACAAGCACGTTGCCAGCAACGCCGACCGGTGGGGGCGAATTGCGGCAGTTGCATGCGCTTCCACATAGTCTGCTGCTGCGGCGACCCCCCAACGACAATAGAGCCCGGTCCGGCGGCTCCAAGTTGCCGCTCCCGGCGCAATGGCCACAGGATGTAGCGGTCCAGGCAGCGCTCAAGGACTGACTGCGGCGGGAGACGCTCTCCCCCCCTCCCCAAAACAAGCACGTTGCCAGCAACGCCGACCGGTGGGGGCGAATTGCGGCAGTTGCATGCGCTTCCACATAGTCTGCTGCTGCGGCGACCCCCCAACGACAATAGAGCCCGGTCCGGCGGCTCCAAGTTGCCGCTCCCGGCGCAATGGCCACAGGATGTAGCGGTCCAGGCAGCGCTCAAGGACTGACTGCGGCGGGAGACGCTCTCCCCCCCTCCCCAAAACAAGCACGTTGCCAGCAACGCCGACCGGTGGGGGCGAATTGCGGCAGTTGCATGCGCTTCCACATAGTCTGCTGCTGCGGCGACCCCCCAACGACAATAGAGCCCGGTCCGGCGGCTCCAAGTTGCCGCTCCCGGCGCAATGGCCACAGGATGTAGCGGTCCAGGCAGCGCTCAAGGACTGACTGCGGCGGGAGACGCTCTCCCCCCCTCCCCAAAACAAGCACGTTGCCAGCAACGCCGACCGGTGGGGGCGAATTGCGGCAGTTGCATGCGCTTCCACATAGTCTGCTGCTGCGGCGACCCCCCAACGACAATAGAGCCCGGTCCGGCGGCTCCAAGTTGCCGCTCCCGGCGCAATGGCCACAGGATGTAGCGGTCCAGGCAGCGCTCAAGGACTGACTGCGGCGGGAGACGCTCTCCCCCCCTCCCCAAAACAAGCACGTTGCCAGCAACGCCGACCGGTGGGGGCGAATTGCGGCAGTTGCATGCGCTTCCACATAGTCTGCTGCTGCGGCGACCCCCCAACGACAATAGAGCCCGGTCCGGCGGCTCCAAGTTGCCGCTCCCGGCGCAATGGCCACAGGATGTAGCGGTCCAGGCAGCGCTCAAGGACTGACTGCGGCGGGAGACGCTCTCCCCCCCTCCCCAAAACAAGCACGTTGCCAGCAACGCCGACCGGTGGGGGCGAATTGCGGCAGTTGCATGCGCTTCCACATAGTCTGCTGCTGCGGCGACCCCCCAACGACAATAGAGCCCGGTCCGGCGGCTCCAAGTTGCCGCTCCCGGCGCAATGGCCACAGGATGTAGCGGTCCAGGCAGCGCTCAAGGACTGACTGCGGCGGGAGACGCTCTCCCCCCCTCCCCAAAACAAGCACGTTGCCAGCAACGCCGACCGGTGGGGGCGAATTGCGGCAGTTGCATGCGCTTCCACATAGTCTGCTGCTGCGGCGACCCCCCAACGACAATAGAGCCCGGTCCGGCGGCTCCAAGTTGCCGCTCCCGGCGCAATGGCCACAGGATGTAGCGGTCCAGGCAGCGCTCAAGGACTGACTGCGGCGGGAGACGCTCTCCCCCCCTCCCCAAAACAAGCACGTTGCCAGCAACGCCGACCGGTGGGGGCGAATTGCGGCAGTTGCATGCGCTTCCACATAGTCTGCTGCTGCGGCGACCCCCCAACGACAATAGAGCCCGGTCCGGCGGCTCCAAGTTGCCGCTCCCGGCGCAATGGCCACAGGATGTAGCGGTCCAGGCAGCGCTCAAGGACTGACTGCGGCGGGAGACGCTCTCCCCCCCTCCCCAAAACAAGCACGTTGCCAGCAACGCCGACCGGTGGGGGCGAATTGCGGCAGTTGCATGCGCTTCCACATAGTCTGCTGCTGCGGCGACCCCCCAACGACAATAGAGCCCGGTCCGGCGGCTCCAAGTTGCCGCTCCCGGCGCAATGGCCACAGGATGTAGCGGTCCAGGCAGCGCTCAAGGACTGACTGCGGCGGGAGACGCTCTCCCCCCCTCCCCAAAACAAGCACGTTGCCAGCAACGCCGACCGGTGGGGGCGAATTGCGGCAGTTGCATGCGCTTCCACATAGTCTGCTGCTGCGGCGACCCCCCAACGACAATAGAGCCCGGTCCGGCGGCTCCAAGTTGCCGCTCCCGGCGCAATGGCCACAGGATGTAGCGGTCCAGGCAGCGCTCAAGGACTGACTGCGGCGGGAGACGCTCTCCCCCCCTCCCCAAAACAAGCACGTTGCCAGCAACGCCGACCGGTGGGGGCGAATTGCGGCAGTTGCATGCGCTTCCACATAGTCTGCTGCTGCGGCGACCCCCCAACGACAATAGAGCCCGGTCCGGCGGCTCCAAGTTGCCGCTCCCGGCGCAATGGCCACAGGATGTAGCGGTCCAGGCAGCGCTCAAGGACTGACTGCGGCGGGAGACGCTCTCCCCCCCTCCCCAAAACAAGCACGTTGCCAGCAACGCCGACCGGTGGGGGCGAATTGCGGCAGTTGCATGCGCTTCCACATAGTCT
Source organism: Drosophila orena (assembly GCA_005876975.1). NCBI lineage: Eukaryota > Metazoa > Arthropoda > Insecta > Diptera > Drosophilidae > Drosophila > Drosophila orena. The sequence goes on along the minus strand of VCKV01000102.1, from coordinate 81,132 downwards.
GCTGCTGCGGCGACCCCCCAACGACAATAGAGCCCGGTCCGGCGGCTCCAAGTTGCCGCTCCCGGCGCAATGGCCACAGGATGTAGCGGTCCAGGCAGCGCTCAAGGACTGACTGCGGCGGGAGACGCTCTCCCCCCCTCCCCAAAACAAGCACGTTGCCAGCAACGCCGACCGGTGGGGGCGAATTGCGGCAGTTGCATGCGCTTCCACATAGTCTGCTGCTGCGGCGACCCCCCAACGACAATAGAGCCCGGTCCGGCGGCTCCAAGTTGCCGCTCCCGGCGCAATGGCCACAGGATGTAGCGGTCCAGGCAGCGCTCAAGGACTGACTGCGGCGGGAGACGCTCTCCCCCCCTCCCCAAAACAAGCACGTTGCCAGCAACGCCGACCGGTGGGGGCGAATTGCGGCAGTTGCATGCGCTTCCACATAGTCTGCTGCTGCGGCGACCCCCCAACGACAATAGAGCCCGGTCCGGCGGCTCCAAGTTGCCGCTCCCGGCGCAATGGCCACAGGATGTAGCGGTCCAGGCAGCGCTCAAGGACTGACTGCGGCGGGAGACGCTCTCCCCCCCTCCCCAAAACAAGCACGTTGCCAGCAACGCCGACCGGTGGGGGCGAATTGCGGCAGTTGCATGCGCTTCCACATAGTCTGCTGCTGCGGCGACCCCCCAACGACAATAGAGCCCGGTCCGGCGGCTCCAAGTTGCCGCTCCCGGCGCAATGGCCACAGGATGTAGCGGTCCAGGCAGCGCTCAAGGACTGACTGCGGCGGGAGACGCTCTCCCCCCCTCCCCAAAACAAGCACGTTGCCAGCAACGCCGACCGGTGGGGGCGAATTGCGGCAGTTGCATGCGCTTCCACATAGTCTGCTGCTGCGGCGACCCCCCAACGACAATAGAGCCCGGTCCGGCGGCTCCAAGTTGCCGCTCCCGGCGCAATGGCCACAGGATGTAGCGGTCCAGGCAGCGCTCAAGGACTGACTGCGGCGGGAGACGCTCTCCCCCCCTCCCCAAAACAAGCACGTTGCCAGCAACGCCGACCGGTGGGGGCGAATTGCGGCAGTTGCATGCGCTTCCACATAGTCTGCTGCTGCGGCGACCCCCCAACGACAATAGAGCCCGGTCCGGCGGCTCCAAGTTGCCGCTCCCGGCGCAATGGCCACAGGATGTAGCGGTCCAGGCAGCGCTCAAGGACTGACTGCGGCGGGAGACGCTCTCCCCCCCTCCCCAAAACAAGCACGTTGCCAGCAACGCCGACCGGTGGGGGCGAATTGCGGCAGTTGCATGCGCTTCCACATAGTCTGCTGCTGCGGCGACCCCCCAACGACAATAGAGCCCGGTCCGGCGGCTCCAAGTTGCCGCTCCCGGCGCAATGGCCACAGGATGTAGCGGTCCAGGCAGCGCTCAAGGACTGACTGCGGCGGGAGACGCTCTCCCCCCCTCCCCAAAACAAGCACGTTGCCAGCAACGCCGACCGGTGGGGGCGAATTGCGGCAGTTGCATGCGCTTCCACATAGTCTGCTGCTGCGGCGACCCCCCAACGACAATAGAGCCCGGTCCGGCGGCTCCAAGTTGCCGCTCCCGGCGCAATGGCCACAGGATGTAGCGGTCCAGGCAGCGCTCAAGGACTGACTGCGGCGGGAGACGCTCTCCCCCCCTCCCCAAAACAAGCACGTTGCCAGCAACGCCGACCGGTGGGGGCGAATTGCGGCAGTTGCATGCGCTTCCACATAGTCTGCTGCTGCGGCGACCCCCCAACGACAATAGAGCCCGGTCCGGCGGCTCCAAGTTGCCGCTCCCGGCGCAATGGCCACAGGATGTAGCGGTCCAGGCAGCGCTCAAGGACTGACTGCGGCGGGAGACGCTCTCCCCCCCTCCCCAAAACAAGCACGTTGCCAGCAACGCCGACCGGTGGGGGCGAATTGCGGCAGTTGCATGCGCTTCCACATAGTCTGCTGCTGCGGCGACCCCCCAACGACAATAGAGCCCGGTCCGGCGGCTCCAAGTTGCCGCTCCCGGCGCAATGGCCACAGGATGTAGCGGTCCAGGCAGCGCTCAAGGACTGACTGCGGCGGGAGACGCTCTCCCCCCCTCCCCAAAACAAGCACGTTGCCAGCAACGCCGACCGGTGGGGGCGAATTGCGGCAGTTGCATGCGCTTCCACATAGTCTGCTGCTGCGGCGACCCCCCAACGACAATAGAGCCCGGTCCGGCGGCTCCAAGTTGCCGCTCCCGGCGCAATGGCCACAGGATGTAGCGGTCCAGGCAGCGCTCAAGGACTGACTGCGGCGGGAGACGCTCTCCCCCCCTCCCCAAAACAAGCACGTTGCCAGCAACGCCGACCGGTGGGGGCGAATTGCGGCAGTTGCATGCGCTTCCACATAGTCTGCTGCTGCGGCGACCCCCCAACGACAATAGAGCCCGGTCCGGCGGCTCCAAGTTGCCGCTCCCGGCGCAATGGCCACAGGATGTAGCGGTCCAGGCAGCGCTCAAGGACTGACTGCGGCGGGAGACGCTCTCCCCCCCTCCCCAAAACAAGCACGTTGCCAGCAACGCCGACCGGTGGGGGCGAATTGCGGCAGTTGCATGCGCTTCCACATAGTCTGCTGCTGCGGCGACCCCCCAACGACAATAGAGCCCGGTCCGGCGGCTCCAAGTTGCCGCTCCCGGCGCAATGGCCACAGGATGTAGCGGTCCAGGCAGCGCTCAAGGACTGACTGCGGCGGGAGACGCTCTCCCCCCCTCCCCAAAACAAGCACGTTGCCAGCAACGCCGACCGGTGGGGGCGAATTGCGGCAGTTGCATGCGCTTCCACATAGTCTGCTGCTGCGGCGACCCCCCAACGACAATAGAGCCCGGTCCGGCGGCTCCAAGTTGCCGCTCCCGGCGCAATGGCCACAGGATGTAGCGGTCCAGGCAGCGCTCAAGGACTGACTGCGGCGGGAGACGCTCTCCCCCCCTCCCCAAAACAAGCACGTTGCCAGCAACGCCGACCGGTGGGGGCGAATTGCGGCAGTTGCATGCGCTTCCACATAGTCTGCTGCTGCGGCGACCCCCCAACGACAATAGAGCCCGGTCCGGCGGCTCCAAGTTGCCGCTCCCGGCGCAATGGCCACAGGATGTAGCGGTCCAGGCAGCGCTCAAGGACTGACTGCGGCGGGAGACGCTCTCCCCCCCTCCCCAAAACAAGCACGTTGCCAGCAACGCCGACCGGTGGGGGCGAATTGCGGCAGTTGCATGCGCTTCCACATAGTCTGCTGCTGCGGCGACCCCCCAACGACAATAGAGCCCGGTCCGGCGGCTCCAAGTTGCCGCTCCCGGCGCAATGGCCACAGGATGTAGCGGTCCAGGCAGCGCTCAAGGACTGACTGCGGCGGGAGACGCTCTCCCCCCCTCCCCAAAACAAGCACGTTGCCAGCAACGCCGACCGGTGGGGGCGAATTGCGGCAGTTGCATGCGCTTCCACATAGTCTGCTGCTGCGGCGACCCCCCAACGACAATAGAGCCCGGTCCGGCGGCTCCAAGTTGCCGCTCCCGGCGCAATGGCCACAGGATGTAGCGGTCCAGGCAGCGCTCAAGGACTGACTGCGGCGGGAGACGCTCTCCCCCCCTCCCCAAAACAAGCACGTTGCCAGCAACGCCGACCGGTGGGGGCGAATTGCGGCAGTTGCATGCGCTTCCACATAGTCTGCTGCTGCGGCGACCCCCCAACGACAATAGAGCCCGGTCCGGCGGCTCCAAGTTGCCGCTCCCGGCGCAATGGCCACAGGATGTAGCGGTCCAGGCAGCGCTCAAGGACTGACTGCGGCGGGAGACGCTCTCCCCCCCTCCCCAAAACAAGCACGTTGCCAGCAACGCCGACCGGTGGGGGCGAATTGCGGCAGTTGCATGCGCTTCCACATAGTCTGCTGCTGCGGCGACCCCCCAACGACAATAGAGCCCGGTCCGGCGGCTCCAAGTTGCCGCTCCCGGCGCAATGGCCACAGGATGTAGCGGTCCAGGCAGCGCTCAAGGACTGACTGCGGCGGGAGACGCTCTCCCCCCCTCCCCAAAACAAGCACGTTGCCAGCAACGCCGACCGGTGGGGGCGAATTGCGGCAGTTGCATGCGCTTCCACATAGTCTGCTGCTGCGGCGACCCCCCAACGACAATAGAGCCCGGTCCGGCGGCTCCAAGTTGCCGCTCCCGGCGCAATGGCCACAGGATGTAGCGGTCCAGGCAGCGCTCAAGGACTGACTGCGGCGGGAGACGCTCTCCCCCCCTCCCCAAAACAAGCACGTTGCCAGCAACGCCGACCGGTGGGGGCGAATTGCGGCAGTTGCATGCGCTTCCACATAGTCTGCTGCTGCGGCGACCCCCCAACGACAATAGAGCCCGGTCCGGCGGCTCCAAGTTGCCGCTCCCGGCGCAATGGCCACAGGATGTAGCGGTCCAGGCAGCGCTCAAGGACTGACTGCGGCGGGAGACGCTCTCCCCCCCTCCCCAAAACAAGCACGTTGCCAGCAACGCCGACCGGTGGGGGCGAATTGCGGCAGTTGCATGCGCTTCCACATAGTCTGCTGCTGCGGCGACCCCCCAACGACAATAGAGCCCGGTCCGGCGGCTCCAAGTTGCCGCTCCCGGCGCAATGGCCACAGGATGTAGCGGTCCAGGCAGCGCTCAAGGACTGACTGCGGCGGGAGACGCTCTCCCCCCCTCCCCAAAACAAGCACGTTGCCAGCAACGCCGACCGGTGGGGGCGAATTGCGGCAGTTGCATGCGCTTCCACATAGTCTGCTGCTGCGGCGACCCCCCAACGACAATAGAGCCCGGTCCGGCGGCTCCAAGTTGCCGCTCCCGGCGCAATGGCCACAGGATGTAGCGGTCCAGGCAGCGCTCAAGGACTGACTGCGGCGGGAGACGCTCTCCCCCCCTCCCCAAAACAAGCACGTTGCCAGCAACGCCGACCGGTGGGGGCGAATTGCGGCAGTTGCATGCGCTTCCACATAGTCTGCTGCTGCGGCGACCCCCCAACGACAATAGAGCCCGGTCCGGCGGCTCCAAGTTGCCGCTCCCGGCGCAATGGCCACAGGATGTAGCGGTCCAGGCAGCGCTCAAGGACTGACTGCGGCGGGAGACGCTCTCCCCCCCTCCCCAAAACAAGCACGTTGCCAGCAACGCCGACCGGTGGGGGCGAATTGCGGCAGTTGCATGCGCTTCCACATAGTCTGCTGCTGCGGCGACCCCCCAACGACAATAGAGCCCGGTCCGGCGGCTCCAAGTTGCCGCTCCCGGCGCAATGGCCACAGGATGTAGCGGTCCAGGCAGCGCTCAAGGACTGACTGCGGCGGGAGACGCTCTCCCCCCCTCCCCAAAACAAGCACGTTGCCAGCAACGCCGACCGGTGGGGGCGAATTGCGGCAGTTGCATGCGCTTCCACATAGTCTGCTGCTGCGGCGACCCCCCAACGACAATAGAGCCCGGTCCGGCGGCTCCAAGTTGCCGCTCCCGGCGCAATGGCCACAGGATGTAGCGGTCCAGGCAGCGCTCAAGGACTGACTGCGGCGGGAGACGCTCTCCCCCCCTCCCCAAAACAAGCACGTTGCCAGCAACGCCGACCGGTGGGGGCGAATTGCGGCAGTTGCATGCGCTTCCACATAGTCTGCTGCTGCGGCGACCCCCCAACGACAATAGAGCCCGGTCCGGCGGCTCCAAGTTGCCGCTCCCGGCGCAATGGCCACAGGATGTAGCGGTCCAGGCAGCGCTCAAGGACTGACTGCGGCGGGAGACGCTCTCCCCCCCTCCCCAAAACAAGCACGTTGCCAGCAACGCCGACCGGTGGGGGCGAATTGCGGCAGTTGCATGCGCTTCCACATAGTCTGCTGCTGCGGCGACCCCCCAACGACAATAGAGCCCGGTCCGGCGGCTCCAAGTTGCCGCTCCCGGCGCAATGGCCACAGGATGTAGCGGTCCAGGCAGCGCTCAAGGACTGACTGCGGCGGGAGACGCTCTCCCCCCCTCCCCAAAACAAGCACGTTGCCAGCAACGCCGACCGGTGGGGGCGAATTGCGGCAGTTGCATGCGCTTCCACATAGTCTGCTGCTGCGGCGACCCCCCAACGACAATAGAGCCCGGTCCGGCGGCTCCAAGTTGCCGCTCCCGGCGCAATGGCCACAGGATGTAGCGGTCCAGGCAGCGCTCAAGGACTGACTGCGGCGGGAGACGCTCTCCCCCCCTCCCCAAAACAAGCACGTTGCCAGCAACGCCGACCGGTGGGGGCGAATTGCGGCAGTTGCATGCGCTTCCACATAGTCTGCTGCTGCGGCGACCCCCCAACGACAATAGAGCCCGGTCCGGCGGCTCCAAGTTGCCGCTCCCGGCGCAATGGCCACAGGATGTAGCGGTCCAGGCAGCGCTCAAGGACTGACTGCGGCGGGAGACGCTCTCCCCCCCTCCCCAAAACAAGCACGTTGCCAGCAACGCCGACCGGTGGGGGCGAATTGCGGCAGTTGCATGCGCTTCCACATAGTCTGCTGCTGCGGCGACCCCCCAACGACAATAGAGCCCGGTCCGGCGGCTCCAAGTTGCCGCTCCCGGCGCAATGGCCACAGGATGTAGCGGTCCAGGCAGCGCTCAAGGACTGACTGCGGCGGGAGACGCTCTCCCCCCCTCCCCAAAACAAGCACGTTGCCAGCAACGCCGACCGGTGGGGGCGAATTGCGGCAGTTGCATGCGCTTCCACATAGTCTGCTGCTGCGGCGACCCCCCAACGACAATAGAGCCCGGTCCGGCGGCTCCAAGTTGCCGCTCCCGGCGCAATGGCCACAGGATGTAGCGGTCCAGGCAGCGCTCAAGGACTGACTGCGGCGGGAGACGCTCTCCCCCCCTCCCCAAAACAAGCACGTTGCCAGCAACGCCGACCGGTGGGGGCGAATTGCGGCAGTTGCATGCGCTTCCACATAGTCTGCTGCTGCGGCGACCCCCCAACGACAATAGAGCCCGGTCCGGCGGCTCCAAGTTGCCGCTCCCGGCGCAATGGCCACAGGATGTAGCGGTCCAGGCAGCGCTCAAGGACTGACTGCGGCGGGAGACGCTCTCCCCCCCTCCCCAAAACAAGCACGTTGCCAGCAACGCCGACCGGTGGGGGCGAATTGCGGCAGTTGCATGCGCTTCCACATAGTCTGCTGCTGCGGCGACCCCCCAACGACAATAGAGCCCGGTCCGGCGGCTCCAAGTTGCCGCTCCCGGCGCAATGGCCACAGGATGTAGCGGTCCAGGCAGCGCTCAAGGACTGACTGCGGCGGGAGACGCTCTCCCCCCCTCCCCAAAACAAGCACGTTGCCAGCAACGCCGACCGGTGGGGGCGAATTGCGGCAGTTGCATGCGCTTCCACATAGTCTGCTGCTGCGGCGACCCCCCAACGACAATAGAGCCCGGTCCGGCGGCTCCAAGTTGCCGCTCCCGGCGCAATGGCCACAGGATGTAGCGGTCCAGGCAGCGCTCAAGGACTGACTGCGGCGGGAGACGCTCTCCCCCCCTCCCCAAAACAAGCACGTTGCCAGCAACGCCGACCGGTGGGGGCGAATTGCGGCAGTTGCATGCGCTTCCACATAGTCTGCTGCTGCGGCGACCCCCCAACGACAATAGAGCCCGGTCCGGCGGCTCCAAGTTGCCGCTCCCGGCGCAATGGCCACAGGATGTAGCGGTCCAGGCAGCGCTCAAGGACTGACTGCGGCGGGAGACGCTCTCCCCCCCTCCCCAAAACAAGCACGTTGCCAGCAACGCCGACCGGTGGGGGCGAATTGCGGCAGTTGCATGCGCTTCCACATAGTCTGCTGCTGCGGCGACCCCCCAACGACAATAGAGCCCGGTCCGGCGGCTCCAAGTTGCCGCTCCCGGCGCAATGGCCACAGGATGTAGCGGTCCAGGCAGCGCTCAAGGACTGACTGCGGCGGGAGACGCTCTCCCCCCCTCCCCAAAACAAGCACGTTGCCAGCAACGCCGACCGGTGGGGGCGAATTGCGGCAGTTGCATGCGCTTCCACATAGTCTGCTGCTGCGGCGACCCCCCAACGACAATAGAGCCCGGTCCGGCGGCTCCAAGTTGCCGCTCCCGGCGCAATGGCCACAGGATGTAGCGGTCCAGGCAGCGCTCAAGGACTGACTGCGGCGGGAGACGCTCTCCCCCCCTCCCCAAAACAAGCACGTTGCCAGCAACGCCGACCGGTGGGGGCGAATTGCGGCAGTTGCATGCGCTTCCACATAGTCTGCTGCTGCGGCGACCCCCCAACGACAATAGAGCCCGGTCCGGCGGCTCCAAGTTGCCGCTCCCGGCGCAATGGCCACAGGATGTAGCGGTCCAGGCAGCGCTCAAGGACTGACTGCGGCGGGAGACGCTCTCCCCCCCTCCCCAAAACAAGCACGTTGCCAGCAACGCCGACCGGTGGGGGCGAATTGCGGCAGTTGCATGCGCTTCCACATAGTCTGCTGCTGCGGCGACCCCCCAACGACAATAGAGCCCGGTCCGGCGGCTCCAAGTTGCCGCTCCCGGCGCAATGGCCACAGGATGTAGCGGTCCAGGCAGCGCTCAAGGACTGACTGCGGCGGGAGACGCTCTCCCCCCCTCCCCAAAACAAGCACGTTGCCAGCAACGCCGACCGGTGGGGGCGAATTGCGGCAGTTGCATGCGCTTCCACATAGTCTGCTGCTGCGGCGACCCCCCAACGACAATAGAGCCCGGTCCGGCGGCTCCAAGTTGCCGCTCCCGGCGCAATGGCCACAGGATGTAGCGGTCCAGGCAGCGCTCAAGGACTGACTGCGGCGGGAGACGCTCTCCCCCCCTCCCCAAAACAAGCACGTTGCCAGCAACGCCGACCGGTGGGGGCGAATTGCGGCAGTTGCATGCGCTTCCACATAGTCTGCTGCTGCGGCGACCCCCCAACGACAATAGAGCCCGGTCCGGCGGCTCCAAGTTGCCGCTCCCGGCGCAATGGCCACAGGATGTAGCGGTCCAGGCAGCGCTCAAGGACTGACTGCGGCGGGAGACGCTCTCCCCCCCTCCCCAAAACAAGCACGTTGCCAGCAACGCCGACCGGTGGGGGCGAATTGCGGCAGTTGCATGCGCTTCCACATAGTCTGCTGCTGCGGCGACCCCCCAACGACAATAGAGCCCGGTCCGGCGGCTCCAAGTTGCCGCTCCCGGCGCAATGGCCACAGGATGTAGCGGTCCAGGCAGCGCTCAAGGACTGACTGCGGCGGGAGACGCTCTCCCCCCCTCCCCAAAACAAGCACGTTGCCAGCAACGCCGACCGGTGGGGGCGAATTGCGGCAGTTGCATGCGCTTCCACATAGTCTGCTGCTGCGGCGACCCCCCAACGACAATAGAGCCCGGTCCGGCGGCTCCAAGTTGCCGCTCCCGGCGCAATGGCCACAGGATGTAGCGGTCCAGGCAGCGCTCAAGGACTGACTGCGGCGGGAGACGCTCTCCCCCCCTCCCCAAAACAAGCACGTTGCCAGCAACGCCGACCGGTGGGGGCGAATTGCGGCAGTTGCATGCGCTTCCACATAGTCTGCTGCTGCGGCGACCCCCCAACGACAATAGAGCCCGGTCCGGCGGCTCCAAGTTGCCGCTCCCGGCGCAATGGCCACAGGATGTAGCGGTCCAGGCAGCGCTCAAGGACTGACTGCGGCGGGAGACGCTCTCCCCCCCTCCCCAAAACAAGCACGTTGCCAGCAACGCCGACCGGTGGGGGCGAATTGCGGCAGTTGCATGCGCTTCCACATAGTCTGCTGCTGCGGCGACCCCCCAACGACAATAGAGCCCGGTCCGGCGGCTCCAAGTTGCCGCTCCCGGCGCAATGGCCACAGGATGTAGCGGTCCAGGCAGCGCTCAAGGACTGACTGCGGCGGGAGACGCTCTCCCCCCCTCCCCAAAACAAGCACGTTGCCAGCAACGCCGACCGGTGGGGGCGAATTGCGGCAGTTGCATGCGCTTCCACATAGTCTGCTGCTGCGGCGACCCCCCAACGACAATAGAGCCCGGTCCGGCGGCTCCAAGTTGCCGCTCCCGGCGCAATGGCCACAGGATGTAGCGGTCCAGGCAGCGCTCAAGGACTGACTGCGGCGGGAGACGCTCTCCCCCCCTCCCCAAAACAAGCACGTTGCCAGCAACGCCGACCGGTGGGGGCGAATTGCGGCAGTTGCATGCGCTTCCACATAGTCTGCTGCTGCGGCGACCCCCCAACGACAATAGAGCCCGGTCCGGCGGCTCCAAGTTGCCGCTCCCGGCGCAATGGCCACAGGATGTAGCGGTCCAGGCAGCGCTCAAGGACTGACTGCGGCGGGAGACGCTCTCCCCCCCTCCCCAAAACAAGCACGTTGCCAGCAACGCCGACCGGTGGGGGCGAATTGCGGCAGTTGCATGCGCTTCCACATAGTCTGCTGCTGCGGCGACCCCCCAACGACAATAGAGCCCGGTCCGGCGGCTCCAAGTTGCCGCTCCCGGCGCAATGGCCACAGGATGTAGCGGTCCAGGCAGCGCTCAAGGACTGACTGCGGCGGGAGACGCTCTCCCCCCCTCCCCAAAACAAGCACGTTGCCAGCAACGCCGACCGGTGGGGGCGAATTGCGGCAGTTGCATGCGCTTCCACATAGTCTGCTGCTGCGGCGACCCCCCAACGACAATAGAGCCCGGTCCGGCGGCTCCAAGTTGCCGCTCCCGGCGCAATGGCCACAGGATGTAGCGGTCCAGGCAGCGCTCAAGGACTGACTGCGGCGGGAGACGCTCTCCCCCCCTCCCCAAAACAAGCACGTTGCCAGCAACGCCGACCGGTGGGGGCGAATTGCGGCAGTTGCATGCGCTTCCACATAGTCTGCTGCTGCGGCGACCCCCCAACGACAATAGAGCCCGGTCCGGCGGCTCCAAGTTGCCGCTCCCGGCGCAATGGCCACAGGATGTAGCGGTCCAGGCAGCGCTCAAGGACTGACTGCGGCGGGAGACGCTCTCCCCCCCTCCCCAAAACAAGCACGTTGCCAGCAACGCCGACCGGTGGGGGCGAATTGCGGCAGTTGCATGCGCTTCCACATAGTCTGCTGCTGCGGCGACCCCCCAACGACAATAGAGCCCGGTCCGGCGGCTCCAAGTTGCCGCTCCCGGCGCAATGGCCACAGGATGTAGCGGTCCAGGCAGCGCTCAAGGACTGACTGCGGCGGGAGACGCTCTCCCCCCCTCCCCAAAACAAGCACGTTGCCAGCAACGCCGACCGGTGGGGGCGAATTGCGGCAGTTGCATGCGCTTCCACATAGTCTGCTGCTGCGGCGACCCCCCAACGACAATAGAGCCCGGTCCGGCGGCTCCAAGTTGCCGCTCCCGGCGCAATGGCCACAGGATGTAGCGGTCCAGGCAGCGCTCAAGGACTGACTGCGGCGGGAGACGCTCTCCCCCCCTCCCCAAAACAAGCACGTTGCCAGCAACGCCGACCGGTGGGGGCGAATTGCGGCAGTTGCATGCGCTTCCACATAGTCTGCTGCTGCGGCGACCCCCCAACGACAATAGAGCCCGGTCCGGCGGCTCCAAGTTGCCGCTCCCGGCGCAATGGCCACAGGATGTAGCGGTCCAGGCAGCGCTCAAGGACTGACTGCGGCGGGAGACGCTCTCCCCCCCTCCCCAAAACAAGCACGTTGCCAGCAACGCCGACCGGTGGGGGCGAATTGCGGCAGTTGCATGCGCTTCCACATAGTCTGCTGCTGCGGCGACCCCCCAACGACAATAGAGCCCGGTCCGGCGGCTCCAAGTTGCCGCTCCCGGCGCAATGGCCACAGGATGTAGCGGTCCAGGCAGCGCTCAAGGACTGACTGCGGCGGGAGACGCTCTCCCCCCCTCCCCAAAACAAGCACGTTGCCAGCAACGCCGACCGGTGGGGGCGAATTGCGGCAGTTGCATGCGCTTCCACATAGTCTGCTGCTGCGGCGACCCCCCAACGACAATAGAGCCCGGTCCGGCGGCTCCAAGTTGCCGCTCCCGGCGCAATGGCCACAGGATGTAGCGGTCCAGGCAGCGCTCAAGGACTGACTGCGGCGGGAGACGCTCTCCCCCCCTCCCCAAAACAAGCACGTTGCCAGCAACGCCGACCGGTGGGGGCGAATTGCGGCAGTTGCATGCGCTTCCACATAGTCTGCTGCTGCGGCGACCCCCCAACGACAATAGAGCCCGGTCCGGCGGCTCCAAGTTGCCGCTCCCGGCGCAATGGCCACAGGATGTAGCGGTCCAGGCAGCGCTCAAGGACTGACTGCGGCGGGAGACGCTCTCCCCCCCTCCCCAAAACAAGCACGTTGCCAGCAACGCCGACCGGTGGGGGCGAATTGCGGCAGTTGCATGCGCTTCCACATAGTCTGCTGCTGCGGCGACCCCCCAACGACAATAGAGCCCGGTCCGGCGGCTCCAAGTTGCCGCTCCCGGCGCAATGGCCACAGGATGTAGCGGTCCAGGCAGCGCTCAAGGACTGACTGCGGCGGGAGACGCTCTCCCCCCCTCCCCAAAACAAGCACGTTGCCAGCAACGCCGACCGGTGGGGGCGAATTGCGGCAGTTGCATGCGCTTCCACATAGTCTGCTGCTGCGGCGACCCCCCAACGACAATAGAGCCCGGTCCGGCGGCTCCAAGTTGCCGCTCCCGGCGCAATGGCCACAGGATGTAGCGGTCCAGGCAGCGCTCAAGGACTGACTGCGGCGGGAGACGCTCTCCCCCCCTCCCCAAAACAAGCACGTTGCCAGCAACGCCGACCGGTGGGGGCGAATTGCGGCAGTTGCATGCGCTTCCACATAGTCTGCTGCTGCGGCGACCCCCCAACGACAATAGAGCCCGGTCCGGCGGCTCCAAGTTGCCGCTCCCGGCGCAATGGCCACAGGATGTAGCGGTCCAGGCAGCGCTCAAGGACTGACTGCGGCGGGAGACGCTCTCCCCCCCTCCCCAAAACAAGCACGTTGCCAGCAACGCCGACCGGTGGGGGCGAATTGCGGCAGTTGCATGCGCTTCCACATAGTCTGCTGCTGCGGCGACCCCCCAACGACAATAGAGCCCGGTCCGGCGGCTCCAAGTTGCCGCTCCCGGCGCAATGGCCACAGGATGTAGCGGTCCAGGCAGCGCTCAAGGACTGACTGCGGCGGGAGACGCTCTCCCCCCCTCCCCAAAACAAGCACGTTGCCAGCAACGCCGACCGGTGGGGGCGAATTGCGGCAGTTGCATGCGCTTCCACATAGTCTGCTGCTGCGGCGACCCCCCAACGACAATAGAGCCCGGTCCGGCGGCTCCAAGTTGCCGCTCCCGGCGCAATGGCCACAGGATGTAGCGGTCCAGGCAGCGCTCAAGGACTGACTGCGGCGGGAGACGCTCTCCCCCCCTCCCCAAAACAAGCACGTTGCCAGCAACGCCGACCGGTGGGGGCGAATTGCGGCAGTTGCATGCGCTTCCACATAGTCTGCTGCTGCGGCGACCCCCCAACGACAATAGAGCCCGGTCCGGCGGCTCCAAGTTGCCGCTCCCGGCGCAATGGCCACAGGATGTAGCGGTCCAGGCAGCGCTCAAGGACTGACTGCGGCGGGAGACGCTCTCCCCCCCTCCCCAAAACAAGCACGTTGCCAGCAACGCCGACCGGTGGGGGCGAATTGCGGCAGTTGCATGCGCTTCCACATAGTCTGCTGCTGCGGCGACCCCCCAACGACAATAGAGCCCGGTCCGGCGGCTCCAAGTTGCCGCTCCCGGCGCAATGGCCACAGGATGTAGCGGTCCAGGCAGCGCTCAAGGACTGACTGCGGCGGGAGACGCTCTCCCCCCCTCCCCAAAACAAGCACGTTGCCAGCAACGCCGACCGGTGGGGGCGAATTGCGGCAGTTGCATGCGCTTCCACATAGTCTGCTGCTGCGGCGACCCCCCAACGACAATAGAGCCCGGTCCGGCGGCTCCAAGTTGCCGCTCCCGGCGCAATGGCCACAGGATGTAGCGGTCCAGGCAGCGCTCAAGGACTGACTGCGGCGGGAGACGCTCTCCCCCCCTCCCCAAAACAAGCACGTTGCCAGCAACGCCGACCGGTGGGGGCGAATTGCGGCAGTTGCATGCGCTTCCACATAGTCTGCTGCTGCGGCGACCCCCCAACGACAATAGAGCCCGGTCCGGCGGCTCCAAGTTGCCGCTCCCGGCGCAATGGCCACAGGATGTAGCGGTCCAGGCAGCGCTCAAGGACTGACTGCGGCGGGAGACGCTCTCCCCCCCTCCCCAAAACAAGCACGTTGCCAGCAACGCCGACCGGTGGGGGCGAATTGCGGCAGTTGCATGCGCTTCCACATAGTCTGCTGCTGCGGCGACCCCCCAACGACAATAGAGCCCGGTCCGGCGGCTCCAAGTTGCCGCTCCCGGCGCAATGGCCACAGGATGTAGCGGTCCAGGCAGCGCTCAAGGACTGACTGCGGCGGGAGACGCTCTCCCCCCCTCCCCAAAACAAGCACGTTGCCAGCAACGCCGACCGGTGGGGGCGAATTGCGGCAGTTGCATGCGCTTCCACATAGTCTGCTGCTGCGGCGACCCCCCAACGACAATAGAGCCCGGTCCGGCGGCTCCAAGTTGCCGCTCCCGGCGCAATGGCCACAGGATGTAGCGGTCCAGGCAGCGCTCAAGGACTGACTGCGGCGGGAGACGCTCTCCCCCCCTCCCCAAAACAAGCACGTTGCCAGCAACGCCGACCGGTGGGGGCGAATTGCGGCAGTTGCATGCGCTTCCACATAGTCTGCTGCTGCGGCGACCCCCCAACGACAATAGAGCCCGGTCCGGCGGCTCCAAGTTGCCGCTCCCGGCGCAATGGCCACAGGATGTAGCGGTCCAGGCAGCGCTCAAGGACTGACTGCGGCGGGAGACGCTCTCCCCCCCTCCCCAAAACAAGCACGTTGCCAGCAACGCCGACCGGTGGGGGCGAATTGCGGCAGTTGCATGCGCTTCCACATAGTCTGCTGCTGCGGCGACCCCCCAACGACAATAGAGCCCGGTCCGGCGGCTCCAAGTTGCCGCTCCCGGCGCAATGGCCACAGGATGTAGCGGTCCAGGCAGCGCTCAAGGACTGACTGCGGCGGGAGACGCTCTCCCCCCCTCCCCAAAACAAGCACGTTGCCAGCAACGCCGACCGGTGGGGGCGAATTGCGGCAGTTGCATGCGCTTCCACATAGTCTGCTGCTGCGGCGACCCCCCAACGACAATAGAGCCCGGTCCGGCGGCTCCAAGTTGCCGCTCCCGGCGCAATGGCCACAGGATGTAGCGGTCCAGGCAGCGCTCAAGGACTGACTGCGGCGGGAGACGCTCTCCCCCCCTCCCCAAAACAAGCACGTTGCCAGCAACGCCGACCGGTGGGGGCGAATTGCGGCAGTTGCATGCGCTTCCACATAGTCTGCTGCTGCGGCGACCCCCCAACGACAATAGAGCCCGGTCCGGCGGCTCCAAGTTGCCGCTCCCGGCGCAATGGCCACAGGATGTAGCGGTCCAGGCAGCGCTCAAGGACTGACTGCGGCGGGAGACGCTCTCCCCCCCTCCCCAAAACAAGCACGTTGCCAGCAACGCCGACCGGTGGGGGCGAATTGCGGCAGTTGCATGCGCTTCCACATAGTCTGCTGCTGCGGCGACCCCCCAACGACAATAGAGCCCGGTCCGGCGGCTCCAAGTTGCCGCTCCCGGCGCAATGGCCACAGGATGTAGCGGTCCAGGCAGCGCTCAAGGACTGACTGCGGCGGGAGACGCTCTCCCCCCCTCCCCAAAACAAGCACGTTGCCAGCAACGCCGACCGGTGGGGGCGAATTGCGGCAGTTGCATGCGCTTCCACATAGTCTGCTGCTGCGGCGACCCCCCAACGACAATAGAGCCCGGTCCGGCGGCTCCAAGTTGCCGCTCCCGGCGCAATGGCCACAGGATGTAGCGGTCCAGGCAGCGCTCAAGGACTGACTGCGGCGGGAGACGCTCTCCCCCCCTCCCCAAAACAAGCACGTTGCCAGCAACGCCGACCGGTGGGGGCGAATTGCGGCAGTTGCATGCGCTTCCACATAGTCTGCTGCTGCGGCGACCCCCCAACGACAATAGAGCCCGGTCCGGCGGCTCCAAGTTGCCGCTCCCGGCGCAATGGCCACAGGATGTAGCGGTCCAGGCAGCGCTCAAGGACTGACTGCGGCGGGAGACGCTCTCCCCCCCTCCCCAAAACAAGCACGTTGCCAGCAACGCCGACCGGTGGGGGCGAATTGCGGCAGTTGCATGCGCTTCCACATAGTCTGCTGCTGCGGCGACCCCCCAACGACAATAGAGCCCGGTCCGGCGGCTCCAAGTTGCCGCTCCCGGCGCAATGGCCACAGGATGTAGCGGTCCAGGCAGCGCTCAAGGACTGACTGCGGCGGGAGACGCTCTCCCCCCCTCCCCAAAACAAGCACGTTGCCAGCAACGCCGACCGGTGGGGGCGAATTGCGGCAGTTGCATGCGCTTCCACATAGTCTGCTGCTGCGGCGACCCCCCAACGACAATAGAGCCCGGTCCGGCGGCTCCAAGTTGCCGCTCCCGGCGCAATGGCCACAGGATGTAGCGGTCCAGGCAGCGCTCAAGGACTGACTGCGGCGGGAGACGCTCTCCCCCCCTCCCCAAAACAAGCACGTTGCCAGCAACGCCGACCGGTGGGGGCGAATTGCGGCAGTTGCATGCGCTTCCACATAGTCTGCTGCTGCGGCGACCCCCCAACGACAATAGAGCCCGGTCCGGCGGCTCCAAGTTGCCGCTCCCGGCGCAATGGCCACAGGATGTAGCGGTCCAGGCAGCGCTCAAGGACTGACTGCGGCGGGAGACGCTCTCCCCCCCTCCCCAAAACAAGCACGTTGCCAGCAACGCCGACCGGTGGGGGCGAATTGCGGCAGTTGCATGCGCTTCCACATAGTCTGCTGCTGCGGCGACCCCCCAACGACAATAGAGCCCGGTCCGGCGGCTCCAAGTTGCCGCTCCCGGCGCAATGGCCACAGGATGTAGCGGTCCAGGCAGCGCTCAAGGACTGACTGCGGCGGGAGACGCTCTCCCCCCCTCCCCAAAACAAGCACGTTGCCAGCAACGCCGACCGGTGGGGGCGAATTGCGGCAGTTGCATGCGCTTCCACATAGTCTGCTGCTGCGGCGACCCCCCAACGACAATAGAGCCCGGTCCGGCGGCTCCAAGTTGCCGCTCCCGGCGCAATGGCCACAGGATGTAGCGGTCCAGGCAGCGCTCAAGGACTGACTGCGGCGGGAGACGCTCTCCCCCCCTCCCCAAAACAAGCACGTTGCCAGCAACGCCGACCGGTGGGGGCGAATTGCGGCAGTTGCATGCGCTTCCACATAGTCTGCTGCTGCGGCGACCCCCCAACGACAATAGAGCCCGGTCCGGCGGCTCCAAGTTGCCGCTCCCGGCGCAATGGCCACAGGATGTAGCGGTCCAGGCAGCGCTCAAGGACTGACTGCGGCGGGAGACGCTCTCCCCCCCTCCCCAAAACAAGCACGTTGCCAGCAACGCCGACCGGTGGGGGCGAATTGCGGCAGTTGCATGCGCTTCCACATAGTCTGCTGCTGCGGCGACCCCCCAACGACAATAGAGCCCGGTCCGGCGGCTCCAAGTTGCCGCTCCCGGCGCAATGGCCACAGGATGTAGCGGTCCAGGCAGCGCTCAAGGACTGACTGCGGCGGGAGACGCTCTCCCCCCCTCCCCAAAACAAGCACGTTGCCAGCAACGCCGACCGGTGGGGGCGAATTGCGGCAGTTGCATGCGCTTCCACATAGTCTGCTGCTGCGGCGACCCCCCAACGACAATAGAGCCCGGTCCGGCGGCTCCAAGTTGCCGCTCCCGGCGCAATGGCCACAGGATGTAGCGGTCCAGGCAGCGCTCAAGGACTGACTGCGGCGGGAGACGCTCTCCCCCCCTCCCCAAAACAAGCACGTTGCCAGCAACGCCGACCGGTGGGGGCGAATTGCGGCAGTTGCATGCGCTTCCACATAGTCTGCTGCTGCGGCGACCCCCCAACGACAATAGAGCCCGGTCCGGCGGCTCCAAGTTGCCGCTCCCGGCGCAATGGCCACAGGATGTAGCGGTCCAGGCAGCGCTCAAGGACTGACTGCGGCGGGAGACGCTCTCCCCCCCTCCCCAAAACAAGCACGTTGCCAGCAACGCCGACCGGTGGGGGCGAATTGCGGCAGTTGCATGCGCTTCCACATAGTCTGCTGCTGCGGCGACCCCCCAACGACAATAGAGCCCGGTCCGGCGGCTCCAAGTTGCCGCTCCCGGCGCAATGGCCACAGGATGTAGCGGTCCAGGCAGCGCTCAAGGACTGACTGCGGCGGGAGACGCTCTCCCCCCCTCCCCAAAACAAGCACGTTGCCAGCAACGCCGACCGGTGGGGGCGAATTGCGGCAGTTGCATGCGCTTCCACATAGTCTGCTGCTGCGGCGACCCCCCAACGACAATAGAGCCCGGTCCGGCGGCTCCAAGTTGCCGCTCCCGGCGCAATGGCCACAGGATGTAGCGGTCCAGGCAGCGCTCAAGGACTGACTGCGGCGGGAGACGCTCTCCCCCCCTCCCCAAAACAAGCACGTTGCCAGCAACGCCGACCGGTGGGGGCGAATTGCGGCAGTTGCATGCGCTTCCACATAGTCTGCTGCTGCGGCGACCCCCCAACGACAATAGAGCCCGGTCCGGCGGCTCCAAGTTGCCGCTCCCGGCGCAATGGCCACAGGATGTAGCGGTCCAGGCAGCGCTCAAGGACTGACTGCGGCGGGAGACGCTCTCCCCCCCCTCCCCAAAACAAGCACGTTGCCAGCAACGCCGACCGGTGGGGGCGAATTGCGGCAGTTGCATGCGCTTCCACATAGTCTGCTGCTGCGGCGACCCCCCAACGACAATAGAGCCCGGTCCGGCGGCTCCAAGTTGCCGCTCCCGGCGCAATGGCCACAGGATGTAGCGGTCCAGGCAGCGCTCAAGGACTGACTGCGGCGGGAGACGCTCTCCCCCCCTCCCCAAAACAAGCACGTTGCCAGCAACGCCGACCGGTGGGGGCGAATTGCGGCAGTTGCATGCGCTTCCACATAGTCTGCTGCTGCGGCGACCCCCCAACGACAATAGAGCCCGGTCCGGCGGCTCCAAGTTGCCGCTCCCGGCGCAATGGCCACAGGATGTAGCGGTCCAGGCAGCGCTCAAGGACTGACTGCGGCGGGAGACGCTCTCCCCCCCTCCCCAAAACAAGCACGTTGCCAGCAACGCCGACCGGTGGGGGCGAATTGCGGCAGTTGCATGCGCTTCCACATAGTCTGCTGCTGCGGCGACCCCCCAACGACAATAGAGCCCGGTCCGGCGGCTCCAAGTTGCCGCTCCCGGCGCAATGGCCACAGGATGTAGCGGTCCAGGCAGCGCTCAAGGACTGACTGCGGCGGGAGACGCTCTCCCCCCCTCCCCAAAACAAGCACGTTGCCAGCAACGCCGACCGGTGGGGGCGAATTGCGGCAGTTGCATGCGCTTCCACATAGTCTGCTGCTGCGGCGACCCCCCAACGACAATAGAGCCCGGTCCGGCGGCTCCAAGTTGCCGCTCCCGGCGCAATGGCCACAGGATGTAGCGGTCCAGGCAGCGCTCAAGGACTGACTGCGGCGGGAGACGCTCTCCCCCCCTCCCCAAAACAAGCACGTTGCCAGCAACGCCGACCGGTGGGGGCGAATTGCGGCAGTTGCATGCGCTTCCACATAGTCTGCTGCTGCGGCGACCCCCCAACGACAATAGAGCCCGGTCCGGCGGCTCCAAGTTGCCGCTCCCGGCGCAATGGCCACAGGATGTAGCGGTCCAGGCAGCGCTCAAGGACTGACTGCGGCGGGAGACGCTCTCCCCCCCTCCCCAAAACAAGCACGTTGCCAGCAACGCCGACCGGTGGGGGCGAATTGCGGCAGTTGCATGCGCTTCCACATAGTCTGCTGCTGCGGCGACCCCCCAACGACAATAGAGCCCGGTCCGGCGGCTCCAAGTTGCCGCTCCCGGCGCAATGGCCACAGGATGTAGCGGTCCAGGCAGCGCTCAAGGACTGACTGCGGCGGGAGACGCTCTCCCCCCCCTCCCCAAAACAAGCACGTTGCCAGCAACGCCGACCGGTGGGGGCGAATTGCGGCAGTTGCATGCGCTTCCACATAGTCTGCTGCTGCGGCGACCCCCCAACGACAATAGAGCCCGGTCCGGCGGCTCCAAGTTGCCGCTCCCGGCGCAATGGCCACAGGATGTAGCGGTCCAGGCAGCGCTCAAGGACTGACTGCGGCGGGAGACGCTCTCCCCCCCTCCCCAAAACAAGCACGTTGCCAGCAACGCCGACCGGTGGGGGCGAATTGCGGCAGTTGCATGCGCTTCCACATAGTCTGCTGCTGCGGCGACCCCCCAACGACAATAGAGCCCGGTCCGGCGGCTCCAAGTTGCCGCTCCCGGCGCAATGGCCACAGGATGTAGCGGTCCAGGCAGCGCTCAAGGACTGACTGCGGCGGGAGACGCTCTCCCCCCCTCCCCAAAACAAGCACGTTGCCAGCAACGCCGACCGGTGGGGGCGAATTGCGGCAGTTGCATGCGCTTCCACATAGTCTGCTGCTGCGGCGACCCCCCAACGACAATAGAGCCCGGTCCGGCGGCTCCAAGTTGCCGCTCCCGGCGCAATGGCCACAGGATGTAGCGGTCCAGGCAGCGCTCAAGGACTGACTGCGGCGGGAGACGCTCTCCCCCCCCTCCCCAAAACAAGCACGTTGCCAGCAACGCCGACCGGTGGGGGCGAATTGCGGCAGTTGCATGCGCTTCCACATAGTCTGCTGCTGCGGCGACCCCCCAACGACAATAGAGCCCGGTCCGGCGGCTCCAAGTTGCCGCTCCCGGCGCAATGGCCACAGGATGTAGCGGTCCAGGCAGCGCTCAAGGACTGACTGCGGCGGGAGACGCTCTCCCCCCCTCCCCAAAACAAGCACGTTGCCAGCAACGCCGACCGGTGGGGGCGAATTGCGGCAGTTGCATGCGCTTCCAC
Organism: Drosophila orena; assembly: GCA_005876975.1. Taxonomy (NCBI): domain Eukaryota; kingdom Metazoa; phylum Arthropoda; class Insecta; order Diptera; family Drosophilidae; genus Drosophila; species Drosophila orena. The sequence goes on along the minus strand of VCKV01000102.1, from coordinate 60,087 downwards.
ATAGTCTGCTGCTGCGGCGACCCCCCAACGACAATAGAGCCCGGTCCGGCGGCTCCAAGTTGCCGCTCCCGGCGCAATGGCCACAGGATGTAGCGGTCCAGGCAGCGCTCAAGGACTGACTGCGGCGGGAGACGCTCTCCCCCCCTCCCCAAAACAAGCACGTTGCCAGCAACGCCGACCGGTGGGGGCGAATTGCGGCAGTTGCATGCGCTTCCACATAGTCTGCTGCTGCGGCGACCCCCAGCAACCAGAAATGGCGGCGGACGAAAGAGATGAAAATATATTTAAACTGCTGCTCCTTATTATTCCCAAATAATAACAATAGAAATGGCGGCGGACGAAGGAGATGAAAATATATTTAAACTGATGCTCCTTATTTGTCCCATATAATTACAATAGAAACTGGCCGCGCAAAAGAGGTACCCAAAATCGCGACGCACGAAAGATTAAAAAACAGATATCTACATTAACTATCATTTTCTCTCCCAAACAATATGGCACCGAGAACGTGCGCGTATGCGAGAGGAGTGGTTTAAATATTGTGCTCTCTAAAAGTTTGGCAACCAGAAATGGCGGCGGACGAAAGAGATGAAAATATATTTAAACTGCTGCTCCTTTTTTGTCCCATATAATTACAATAGAAATGGCGGCGGACGAAAGAGATGAAAATATATTTAAACTGCTGCTCCTTATTTCTCTCATATAATTACAATAGAAAGTGGCCGCGCAAAAGAGGTAACCAAAATCGCGATGCACGAAAGATTGAAAAATAGATATTTACACTAACTATCATTTTCTTTCCCAAAAATTATGGCACCGAAAACGTGCGCGTATGCGAGAGGAGTGGCTTAAATATTGTGATCTCTAAAAGTTTGGCAACCAGAAATGGCGGCGGACGAAAGAGATAAAAACATATTTCAACTGCTGCTCTTTATTTGTCCCATATAATTACAATAGAAACTGGCCGCGCAAAAGAGGTACCCATAATCGCGATGCCCGAAAGATTGAAAAACAGATATTTACATTGACTATCATTTTCTCTCCCATATTATATGGCACCTAAAACGTGCGCGTATGCAAAAGAGATGAAAATATATTCAAACTGCTGCTCCTTATTTGTCCCATATAAGTACAATAGAAAGTGGCCGCGCAAAAGAGTTACCTAAAATCGCGATGCACGAAAGATTGAAAAACAGATATTTACATTGAATACAATTTTCTCTCCCATATTATGTCACCGAAAACGTGCGCGCATGCGAGAGTGGCTTAAATATTGTGCTCTCTAAAAGTTTGGCAACCAGAAATTGCGGCGGACGAAAGAGATGAAAATATATTTAAACTGTTGCTCCTTATTTGTCACATATAATTACAATAGAAATGGCGGCGAACGAAAGAGATGAAAATATATTTAAACTGCTGCTCCTTATTTCTCTCATATAATTACAATAGAAAGTGGCCGCGCAAAAGAGGTACCCAAAATCGCGATGCACGAAAGATTAAAAAACAGATATTTACATTAACTATCATTTTCTCTCCCAAATAATATGGCACCGAGAGCGTGCGCGTATGCGAGAGGAGTGGCTTAAATATTGTGCTCTCTAAAAGTTTGGCAAACAGAAATGGCGGCGGACGAAAGAGATGAAAATATATTTAAACTGCTGCTCCTTATTTGTCCCATATAATTACAATAGAAATGGCGGCGGATGCAAGAGATGAAAATATATTTAAACTGCTGCTCCTTATTTGTCCCATATAATTACAATAGAAAGTGGCCGCGCAAAAGAGGTACCCAAATTCGCGATGCACGAAAGATTAAAAAACAGATATTTACATTAACTATCATTTTCTCTCCCAAATAATATGGCACCGAGAACGTGCGCGTATGCGAGAGGATTGGCTTAAATATTGTGCTCTCTAAAAGTTTGGCAACCAGAAATGGCGGCGGACGAAAGAGATGAAAATATATTTAAGCTGCTGCTCCTTATTTGTCGCATATAATTACAATAGAAATGGCGGCGGGCGAAAGAGATGAAAATATATTTCAACTTCTGCTCTTTATTTGTCCCATATAATTACAATAGAAACTGGCCGCGCAAAAGAGGTACCCATAATCGCGATGCCCGAAAGATTGAAAAACAGATATTTACATTAACTATTATTTTCTCTCCCATATTATATGGCACCTAAAACGTGCGCGTATGCGAAAGAGATGAAAATATATTCAAACTGCTGCTCCTTATTTGTCCCATATAATAACAATAGAAAGTGGCCGCGCAAAAGAGGTACCCAAAATCGCGATGCACGAAAGATTAAAAAACAGATATTTACATTAACTATCATTTTCTCTCCCAAATAATATGGCACCGAGAACGTGCGCGTATGCGAGAGGAGTGGCTTAAATATTGTGCTCTCTAAAAGTTTGGCAACCAGAAATGGCGGCGGACGAAAGAGATGAAAATATATTTAAACTGCTGCTCCTTTTTTGTCCCATATAATTACAATAGAAAGTGGCCGCGCAAAAGAGTTACCCAAAATCGCGATGCACGAAAGATTGAAAAACAGATATTTACATTGAATACAATTTTATCTCCCATATTATGTCACCGAAAACGTGCGCGCATGCCAGAGTGGCTTAAATATTGTGCTCTCTAATAGTTTGGCAACCAGAAATGGCGGCGGACGAAAGAGATGAAAATATATTTCAACTGCTGCTCCTTATTTGTCACATATAATTACAATAGAAATGGCGGCGGACGAAAGAGATGAAAATATATTTTAACTGCTGCTCCTTATTTGTCCCATATAATTACAGAAGAAAGTGGCCGCGCAAAAGAGGTACCCAAAATCGCGATGCACGAAAGATTGAAAAACAGATATTTACATTGAATACAATTTTCTCTCCCATATTATGTCACCGAAAACGTGCGCGCATGCGAGAGTGGCTTAAATATTGTGCTCTCTAAAAGTTTGGCAAACAGAAATGGCGGCGGACGAAAGAGATGAAGATATTTAACTGCTGCTCTTTATTTGTCCCATATAATTACAATAGAAATGGCGGCGGTCGAAAGAGATGAACATACATATATTTCAACTGCTGCTCTTTATTTGTCCCATATAATTACAATTGAAAGTGGCCGCGCAAAAGAGTTACCCAAAATCGCGATGCATTGAAAAATAGATATTTACACTAACTATCATTTTCTTTCCCAAATAATATGGCACCGAAAACGTGCGCGTATGCGAGAGGCGTGGCTTAAATATTGTGATCTCTAAAAGTTTGATAACCAGAAATGGCGGCGAACGAAAGAGATGAAAATATATTTAAACTGCTGCTCCTTATTTCTCTCATATAATTACAATAGAAAGTGGCCGCGCAAAAGAGGTACCCAAAATCGCGATGGACGAAATATTAAAAAACAGATATTTACATTAACTATCATTTTCTCTCCCATTTTATATGGCACCGAGAACGTGCGCGTATGCGAGAGGATTGGCTTAAATATTGTGCTCTCTAAAAGTTTGGCAACCAGAAATGGCGCCGGACGAAAGAGATGAAAATATATTTAAACTGCTGCTCCTTATTTGTCCCATCTAATTACAATAGAAATGGCGACAGACGAAAGAGATGAAAATATATTTCAACTGCTGCTCTTTATTTGTCCCATATAATTACAATAGAAACTGGACGCGCAAAAGAGGTACCTATAATCGCGATGCCCGAAAGATTGAAAAACAGATATTTACATTGACTATCATTTTCTCTCCCATTTTATATGGCACCGAGAACGTGCGCGTATGCGAAAGAGATGAAAATATATTCAAACTGCTGCTCCTTATTTGTCCCATTTAAGTACAATAGAAAGTGGGCGCCCAAAAGCGGTACCCAAAATCGCGATGCACGAAAGATTGAAAAAAAGATATTTACATTGAATACAATTTTCTGTCCCATATTATGTCACCGAAAACGTGCGCGCATGCGAGAGTGGCTTAAATATTGTGCTCTCTAATAGTTTGGCAACCAGAAATGGCGGCAGACGAAAGAGATGAAAATATATTTCAACTGCTGCTCCTTATTTGTCCCATCTAATTACAATAGAAATGGCGGCGAACGAAAGAGATGAAAATATATTTCAACTGTTGCTCCTTATTTGTCCCATATAATTACAATAGAAACTGGCCGCGCAAAAGAGGTACCCAAACTCGCGATGCACGAAAGATTGAAAAATAGATATTTACATTAACTATCATTTTCTTTCCCAAATAATATGGCACCGAAAACGTGCGCGTATGCGAGAGGAGTGGCTTAAATATTGTGCTCTCTAAAAGTTTGGCAACCAGAAATGGCGGCGGACGAAAGAGATGAAGATATTTAACTGCTGCTCTTTATTTGTCCCATATAATTACAATAGAAATGGCGGCGGTCGAAAGAGATGAAAATATATTTAAACTGCTGCTCCTTATTTGTCCAATCTAATTACAATAGAAATGGCGACGGACGAAAGAGATGAAAATATATTTCAACTGCTGCTCTTTATTTGTCCCATATAATTACAATAGAAACTGGCCGCGCAAAAGAGGTACCCATAATCGCGATGCCCGAAAGATTGAAAAACAGATTATTTGTCCCATATAATTAGAATAGAAAGTGGCCGCGCAGAGGTACCCAAAATCGCGATGTACGAAAGATTGAAAAACAGATATTTACGTTGACTATCATTTTCTCTTCCATTTTATATGGCACCGAGAACGTGCGCGTATGCGAAAGAGATGAAAATATATTCAAACTGCTGCTCCTTATTTGTCCCATTTAAGTACAATAGAAAGTGGCCGCGCAAAAGAGTTACCCAAAATCGCGATGCACGAAATATTGAAAAACAGATATTTACATTGAATACAATTTTCTCTCCCATATTATGTCACCGAAAACGTGGCGCATGCGAGAGTGGCTTAAATATTGTGCTCTCTAATAGTTTGGCAACCAGAAATGGCGGCAGACGAATGAGATGAAAATATATCTAAACTGCTGGTTCTTATTTGTCCCATATAATTACAATAGGAAGTGGCCGCGCAAAAGAGTTACCCAAAATCGCGATGCACGAAAGATTGAAAAATAGATATTTACACTAACTATCATTTTCTTTCCCAAATAATATGGCACCGAAAACGTGTGCAAATGCGAGAGTAGCTTAAATATTGTGCTCTCTAAAAGTTTGGCAACCAGAAATGGCGGCGGACGAAAGAGATGAAAATATATTTAAACTGCTGCTCCTTATTTGTCCCATATAATTACAATAGAAAGTGGGCGCCCAAAAGCGGTACCCAAAATCGCGATGCACGAAAGATTGAAAAACAGATATTTACATTGACTATCATTTTCTCTCCCATATTATATGGCACCTAAAACGTGCGCGTATGCGAAAGAGATGAATATATTCAAACTGCTGCTCCTTATTTGTCCCATATAATTACAATAGAAAGTGGGCGCCCAAAAGCGGTACCCAAAATCGCGATGCACGAAAGATTGAAAAACAGATATTTACATTGAATACAATTTTCTCTCCCATATTATGTCACCGAAAACGTGCGCGCATGCGAGAGTGGCTTAAATATTGTGCTCTCTAAAAGTTTGGCAACCAGAAATTGCGGCGGACGAAAGAGATGAAAATATATTTAAATTGTTGCTCCTTATTTGTCACATATAATTACAATAGAAATGGCGGCGAACGAAAGAGATGAAAATATATTTAAACTGCTGCTCCCTATTTCTCTCATATAATTACAATAGAAAGTGGCCGCGCAAAAGAGGTACCCAAAATCGCGATGAACGAAAGATTAAAAAACAGATATTTACATTAACTATCATTTTCTCTCCCATTTTATATGGCACCGAGAACGTGCGCGTGTGCGAAAGAGATGAAAATATATTCAAACTGCTGCTCCTTATTTGTCCCATTTAAGTACAATAGAAAGTGGCCGCGCAAAAGAGTTACCCAAAATCGCGATGCACGAAAGATTGAAAAACAGATATTTACATTGAATACAATTTTCTCTCCCATATTATGTCACCGAAAACGTGCGCGCATGCGAGAGTGGCTTAAATATTGTGCTCTCTAATAGTTTGGCAACCAGAAATGGCGGCAGACGAAAGAGATGAAAATATATTTCAACTGCTGCTCCTTATTTGTCACATATAATTACAATAGAAATGGCGGCGGACGAAAGAGATGAAAATATATTTCAACTGTTGCTCCTTATTTGTGCCATATAATTACAATAGAAACTGGCCGCGCAAAAGAGGTACCCAAACTCCCGATGCACGAAAGATTGAAAAATAGATATTTACACTAACTATCATTTTCTTTCCCAAATAATATGGCACCGAAAACGTGCGCGCATTCGAAAGTGGCTTAAATATTGATCGAAAGAGATGAAAATATATTTAAACTGCTGCTCCTTATTTGTCCCATCTAATTACAATAGAAATGGCGACGGACGAAAGATGAAAATATATTTCAACTGCTGCTCTTCATTTGTCCCATATAATTACAATAGAAACTGGCCGCGCAAAAGAGGTACCCATAATCGCGATGCCCGAAAGATTGAAAAACAGATTATTTGTCCCATATAATTAGAATAGAAAGTGGCCGCGCAGAGGTACCCAAAATCGCGATGTACGAAAGATTGAAAAACAGATATTTACGTTGACTATCATTTTCTCTTCCATTTTATATGGCACCGAGAACGTGCGCGTATGCGAAAGAGATGAAAATATATTCAAACTGCTGCTCCTTATTTGTCCCATATAATTACAATAGAAAGTGGGCGCCCAAAAGCGGTACCCAAAATCGCGATGCACGAAAGATTGAAAAACAGATATTTACATTGAATACAATTTTCTCTCCCATATTATGTCACCGAAAATTTGCGCGCATTCGAAAGTGGCTTAAATATTGTGCGAAAGAGATGAAAATATATTTAAACTGCTCCTCCTTATTTGTCCCATATAATTACAATTGAAATGGCGGCAGACGAAAGAGATGAAAATATATTTCAACTGCTGCTCTTTATTTGTCCCATATAATTACAATAGAAACTGGACGCGCAAAAGAGGTACCTATAATCGCGATGCACGAAAGATTGAAAAACAGATATTTACATTGACTATCATTTTCTCTCCCATATTATATGGCACCTAAAACGTGCGCGTATGCGAAAGAGATGAATATATTCAAACTGCTGCTCCTTATTTGTCCCATATAATTACAATAGAAAGTGGGCGCCCAAAAGCGGTACCCAAAATCGCGATGCACGAAAGATTGAAAAACAGATATTTACATTGAATACAATTTTCTCTCCCATATTATGTCATCGAAAACGTGCGCGCATGCGAGAGTGGCTTAAATATTGTGCTCTCTAAAAGTTTGGCAACCAGAAATTGCGGCGGACGAAAGAGATAAAAATATATTTAAACTGCTGCTCCTTATTTGTCCCATATAATTACAATAGAAATGGCGACGGACGAAAGAGATGAAAATATATTTTAACTGCTGCTCTTTATTTGTCCCATATAATTACAATAGAAACTGGCCGCGCAAAAGAGGTACCCTTAATCGCGATGCCCGAAAGATTGAAAAATAGATATTTACACTAACTATCATTTTCTTTCCCAAATAATATGGCACCGAAAACGTGCGCGTATGCGAGAGGAGTGGCTTAAATATTGTGCTCTCTAAAAGTTTGGCAACCAGAAATGGCGGCGGACGAAAGAGATGAAGATATTTAACTGCTGCTCTTTATTTGTCCCATATAATTACAATAGAAATGGCGACGGACGAAAGAGATGAAAATATATTTCAACTGCTGCTCTTTATTTGTCCCATATAATTACAATAGAAAGTGGCCGCGCAAAAGAGTTACCCAAAATCGCGATGCACGAAAGATTGAAAAACAGATATTTACATTGACTAATTCTCTAAAAATCAAATTCAAATTCAAATTTGGAAATTAATTTTTTTTAATATTTATTGTATTTTTTCTGATGTTATGATGTAGAAAATCAAAATGCACCAAGAATAAAACTCTAAAGTCCATAACTCAACTTATCCTAATCGGATTCTGAAGTGGCATAGCTCTAAATGTTTCTAGAGTAATTCTCTAATAATCTGCATTCAAATTTAGATATTTATTTTTTTTTTTAAATTTTTTTTTTAAGTTCTCTGACGTTATGATGCAGATATTCAAAAATTCACCAAGACTGAAGTTCTATGGTCCGTAACTCAACTTATCCTAATCGGATTCTGAAGTGGCATACCTCTAAAAATTTTTAGCGCAATTCTCTAGAAATCGGCATTAAAATTTAAAAATATATATTTTTGTAATTTGTTTTTGTAATTTTTCTGGTAATATGATGTAGAAATTCAAAAATGCACACAGACTGAAGTTTTATAGTCCGTAGCTCAACTTATCCTAATCGGATTCTGAAGTGGCATACTTCTAAATGTTTCTAACGTAATTCCCTAAAAACCTGCATTCAAATTTAAAAACTTATTAAAAAAAATATTTTTTTGAATTTTTCTGATGATATTGTGTTTAGAAATTCAAAAACGCACCAAGACTGCAGTTCTAAAGTCCATAACTCAACTTATCCTAATCGGATTCTGAAGTGGGATACCTCTAAATGTTTCTAGCGCAATTCTCTAGAAATCGGCATTAAAATTTGGAAATTATATTTTTTTTAATCTCTTTTTTAATTTTCCTGATGTTATGATGTTGTAGAAATTCAAAAATGCAAGAAGACTGAAGTTCTATAGTCCGTAACTCAACTTATCCTAATCGGATTCGGAAGTGGCATACCTCTAAATGTTTTAAGCGTAATTCTCTAAAAATCTGCATTTAAATTTATAAATTTATTTTTTTTAAATTTTTAAAATTTAAATATTTTTTTTTAATTTATAAATTTATTTTTTTTTAATTAATAAATTAATTTGTTTTTCATTATTTTTTTTAATTTTTCTGATGTTATGATTTAGAAATTCAAAATTGCACCAAGACTGAAGTTCTAAAGTCCATAACTCAACTTATCCTAATTGGATTCTGAAGTGGCATACCTCTAAATATTTCTAGCGCAATTCTCTAGAAATCGGCATTAAAATTTGGAAATATATATTTTTAATTTTTAATCTCTTTTTAATTTTCCTGATGTTATGATGTAGGAATTTAAATATGCACCAAGACTGAAAATCTGAAGTCCACAACTCAACTTATCCTAATCGGATTCTTATGTGCCATACCTCTAAATGTTTCTTGCGTAATTCTCTAAAAATCTGCATTCAAATTTAAAAATTTATTTTTTTTTGTAATTTTTCTGATGTTATGATGTAGAAATTCAAAACCGCACCAAGACTGCAGTTCTAAAGTCCATGACTCAACTTATCCTAATCGGATTCTGAAGTTCCATACCTCTAAATGTTTCTTGCGTAATTCACTAGAAATCGGCATTAAAATTTAAAAATATATATTTTTGTAATTTTTTTTTTTAATTTTTCTGGTGTTATGATGTTGTAGAAATTCAAAAATGCACAAAGACTGAAGTTCTTACTCCGTAGCTCAACTTATCCTAATCGGATTCTGAAGTGGCATACTTCTGAATGTTTCTAGCGTAATTCTCTAAAAATCTGCATTCAAATTTAGAAATTTATTTTAAAAAATTTTTTTTTTGTAATTTTTTCTGATGTTATGATGTAGAATTTCGAAAATGCACCAAGACTTCTCTAAAAGTTTGGCAACCAGAAATGGCGGCGGACGAAAGAGATGAAAAGATATTAAAGCTGCTGCTCCTTATTTGTCCCATATAATTAGAATAGAAAGTGGCCGCGCAGAGGTACCCAAAATCGCGATGCACGAAAGATTGAAAAACAGATATTTACGTTGACTATCATTTTCTCTTCCATATTATATGGCACCGAAAACGTGCGCGCATGCGAGAGGAGCTTAAATATTGTGCTCTCTAAAAGTTTGGCAACCAGAAATGGCGGCGGACGAAAGAGATGAAAATATATTTCCACTGCTGCTCTTTATTTGTCCCATATAATTACAATAGAAACTGTCCGCGCAAAAGAGGTACCTATAATCGCGATGCACGAAAGATTGAAAAACAGATATTTACATTGACTATCATTTTCTCTCCCATATTAAAAATGGCACCTAAAACGTGCGCGTATGCGAAATAGATGAAAAAATATATTTAAACTGCTCCTCCTTATTTGTCCCATATAATTACAATAGAAATGGCGGCGGACGAAAGATATGAAAAAATATTTAAACTGCTGCTCCTTATTTCTCCCATATAATTACAATAGAAATGGCTGCGAACGAAAGAGATGAAAATATATTTCAACTGTTGCTCCTTATTTGTGCCATATAATTACAATAGAAACTGGCCGCGCAAAAGAGGTACCCATAATCGCGATGCCCGAAAGATTGAAAAACAGATTATTTGTCCCATATAATTAGAATAGAAAGTGGCCGCGCAGAGGTACCCAAAATCGCGATGTACGAAAGATTGAAAAACAGATATTTACGTTGACTATCATTTTCTCTTCCATTTTATATGGCACCGAGAACGTGCGCGTATGCGAAAGAGATGAAAATATATTCAAACTGCTGCTCCTTATTTGTCCCATTTAAGTACAATAGAAAGTGACGTTATGATGTAGATATTCAAAAATTCACCAAGACTGAAGTTCGAAGGTCTATAACTCAACTTATCCTAATCGTATTCTGAAGTGGCATACCTCTAAATGTTTTAAGCGTAATTCTCTAAAAATCTGCATTCAAATTTAGAAATTTTTTTTTAAATTTTTTTTAAAATTTTTTTTTTTTAATTTTTTTTTGTAATTTTTCTGATGCTATGATGTAGAAATTAAAAATGCACCAAGACTTCTCTAAAAGTTTGGCAACCAGAAATGGCGGCGGACGAAAGAGATGAAAATATATTAAAGCAGCTGCTCCTTATTTGTCCCATATAATTACAATAGAAAGTGGCCGCGCAGAGGTACCCAAAATCGCAATGCACGAAAGATTGAAAAACAGATATTTACGTTGACTTTCATTTTCTCTCCTATATTTTAAGGCACCGAAAACGTGCGCGTATGCGAGAGGAGTGGCTTAAATATTGTGCTCTCTAAAAGTTTGGCAACCAGAAATGGCGGCGGACGAAAGAGATGAAAAGATATTAAAGCTGCTGCTCCTTATTTGTCCCATATAATTACAATAGAAAGTGGCCGCGCAGAGGTACCCAAAATCGCAATGCACGAAAGATTGAAAAACAGATATTTACGTTGACTTTCATATTCTCTCCTATATTTTAAGGCACCGAAAACGTGCGCGTATGCGAGAGGAGTGGCTTAAATATTGTGCTCTCTAAAAGTTAGGCAACCAGAAATGGCGGCGGACGAAAGAGATGAAAAGATATTAAAACTGCTGGTTCTTATTTGTCCCATATAATTACAATAGGAAGTGGCCGCGCAAAAGAGGTACCCAAAATCGCGATGCACGAAAGATTGAAAAATAGATATTTACACTAATTATCATTTTCTTTCCCAAATAATATGGCACCGAAAACGAGCGCGTATGCGAGAGGATTGGCTTAAATATTGTGCTCTCTAAAAGTTTGGCAACCAGAAATGGCGGCGGACGAAAGAGATGAAAATATATTTAAACTGCTGCTCCTTATTTGTCCCATATAATTACAATAGAAATGGCGGCGGACGAAGAAGATGAAAATATATTTCAACTGCTGCTCTTTATTTGTCCCATATAATTACAATAGAAACTGGCCGCGCAAGAGGTACCCATAATCGCGATGCCCGAAAGATTGAAAAACAGATATTTACATTGACTATCATTTTCTCTCCCATATTGTATGGCACCTAAAACGTGCGCGTATGCGAAAGAGATGAATATATTCAAACTGCTGCTCCTTATTTGTCCCATATAAGTACAATGGAAAGTGGGCGCCCAAAGGCGGTACCCAAAATCGCGATGCACGAAAGATTGAAAAACAGATATTTACATTGAATATAATTTTCTCTCCCATATTATGTCACCGAAAACGTGCGCGCATGCGAGAGTAGCTTAAATATTGTGCTCTCTAAAAGTTTGGCAACCAGAAATGGCGGCGGATGAAAGAGATGAAAATATATTTAAACTGCTGCTAATTATTTGTCCCATCTAATTACAATAGAAATGGCGGCGGACGAAAAAAATGAAAATATATTTCAACTGCTGCTCTTTATTTGTCCCATATAATTACAATAGAAACTGGCCGCGCAAAAGAGGTACCCATAATCGCGATGCCCGAAAGATTGAAAAACAGATATTTACATTGACTATCATTTTCTCTCCCATATTATATGGCACCTAAAACGTGCGCGTATGCGAAAGAGATGAATATATTCAAACTGCTGCTCCTTATTTGTCCCATATAAGTACAATGGAAAGTGGGCGCCCAAAGGCGGTACCCAAAATCGCGATGCACGAAAGATTGAAAAACAGATATTTACATTGAATACAATTTTCTCTCCCATATTATGTCACCGAAAACGTGCGCGCATTCGAAAGTGTCTTAAATATTGTGCTCTCTAAAAGTTTGGCAACCAGAAATGGCTGCGGACGAAAGAGATGAAAAGATATTTAACTGCTCCTTATTTGTCCCATATAATTACAATAGAAAGTGGCCTCGCAAAATAGGTACCCAAAATCCCGATGAAAAACAGATTGAAAAACAGATATTTACATTGACTAATTCTCTAAAAATCAAATTCAAATTCAAATTTGTAAATTTTTTTTTTTTTAATATTTATTGTATTTTTTCTGATGTTATGATGTAGAAACTCAAAATTCACCAAGACTAAAACTCTAAAGTCCATAACTCAACTTATTCTAATCGGATTCTGAAGTGGCATACCTCTAAATGTTTTTAGCGTAATTCTCTAAAAATCTGCATTCAAATTTAGAAATTTTTTTTTTTTAATTTTTTTTTGTAATTTTTCTGACGTTATGATGTAGATATTCAAAAATGCACCAAGACTGAAGTTCGAAGGTCTATAACTGAACTTATCCTAATCGGATTTTAAAGTGGCATACCTCTAAATGTTTCTAGCGCAATTCTCTAGAAATCGGCATTAAAATTTAAAAATATATATTTTTGTAATTTGTTTTTGTAATTTTTCTGGTGTTATGATGTAGAAATTCAAAAATGCACACAGACTGAAGTTTTATAGTCCGTAGCTCAACTTATCCTAATCGGATTCTGAAGTGGCATACTTCTAAATGTTTCTAACGTAATTCCCTAAAAACCTGCATTCAAATTTAAAAACTTATTAAAAAAAATATTTTTTTGAATTTTTCTGATGTTATTATGTTTAGAAATTCAAAAACGCACCAAGACTGCAGTTCTAAAGTCCATAACTCAACTTATCCTTATCGGATTCTGAAGTGGCATACCTCTAAATGTTTCTATCGTAATTCTCTAAAAATCTGCATTCAAATTCAGAAATTTATTTTTTTCCAATTTTTTTTTTTTTAATATTTCTGGTGTTATAATGTAAGAATTCAAAACTGCACCAAGACTGAAGTTCTATAGTCCGTAACTCAACTTATCCTAATCGGATTCTGAAGTGGCATACCTCTAAATGTTTTTAGCGTAATTCTCTAAAAATCTGCATTCATATTTAGAAATTTTTTTTTTTTTAATTTTTGTTTTTTAATTTTTCAGATGTTATAATGTAGAAATTCAAAAACACACCAAGACTGAAGTTCTAAAATCCATAACTCAACTTATCCTAATCGGATTCTGAAGTGGCATAGCTCGAAATGTTTCTAGAGTAATTCTTTAATAATTTGCATTCAAATTTAGAAATTTATTTTTTTTAAATTTTTTTTGTAAGTTCTCTGACGTTATAATGTAGAAATTCAAAAATGCACCAAGACTGAAGTTCGAAGGTATATAACTCAACTTATCCTAATCGGATTCTGAAGTGTCATACCTCTAAATGTTTTTAGCGTCATTCTCTAAAAATCTGTATTCAAATTTAGAAATTTTTAAAAAAATTTTTTTTTAAATTTTTTTTTTGTAATTTTTCTGATGTTATGATGTAGAAATTCAAAAACGCACCAAGACTGAAGTTCAACTTATCCTAATCGGATTCTGAAGTGGCATAGCTCGAAATGTTTCTAGAGTAATTCTCTAATAATTTGCATTCAAATTTAGAAATTTATTTTTTTTTAATTTTTTTTTGTAAGTTCTCTGACGTTATAATGTAGAAATTCAAAAATGCACCAAGACTGAAGTTCTTAAGTCCATAACTCAACTTATCCTATTCGGATTCTGAAGTGCCATAACTCTAAATGTTTCTTGCGTAATTCTCTAAAAATCGGCATTAAAATTTAAAAATATATATTTTTGTAATATTTTTTTTTAATTTTTCTGGTGCTATGATGTTGTAGAAATTCAAAAATGCAACAAGACTGAAGTTCTATAGTGCGTAGGTCAACTTATCCTAATCGGATTCTGAAGTGGCATACTTCTAAATGTTTCTAACGTAATTCCCTAAAAACCTGCATTCAAATTTAAGAACTTATTAAAAAAAATATTTGTTGGCATTTTTCTGATGTTATTATGTTTAGAAATTCAAAAACGCACCAAGACTGCAGTTCTAAAGTCCATAACTCAACTTATCCTTATCGGATTCTGAAGTGGCATAGCTCGAAATGTTTCTAGAGTAATTCTCTAATAATTTGCATTCAAATTTAGAAATTTATTTTTTTTAAATTTTTTTTTGTAAGTTCTCTGACGTTATAATGTAGAAATTCAAAAACACACCAAGACTGAAGTTCTAAAGTCCATAACTCAACTTATCCTAATCGGATTCTAAATGTTTCTAGAGTAATTCTCTAATAATCTGCATTCAAATTTAGAAATGTATTTTTGTAAGTTCTCTGACGTTATAATGTAGAAATTCAAAAATGCACCAAGACTGAAGTTCTTAGTCCGTAGCTCAACTTATCCTAATCGGATTCTGAAGTGGCATACTTCTAAATGTTTCTAACGTAATTCCCTAAAAACCTGCATTCAAATTTAAAAACTTATTAAAAAAAATATTTTTTGGAATTTTTCTGATGTTATTATGTTTAGAAATTCAAAAACGCACCAAGACTGCAGTTCTAAAGTCCATAACTCAACTTATCCTAATCGGATTCTAAATGTTTCTAGAGTAATTCTCTAATAATCTGCATTCAAATTTAGAAATGTATTTTTGTAAGTTCTCTGACGTTATAATGTAGAAATTCAAAAACGCACCAAGACTGCAGTTCTAAAGTCCATAACTCAACTTATCCTTATCGGATTCTGAAGTGGCATATGTTTTTAGCGTAATTCTCTAAAAATCTGTATTCAAATTTAGAAATTTATTTTTTTTGAATTTTTTTTTTTTTTAATATTTCTGGTGTTATAATGTAATAATTCAAAACTGCACCAAGAGTGAAGTTCTATAGTCCATAACTCAACTTATCCTTATCGGATTCTGAAGTGGCATAGCTCGAAATGTTTCTAGAGTAATTCTCTAATAATTTGCATTCAAATTTAGAAATTTATTTTTATTTAATTCTTTTTTGTAAGTTCTCTGACATTATAATGTAGAAATTCAAAAAATGCACCAAGACTGAAGTTCGAAGGTATATAACGCAACTTATCCTAATCGTATTCTGAAGTGGCATACCTCTAAATGTTTTAAGCGTAATTCTCTAAAAATCTGCATTCAAATTTAGAAATTTTTTTTTAAATTTTTTTTAAAATTTTTTTTTTTTAATTTTTTTTTGTAATTTTTCTGATGCTATGATGTAGAAATTAAAAATGCACCAAGACTTCTCTAAAAGTTTGGCAACCAGAAATGGCGGCGGACGAAAGAGATGAAAATATATTAAAGCAGCTGCTCCTTATTTGTCCCATATAATTACAATAGAAAGTGGCCGCGCAGAGGTACCCAAAATCGCAATGCACGAAAGATTGAAAAACAGATATTTACGTTGACTTTCATTTTCTCTCCTATATTTTAAGGCACCGAAAACGTGCGCGTATGCGAGAGGAGTGGCTTAAATATTGTGCTCTCTAAAAGTTTGGCAACCAGAAATGGCGGCGGACGAAAGAGATGAAAAGATATTAAAGCTGCTGCTCCTTATTTGTCCCATATAATTACAATAGAAAGTGGCCGCGCAGAGGTACCCAAAATCGCAATGCACGAAAGATTGAAAAACAGATATTTACGTTGACTTTCATTTTCTCTCCTATATTTTAAGGCACCGAAAACGTGCGCGTATGCGAGAGGAGTGGCTTAAATATTGTGCTCTCTAAAAGTTTGGCAACCAGAAATGGCGGCGGATGAAAGAGATGAAAATATATTGAAACTGCTGCTCCTTATTTGTCCCATATAATTACAATAGAAAGTGTCCGCGCAACAGAGGTACCCTATAGATCTGTAATATAGCTACAATAGGCTGTAACTTTATAGCGAAGTTCTGTTGTGTTTTAAAGGGGTTACATCATTAAATAAAATAAAGTGGACAAAATAATTTACTTAACTTTGCATGCCAAACGATTGCGATTTTTTTTTTCTTTAATTTTTCTGCAAAACAATTTTTTTCCGCAAAAAACTAAAACAGGACAATAAGCTTTGTAGCCCAATTTAAACATTTAAACAAAATCTAGCGTAATTCTCTAAAAATCTGTATTCAAATTTAGAAATTTAAAAAAAATGTTTTTTTTTTAATTTTTTTTTTGTAATTTTTTTGATGTTATGATGTAGAAATTTATTTTTGTAAGTTCTCTGACGTTATGATGTAGATATTCAAAAATTCACCAAGACTGAAGTTCTATAGTCCGTAACTCAACTTATCCTAATCGGATTCTGAAGTGGCATACCTCTAAATGCTTCTAGCGCAATTCTCTAGAAATCGGAATTAAAATTTAAAAATATATATTTTTGTAATTTTTTTTGGTAATGTTTCTGGTGTTATGATGTAGAAATTCAAAAATGCACAAAGACTGAAGTTCTTAGTCCGTAGCTCAACTTATCCTAATCGGATTCTGAAGTGGCATACTTCTAAATGTTTCTAACGTAATTCCCTAAAAACCTGCATTCAAATTTAAAAACTTATTAAAAAAAATATTTTTTGGAATTTTTCTGATGTTATTATGTTTAGAAATTCAAAAACGCACCAAGACTGCAGTTCTAAAGTCCATAACTCAACTTATCCTAATCGGATTCTGAAGTTGCATACCTCTAAATGTTTTTAGCGTAATTCTCAAAAAATCTGTATTCAAATTTAGAAATTTTTTTTTATTTTTTTTTAAATTTTTTTTTTGTAATTTTTCTGATGTTATGATGTAGAAATTCAAAAACACACCAAGACTGAAGTTCTAAAGTCCATAACTCAACTTATCCTTATCGGATTCTAAATGTTTCTAGAGTAATTCTCTAATAATCTGCATTCAAATTTAGAAATTTATTTTTGTAAGTTCTCTGACGTTATGATGTAGATATTCAAAAATTCACCAAGACTGAAATTCTATAGTCCGTCAACTTATCCTAATCGGATTCTGAAGTGGCATACTTCTAAATGTTTCTAACGTAATTCCCTAAAAACCTGCATTCAAATTTAAAAACTTATTAAAAAAAATATTTTTTTGAATTTTTCTGATGTTATTATGTTTAGAAATTCAAAAACGCACCAAGACTGCAGTTCTAAAGTCCATAACTCAACTTATCCTAATCGGATTCGGAAGTGGCATACCTCTAAATGTTTTTAGCGTAATTCTCTAAAACTCTGCATTTAAATTTATAAATTTATTTTTTTTTAATTTATAAAATTTAAATATATTTTTTTTTACTTTATAAATTTTTTTTTTTTAATTTATAAATTTATGTTTTTAATTTTTTTTTTTTAATTTTTCTTATGTTATGATGTAGAAATTCAAAATTGCACCAAGACTGAAGTTTGAAGGTCTATAACTCACCTTATCTTAATCGGATTCTGAAGTGGCATACCTCTAAATGTTTTTAGCGTAATTCTCTAGAAATCGGCATTAAAATTTGGAAATATATATTTTTTTTAATCTCTTTTTAATTTTTCTGATGTTATGATGTAGAAAATCAAAACCGCACCAAGACTGCAGTTCTAAAGTCCATAACTCAACTTATCCTAATCGGATTCTGAAGTGCCATACCTCTAAATGTTTTTAGCGTAATTCTCTAAAAACCTGCATTCAAATTTAAAAACTTATTAAAAAAAATATTTTTTTGAATTTTTCTGATGTTATTATGTTTAGAAATTCAAAAACGCACCAAGACTGCAGTTCTAAAGTCCATAACTCAACTTATCCTAATCGGATTCTGAAGTGCCATACCTCTAAATGTTTCTTGCATAATTCTCTAGAAATCGCCATTAAAATTTAAAAATAAATATTTTTGTAATATTTTTTTTTAATTTTTCTGGATCTATGATGTTGTAGAAATTCAAAAATGCAACAAGACTGAAGTTCTATAGTGCGTAGCTCAACTTATCCTAATCGGATTCTGAAGTGGCATACTTCTAAATGTTTCTAACGTAATTCCCTGAAAACCTGCATTCAAATTTAGAAATTTTTTTTTTTTCCATTTTTTTTATTTTATTATTTCTGGTGTAAGAATTCAAAACTGCACCAAGACTGAAGTTCTAAAGTCCATAACTCAACTTATCCTAATCGGATTCTGAAGTGGAATACCTCTAAATGTTTTTAGCGTAATTCTCTAAAAATCTGCATTCAAATTTAGAAAATTATTTTTTAAAATTTTTTTTTTTAATTTTTTTGATGTTATAATGCAGAAATTTAAAAATGCACCAAGAATGAAGTTCGAAGGTCTATAACTCAACTTATCCTAATCGGATTCTGAAGTGGCATACCTCTAAATGTTTTTGGCGTAATTCTCTAAAAATCTGTATTCAAATTTAGAAATTTTTTTTTTAATTTTTTTTTTGGAATTTTTCTGATGTTATGATGTAGAAATTCAAAAACACACCAAGACTGAAGTTCAAAAGTCCATAACTCAACTTATCCTATCTGAAGTGCCATACCTCTAAATGTTTCTTGCGTAATTCTCTAGAAATCGGCATTAAAATTTAAAAATATATATTTTTGTAATATTTTTTTTTAATTTTTCTGGTGCTATGATGTTGTAGAAATTCAAAAATGCAACAAGACTGAAGTTCTATAGTCATAGGTCAACTTATCCTAATCGGATTCTGAAGTGGCATACTTCTAAATGTTTCTAACGTAATTCCCTAAAAACCTGCATTCAAATTTAAGAACTTATTAAAAAAAATATTTGTTGGCATTTTTCTGATGTTATTATGTTTAGAAATTCAAAAACGCACCAAGACTGCAGTTCTAAAGTCCATAACTCAACTTATCCTTATCGGATTCTGAAGTGGCATACCTCTAAATGTTTTTAGCGTAATTCTCTAAAAATCTGCATTCAAATTTAGAAATTTATTTTTTTTCAATTTTTTTTTTTTAATATTTTTGGTGTTATAATGTAAGAATTCAAAACTGCACCAAGACTGACGTTCTATAGTCCGTAACTCAACTTATCCTAATCGGATTCTGAAGTGGCATACCTCTAAATGTTTTTAGCGTAATTCTCTAAAAATCTGCATTCAAATTTAGAAATTTATTTAAAAAAAATTTTTTTTTTTAATTTTTCTGATGTTATAATGTAGAAATTCAAAAATGCACCAAGACTGAAGTTCGAAGGTCTATAACTCAACTTATCCTAATCGGATTCTGAAGTGGCATACCTCTAAATGTTTTGGCGTAATTCTCTAAAAATCTGTATTCAAATTTAGAAATTTTTTTAAAATTTTTTTTAAAATTTTTTTTTTGTAATTTTTCTGACGTTATGATGTAGATATTCAAAAATTCACCAAGACTGAAGTTCGAAGGTCTATAACTCAACTTATCCTAATCGTATTCTGAAGTGGCATACCTCTAAATGTTTTTAGCGTAATTCTCTAAAAATCTGCATTCAAATTTAGAAATTTTTTTTTTAATTTTTTTTAAAATTTTTTTTTTTTTAATTTTTTTTTGTAATTTTTCTGATGCTATGATGTAGAAATTAAAAATGCACCAAGACTTCTCTAAAAGTTTGGCAACCAGAAATGGCGGCGGACGAAAGAGATGAAGATATTAAAGCAGCTGCTCCTTATTTGTCCCATATAATTACAATAGAAAGTGGCCGCGCAGAGGTACCCAAAATCGCAATGCACGAAAGATTGAAAAACAGATATTTACGTTGACTTTCATTTTCTCTCCTATATTTTAAGGCACCGAAAACGTGCGCGTATGCGAGAGGAGTGGCTTAAATATTGTGCTCTCTAAAAGTTAGGCAACCAGAAATGGCGGCGGACGAAAGAGATGAAGATATTAAAACTGCTGCTCCTTATTTGTCCCATATAATTACAATAGAAAGTGTCCGCGCAACAGAGGTACCCTATAGATCTGTAATATAGCTACAATAGGCTGTAACTTTATAGCGAAGTTCTGTTGTGTTTTAAAGGGGTTACATCATTAAATAAAATAAAGTGGACAAAATAATTTACGTAACTTTGCATGCCAAACGATTGCGATTTTTTTTTTCTTGAATTTTTCTGCAAAACAATTTTTTTCCGCAAAAAACTAAAACAGGACAATAAGCTTTGTAGCCCAATTTAAACAATTAAACAAAATCTAGCGTAATTCTCTAAAAACCTGCATTCAATTTTAAAAACTTATTAAAAAAAATATTTTTTTGAATTTTTCTTATGTTATTATGTTTAGAAATTCAACAACGCACCAAGACTGCAGTTCTAAAGTCCATAACTCAACTTATCCTTATCGGATTCTGAAGTGGCATAGCTCGAAATGTTTCTAGAGTAATTCTCTAATAATTTGCATTCAAATTTAGAAATTTATTTTTTTTAAATTTTTTTTTGTAAGTTCTCTGACATTATAATGTAGAAATTCAAAAACACACCAAGACTGAAGTTCTAAAGTCCATAACTCAACTTATCCTAATCGGATTCTAAATGTTTCTAGAGTAATTCTCTAATAATCTGCATTCAAATTTAGAAATGTATTTTTGTAAGTTCTCTGACGTTATAATGTAGAAATTCAAAAACGCACCAAGACTGCAGTTCTAAAGTCCATATCTCAACTTATCCTTATCGGATTCTGAAGTGGCATATGTTTTTAGCGTAATTCTCTAAAAATCTGTATTCAAATTTAGAAATTTATTTTTTTTTCAATTTTTTTTTTTTTTAATATTTCTGGTGTTATAATGTAATAATTCAAACCTGCACCAAGACTGAAGTTCTATAGTCCGTAACTCAACTTATCCTAATCGGATTCTGAAGTGGCATACCTCTAAATGTTTTTAGCGTAATTCTCTAAAAATCTGCATTCAAATTTAGAAATTTATTTAAAAAAAAAAATTTTTTTTTAATTTTTCTGATGTTATAATGTAGAAATTCAAAAACACACCAAGACTGAAGTTCGAAACTCTATAACTCAACTTATCCTAATCGGACTCTGAAGTGGCATACTTCTAAATGTTTTTAGCGTAATTCTCTAAAAATCTGCATTCAAATTTAGAAATTTATTTTTAAAAATTTTTTTTTTGTAAGTTCTCTGACGTTATAATGTAGAAATTCAAAAAATGCACCAAGACTGAAGTTCGAAACTCTATAACTCAACTTATCCTAATCGGACTCTGAAGTGGCATACCTCTAAATGTTTTTAGCGTAATTCTCTAAAAATCTGCATTCAAATTTAGAAATTTATTTTTTTTAATTTTTTTTTTTTGTAATTTTTCTGATGTTATGATGTAATGCACCAAGACTTCTCTAAAAGTTTGGCAACCAGAAATGGCGGCGGACGAAACAGATGAAAATATATTTAAACTGCTGCTCCTTATTTGTCCCATATAATTACAATAGAAAGAGGTACCCTATAGATCTGTAATATAGCTACAATAGGCTGTAACTTTATAGCGAAGTTCTGTTGTGTTTTAAAGGGGTTACATCATTAAATAAAATAAAGTGGACAAAATAATTTACTTTGCGACCAAACGATTGCGATTTTTTTTTTCTTTAATTTTTCTGCAAAACAATTTTTTTCCGCAAAAAACTAAAACAGGACAATAAGCTTTGTAGCCCAATTTAAACATTTAAACAAAATCTAATCAATTTAAAAATTTATGCTATTGTATAATGGTTCATAAGTTAATAATTTGAGATGCATTTTATTTGCTATCGTGTTTTTAACGCCAGCGAGTTGACTCTCATAGGGAAATAGTGGGTTCCAGAGCGCATATTAATGTACTACTCACGTGGATTATAGTTGCTGGCGGCGCTTGGCGATGTGCCATCTGTGAAGTAGCCCGCTGTGTAGCTGTCAAATTGTCCAGGGACTCGCCAAGCTGAGCCGGTGCTAGGTGGGAGGGAAGCAGGCGACCGTAAAGAACATGGTTGTTGCTTTGCCGTGGCTCTTCCTCGTAGATTAGACGTATGGCGCTTAAGTTTTCTGACTGCGGGCGCTGTTGTCCCGCAATGGGAGCTGAAGGCCGAAGCAGCAAACCAAACTAATTCTTGCACATTTTAAACATTTACACAAAAACCAATCAATTTCAAAAATTGTGCTATGATACACTGCACTGGACAACTGCCTAATTGTTGTAATAATTGTTGCACATTTTAAACAAATTCTAATCAATTCAAAAAATTGTGCTATGTTACACTGCACTGGACAACTGCCTAATTGTTTTACATTTTAAACATTTAAACAAAATCTAATCAATTTCAAAAATTGTGCTATGATACACCGCACTGGACAAGTGCATTTTGCTGACTGGTCTATCAGTGTCAGCGGCAGCGCTTTTATAGAATTCGCGTGATTTAAAGTGACCGTTCCGAATTTGCAGATTTACACCCAACCAATGTGACCGCCGATGGTTAGTTTATGTGTTATCGGTGCCCAAAGTAACGGTTGGAGTGGCCTTATCGATCGTGATATTGGTCGCGGACCAATTAGTGGAGTTTTTTCTTTTAATTCACAGAAGGGTAAAAAAATAAGAGAGCATTAAAAAGTTTTTAATCTCTTTAGTCAGTCACCGTTTTGGATGCGAAAAATATAAATAGATTAGAATTTTAATATTCTGTTATGAAATTTTATAGGGAATTTTTAAACGAAATTATATTTCTTTGCGAAAATCGATTTATTTTCAGTTGATAATCAGAAAAGAATAATTTAAAAAATTTAACTAATTTTATTTATTTTAATAAATGGTTTCCATTTAATTTATCATATTATTTAATGAGAGGGGAGACAATTTTTCTGGTAGCAAAAACATACATACATTTTTTCTCCCGGTTTCATACGAAATATTTTTTCTTTCGCTCTGTTTTATATGAAATATGTATGGATGTCTTCTTGCGCCTGCCGTCTTTTTCGCTCGCGGCCAAATAAGAGAGAGTTTGATCTTGTAATTCACAGAATGGAAATAAAATAAAAGAGCATTAAAAAGATTTTAATCTCTTTAGTCAGTCCCCGTTTTGGCTGCGCAAAATATTAATAGGGAATTTTTAAACGAATTTATATTTCTTTGCGAAAATCAATTTATTTTCAGTCGAAAATCAGAAAAGAATAATTTAAAAAATTTAACTAATTTTATTTATTTTAATAAATGGTTTCCATTTAATTTATTATATTATCTAATGAGAGGGGAGACAATTTTTCTGGTAGCAAAAACATACATACATTTTTTCTCCCGGTTTCATACGAAATATTTTTTCTTTCGCTCTGTTTTATATGAAATATGTATGTATGTCTTCTTGCGCCTGCCGTCTTTTTCGGTCGCGGCCAAATAAGAGAGAGTTGATCTTGTAATTCACAGAATGGAAATAAAATAAGAGAGCATTAAAAAGACTTTAATCTCTTTAGTCAGTCACCGTTTTGGCTGCGAAAAAAATAAATAGGGAATTTTTAAACGGATTTATATTTCTTTGCGAAAATCAATTTATTTTCAGTCGAAAATCGGAAAAGAATAATTTAAAAAATTTAACTAATTTTATTCATTTTAATAAATGGTTTCCATTTAATTTATCATATTATCTAATGAGAGGAGAGACAATTTTTCTGGTAGCAAAAACATACATTATTTTTTCTCCCGGTTTCATACGAAATATTTTTTCTTTCGCTCGGTTTTATATGAAATATGTATGTATGTCTTCTTGCGCCTGCCGTCTTTTTCGGTGCCGGCCAAATAAGTGAGAGTTTGTTCTTGTAATTCACAGAATGGAAATAAAATAAGAGAGCATTAAAAATACTTTAATCTATTTAGTCAGTCACCGTTTTGGCTGCGAAAAATATAAATAGGGAATTTTTAAACGAATTTATATTTCTTTGTGAAAA
The DNA here is from genome assembly GCA_005876975.1 of Drosophila orena. NCBI lineage: Eukaryota > Metazoa > Arthropoda > Insecta > Diptera > Drosophilidae > Drosophila > Drosophila orena. The sequence continues at coordinate 35,546 of VCKV01000102.1, read as the reverse complement.
TCAATTTATTTCCAGTCGAAAATCAAAAAAGAATAATTAAAAAATTTTTACTAATATTACAAAATTTGAATTTAATTATAATATTTTGTTTTTATTTTGTAATATGTATTTTTTTTCATAATTTATGTAAATTAATATATTAATATAATATGACGCACAGAACAAATAAAAAACAATTTCCTATATTTGGAAATAGCTTACATTTTTTTTTCATTTTAATAAAGGGCTTACATTTTATTTATCATATTATCTAATGAGAAGAGAGACAATTTTTTTCGGTAGCCAAAACATACAAATAATTTAATATGCTCAAAGTTGACAGAGCAGGCGAACGCTGCCGCTGTCGGCGACAGCAGAGAATTCGGCGGTTTCATACGAAATATGTCTTGCGCCATCCGGCATTTGCGGTTGCGTCCCTATTAGTAAGAAGTGGTTATTTTAATTCCCAGAATGGTAAGAAAAATAAGAGAACATTAAAAGGACTGAGATTAAACATGCAGCTTCTAGAGACGTAGACGCAGCGCATGTTTATTTCCAAATGCTGCCGCACAAAAACCACACAAAACTTCCACGGCCACACTTTTCAAAAATGTTATTATATTTTTTCACTTATTTATTAGTCTTGTAAATTTCTATTGATTTGTCGAAAAATTTTTTACTACGCCCACATTCCGCCCAAAACTGTCACGACGCAATTTCTACCAAAATTCCAGAAAATGAAAAATTTTTCGTTTGCACTTCCACTAGCTGAGTAACTCGACTATAGCATTCTATCTTGTTTTTTCTGATGTTATGATGTTGTAGAAATTAAAAAAAATTAAAAAATGTCCCAAGGCTGAAGGGACAACTTATCCTAATGGGAAATTTAATAATTTTTTTAGATCATAATTACAATAGAAAGTGTCCGCGCAAAAGAGGTACCCTATAGATCTGTAATCTGTAATTTAGCTACAATAGGCTGTAACCTTATAGCCAAGTTCTGTTGTGTTTTTAAGGGGTAACATCACTAAATAAAATAAAGTAGAAACAATAATTTACTTAACTTTGCATGCCAAACGATTGCGAGATATATTTCTTTCTTTAATTTTTCTGCAAAACAATTTTTTGCCGCAAAAAATCTAAACCAGGACAATAAGCTTTGTAGCCCAATTTAAACATTTAAACAAAATCTAATCAATTTAAAAAATTATGCTATTGTATATAGGTTCATAAGTTAATAATTTACATAATTTTTTATAAATTAGTTTTTGTTAATATTTTCTGAATATATAAAAAAAAAATTTAAGCGTGCAGACATGATAATGGTTATTTATTTTTTTGGAAATCATTTAAATTTTATTTACACGTCAAAAATTTGTTACATTTTATTTAGTATTTTATATAATCAGAATGAAGGTACCTTTCCCAAATACAACACAAAAGGCAAGCTGAAAGTTAACAGCGCCGGCGAAAGAAGAAATAACCTATTGTAAATCAGGAATACCCACGCCATTGCTCTTCCAGCTCATGTTGTTTTTGTAACGGCTCTTGTTATAGAAAAAGCAATCGCCGTATACATTGGCTGGTCAGCACATTGACAATGAAATTTACAATAACAATTTTGCATTTTGTTTTCATTCTCTATTTTTTCGTTGAGATTACCAAAAACAACTTCATTGACCTTACCGTTAGCTCTCTACTACCAATGTACATATGTATGCATGTATGGATGTATGTTGTTGCTCAAAAGTTCTGGTATTTGGTAGCGTTTATATTTAATTAATGTAAATAGTCAAATAAAATCATTTTAATTTTTATTACTAAAACAAATAAGATACAAACATTTTGATAGCAATATTAAAATGTTCTTTAATTTAATTTATCACTTAGTTGATAAGAAAATAATATTATGAAAACTTTGTCTTTTCTTTTAATTTGGTTGTTATTTCTATTTTGATATTAGCAGTAAAAAGCTAAAAACCATGTTAAAATGTTTCTTTATTTGTATCGTTGCACGCTCTCTAAGAACGAAAGAAAATAAAGAAAAACAAGAAATAAGCTGTAAATCATGGATATCCACGCCATTGCTCTTCCAGCTCATTTTGTTTTTCTGACGGCTCTTGTTATAAAAAGCAATCGCATGTGCTGCTCAGCGCGAAAACAATTTTGCATTTGTATTCATTCTCTAAGTTTTCGTTGAGATTAGCAACCACTTCATTGACTTTACCGTTAGTTCGCTAATACCAATGTATGCTGTTGTTAGATGCTCAAAAGTAGCGTTTACATATGTATGCATGTATACTCGTGAAACTGCATTTTCATTACTTTAGCAAACTAGAACCAAACATTTTGGTAGCAATTTTAAATATATTATTAATAAATATATATATAATTTATTATTTAGTTACATAGAAAATAATATAATAGAATTATTTTCTTTTGTTTTATTTTGTTAAGTTATTTCTATTTTGATATTAGCAGTAAAAAGCTAAAAAAATAAAAAGTGAAATGATTTTATTAATTTCCCATTGTAATATTTTCAATTGTCCTCTTTTTTTTTGTTCCGGTGTACAAAGGGAAAAAAACGGTTTCGCTTATGTATTTGTGTTTGGTGATTTGCTCTGCTATAACCAGCTATAACCAGAGAGAGAGTCAGACGGAGTCGCCAGTGGCAGAGATAGTTGTCGTTTCGTTTTACAGTAGAACTTGACCTATGTACATAGCTGATCGGCTTTCTGTTGTTTTTCGGTTCTTGACGAGAGTGGTGATATGTACATACATACATACATATGTGTGCGCGCTCAGCTCTCAGTTCTCAGCTCAGTGTGGCGCGCAACAAATTTAATATGTATGTGTAAATACTTATATCGCTAGGTGCCACATAAAACGTTTCCTAGAACCCTGTTCCTGATTAAAAACATTTACATAAGTGAAAATATCTCGTTATTTTACCCTCCAAATCTCGCCGCGCATACATACGTACATAAATACATATATAAATATGTACATATATATGCCGCATATGTATGTTCTTAAATTGGGCATCTATGTTTCGTTATATTTCCAGGCTCAATGTTTTGCTCCCAAAATGGTGATGGCAAAATACAAACCGAATAACAAATAGTAATATCACTGTAATTCAAAAAAGTTGATGTACGCTCTTTGAGAACGGGCAAAACAAATGTCACAAAGAAAAGCAAAAAAATAACCTATTGTAAATCAGGAATACCCACGCCATTGCTCTTCCAGCTCATGTTGTTTTTGTAACGGCTCTTGCTATAGAAAAAGCAATCGCCGTATACATTGGCTGGTCAGCACATTGACAATGAAATTTACAATAACAATTTTGCATTTTGTTTTCATTCTCTATTTTTTCGTTGAGATTACCAAAAACAACTTCATTGACCTTACCGTTAGCTCTCTACTACCAATGTACATATGTATGCATGTATGTTGTTGCTCAAAAGATCTGCTGTTTGGTAGCGCTTATATTTAATTAATTTAAATAATCAAAAAAATCATTTTAATTTTTATTACTAAAACAAATAAGATACAAACATTTTGATAGCAATATTAAAATGTTCTTTAATTTAATTTATCACTTAGTTGATAAGAAAATAATATTATGAAAACTTTGTCTTTTCTTTTAATTTGGTTGTTATTTCTATTTTGATATTAGCAGTAAAAAGCTAAAAACCATGTTAAAATGTTTCTTTATTTGTATCGTTGCACGCTCTCTAAGAACGAGCAAGACAAATGTCACAAAGAAAAACAAGAAATAAGCTGTAAATCATGGATATCCACGCCATTGCTCTTCCAGCTCATTTTGTTTTTGTAACGGCTCTTGCTATAGAAAAAGCAATCGTATACGCAAAACCGTATACATTGGCTGGTCAGCACATTGACAATGAAATTTACAATAAAAATTTTGCATTTTGTTTTAATTCTCTATTTTTTCGTTGAGATTACCAAAAACAACTTCATTGACCTTACCGTTAGCTCTCTACTACCAATGTATGCATGTATGGATGTATGTTGTTGCTCAAAAGTTCTGGTGTTTGGTAGCGTTTATATTTAATTAATGTAAATAGTCAAAATCATTTTAATTTTTATTACTAAAACAAATAAGATACAAACATTTTGATAGCAATATTAAAATGTTCTTTAATTAAATTTATCACTTAGTTGATAAGAAAATAATATTATGAAAACTTTGTCTTTTCTTTTAATTTGGTTGTTATTTCTATTTTGATGTTAGCAGTAAAAAGCTAAAAACTATGTTAAAATGTTTCTTTATTTATATCGTTGTACGCTCTCTAAGAACGAGGAAGGCAAATGTCACAAAGAAAAACAAGAAATAAGCTGTAAATCATGGATATCCACGCCATTGCTCTTCCAGCTCATTTTGTTTTTCTGACGGCACTTGTTATAAAAACAATTGCATGTGCTGCTCAGCGCGAAAACAATTTTGCATTTGTATTCATTCTCTAAGTTTTCGTTGAGATTAGCAACCACTTCATTGACTTTACCGTTAGTTCGCTAATACCAATGTATGCTGTTGTTAGATGCTCAAAAGTTCTGCTGATTGGTAGCGTTTACATATGTATGTATGTATACTCGTGAAACTGCATTTTTATTACTTTAGCAAACTAGAACCAAACATTTTGGTAGCAATTTTAAATATATTATTAATAAATATATATATAATTTATTATTTAGTTACATAGAAAATAATATAATATAATTATTTTTTTGTTTTATTTTGTTAAGTTATTTCTATTTTGATATTATCAGTAAAAAGCTAAAAAAATAAAAAGTGAAATGATTTTATTAATTTCCCATTGTAATATTTTCAATTGTCCTCTTTTTTTTGTTCCGGTGTATAAAGGGGAAAAAAACGGTTTCGCTTATGTATTTGTGTTTGGTGATTTGCTCTGCTATAACCAGCTTTTGGGCAACTTCTGCATGTGTAGTGTTCATTGAAAGAGCAGAGAGAGAGACCGAAAGAGAGAGAGAGTCAGACGGAGTCGCCAGTGGCAGAGATAGTTGTCGTTTCGTTTTACAGTAGAACTTGACCTATGTACATAGCTGATCGGCTTTCTGTTGTTTTTCGGTTCTTGACTAGAGTGGTGATATGTACATACATACATACATATTCGTGCGCGCTCAGCTCTCAGTTCTCAGCTCAGTGTGGCGCGCAACAGTTTTAATATGTATGTGTAAATATTTATATCGCTAGGTGCCACATAAAACTTTTCCTAGAACCCTGTTCCTGTTTAAAAACATTTACATAAGTGAAAATATCTCGTTATTTTACCCTCCAAATCTCGCCGCGCATACATACGTACATAAATACATATATAAATATGTACATATATATGCCGCATATGTATGTTCTTAAATTGGGCATCTATGTTTCGTTATATTTCCAGGCTCAATGTTTTGCTCCCAAAATGGTGATGGCAAAATACAAACCGAATAACAAATAGTAATATCACTGCAATTCAAAAAAGTTGATGTACGCTCTTTGAGAACGGGCAAATTAAATGTCACAAAGAAAAGCAAGAAATAACCTATTGTAAATCAGGAATACCCACGCCATTGCTCTTCCAGCTCATGTTGTTTTTGTAACGGCTCTTGCTATAGAAGAAGCAATCGCCGTATACATTGGCTGGTCAGCACATTGACAATGAAATTTACAATAACAATTTTGCATTTTGTTTTCATTCTCTATTTTTTCGTTGAGATTACCAAAAACAACTTCATTGACCTTACCGTTAGCTCTCTACTACCAATGTACATACATATGTATGCATGTATGTTGTTGCTCAAAAGATCTGCTGTTTGGTAGCGCTTATATTTAATTAATTTAAATAATCAAAAAAAATCATTTTAATTTTTATTACTAAAACAAATAAGATACAAACATTTTGATAGCAATATTAAAATGTTCTTTAATTTAATTTATCACTTAGTTGATAAGAAAATAATATTATGAAAACTTTGTCTTTTCTTTTAATTTGGTTGTTATTTCTATTTTGATATTAGCAGTAAAAAGCTAAAAACCATGTTAAAATGTTTCTTTATTTGTATCGTTGCACGCTCTCTAAGAACGAGCAAGACAAATGTCACAAAGAAAAACAAGAAATAAGCTGTAAATCATGGATATCCACGCCATTGCTCTTCCAGCTCATTTTGTTTTTGTAACGGCTCTTGCTATAGAAAAAGCAATCGTATACGCAAAACCGTATACATTGGCTGGTCAGCACATTGACAATGAAATTTACAATAACACTTTTGCATTTTGTTTTAATTCTCTATTTTTTCGTTGAGATTACCAAAAACAACTTCATTGACCTTACCGTTAGCTCTCTACTACCAATGTACATATGTATGCATGTATGGATGTATGTTGTTGCTCAAAAGTTCTGGTGTTTGGTAGCGTTCATATTTAATTAATGTAAATAGTCAAATAAAATCATTTTAATTTTTATTACTAAAACAAATAAGATACAAACATTTTGATAGCAATATTAAAATGTTTATTAATTTAATTTATCACTTAGCTGATAAGAAAATAATATTATGAAAACTTTGTCTTTTCTTTTAATTTGGTTGTTATTTATATTTTGATGTTAGCAGTAAAAAGCTAAAAACTATGTTAAAATGTTTCTTTATTTTTATCGTTGCACGCTCTCTAAGAACGAGGAAGACAAATGTCACAAAGAAAAACAAGAAATAAGCTGTAAATCATGGATATCCACGCCATTGCTCTTCCAGTTCATTTTGGTTTTCTGACGGCACTTGTTATAAAAACAATCGCATGTGCTGCTCAGCGCGAAAACAATTTTGCATTTGTATTCATTCTCTAAGTTTTCGTTGAGATTAGCAACCACTTCATTGACTTTACCGTTAGTTCGCTAATACCAATGTATGCTGTTGTTAGATGCTCAAAAGTTCTGCTGATTGGTAGCGTTTACATATGCATGTATGTATACTCGTGAAACAGCATTTTCATTACTTTAGCAAACTAGAACCAAACATTTTGGTAGCAATTTTAAATATATTATTAATAAATATATATATAATTTATTATTTAGTTACATAGAAAATAATATAATAGAATTATTTTCTTTTGTTTTATTTTGTTAAGTTATTTCTATTTTGATATTAGCAGTAAAAAGCTAAAAAAATAAAAAGTGAAATGATTTTATTAATTTCCCATTGTAATATTTTCAATTGTCCTCTTTTTTTTGTTAAGGTGTACAAATGGAAAAAACGGTTTCGCTTATGTATTTGTGTTTGGTGATTTGCTCTGCTATAACCAGCTATAACCAGAGAGAGAGTCAGACGGAGTCGCCAGTGGCAGAGATAGTTGTCGTTTCGTTTTACAGTAGAACTTGACCTATGTACATAGCTGATCGGCTTTCTGTTGTTTTTCGGTTCTTGACGAGAGTGGTGATATGTACATACATACATATGTGTGCGCGCTCAGCTCTCAGTTCTCAGCTCAGTGTGGCGCGCAACAGTTTTAATATGTATGTGTAAATACTTATATCGCTAGGTGCCACATAAAACGTTTCCTAGAACCCTGTTCCTGATTAAAAACATTTACATAAGTGAAAATATCTCGTTATTTTACCCTCCAAATCTCGCCGCGCATACATACGTACATAAATACATATATAAATATGTACATATATATGCCGCATATGTATGTTCTTAAATTGGGCATCTATGTTTCGTTATATTTCCAGGCTCAATGTTTTGCTCCCAAAATGGTGATGGCAAAATACAAACCGAATAACAAATAGTAATATCACTGTAATTCAAAAAAGTTGATGTACGCTCTTTGAGAACGGGCAAAACAAATGTCACAAAGAAAAGCAAAAAAATAACCTATTGTAAATCAGGAATACCCACGCCATTGCTCTTCCAGCTCATGTTGTTTTTGTAACGGCTCTTGCTATAGAAAAAGCAATCGCCGTATACATTGGCTGGTCAGCACATTGACAATGAAATTTACAATAACAATTTTGCATTTTGTTTTCATTCTCTATTTTTTCGTTGAGATTACCAAAAACAACTTCATTGACCTTACCGTTAGCTCTCTACTACCAATGTACATATGTATGCATGTATGTTGTTGCTCAAAAGATCTGCTGTTTGGTAGCGCTTATATTTAATTAATTTAAATAATCAAAAAAATCATTTTAATTTTTATTACTAAAACAAATAAGATACAAACATTTTGATAGCAATATTAAAATGTTCTTTAATTTAATTTATCACTTAGTTGATAAGAAAATAATATTATGAAAACTTTGTCTTTTCTTTTAATTTGGTTGTTATTTCTATTTTGATATTAGCAGTAAAAAACTAAAAACCATGTTAAAATGTTTCTTTATTTGTATCGTTGCACGCTCTCTAAGAACGAGCAAGACAAATGTCACAAAGAAAAACAAGAAATAAGCTGTAAATCATGGATATCCACGCCATTGCTCTTCCAGCTCATTTTGTTTTTGTAACGGCTCTTGCTATAGAAAAAGCAATCGCCGTATACATTGGCTGGTCAGCACATTGACAATGAAATTTACAATAACAATTTTGCATTTTGTTTTCATTCTCTATTTTTTCGTTGAGATTACCAAAAACAACTTCATTGACCTTACCGTTAGCTCTCTACTACCAATGTACATATGTATGCATGTATGTTGTTGCTCAAAAGATCTGCTGTTTGGTAGCGCTTATATTTAATTAATTTAAATAATCAAAAAAATCATTTTAATTTTTATTACTAAAACAAATAAGATACAAACATTTTGATAGCAATATTAAAATGTTCTTTAATTTAATTTATCACTTAGTTGATAAGAAAATAATATTATGAAAACTTTGTCTTTTCTTTTAATTTGGTTGTTATTTCTATTTTGATATTAGCAGTAAAAAGCTAAAAACCATGTTAAAATGTTTCTTTATTTGTATCGTTGCACGCTCTCTAAGAACGAGCAAGACAAATGTCACAAAGAAAAACAAGAAATAAGCTGTAAATCATGGATATCCACGCCATTGCTCTTCCAGCTCATTTTGTTTTTGTAACGGCTCTTGCTATAGAAAAAGCAATCGTATACGCAAAACCGTATACATTGGCTGGTCAGCACATTGACAATGAAATTTACAATAAAAATTTTGCATTTTGTTTTAATTCTCTATTTTTTCGTTGAGATTACCAAAAACAACTTCATTGACCTTACCGTTAGCTCTCTACTACCAATGTATGCATGTATGGATGTATGTTGTTGCTCAAAAGTTCTGGTGTTTGGTAGCGTTTATATTTAATTAATGTAAATAGTCAAAATCATTTTAATTTTTATTACTAAAACAAATAAGATACAAACATTTTGATAGCAATATTAAAATGTTCTTTAATTAAATTTATCACTTAGTTGATAAGAAAATAATATTATGAAAACTTTGTCTTTTCTTTTAATTTGGTTGTTATTTCTATTTTGATGTTAGCAGTAAAAAGCTAAAAACTATGTTAAAATGTTTCTTTATTTATATCGTTGTACGCTCTCTAAGAACGAGGAAGGCAAATGTCACAAAGAAAAACAAGAAATAAGCTGTAAATCATGGATATCCACGCCATTGCTCTTCCAGCTCATTTTGTTTTTCTGACGGCACTTGTTATAAAAACAATTGCATGTGCTGCTCAGCGCGAAAACAATTTTGCATTTGTATTCATTCTCTAAGTTTTCGTTGAGATTAGCAACCACTTCATTGACTTTACCGTTAGTTCGCTAATACCAATGTATGCTGTTGTTAGATGCTCAAAAGTTCTGCTGATTGGTAGCGTTTACATATGTATGTATGTATACTCGTGAAACTGCATTTTTATTACTTTAGCAAACTAGAACCAAACATTTTGGTAGCAATTTTAAATATATTATTAATAAATATATATATAATTTATTATTTAGTTACATAGAAAATAATATAATATAATTATTTTTTTGTTTTATTTTGTTAAGTTATTTCTATTTTGATATTATCAGTAAAAAGCTAAAAAAATAAAAAGTGAAATGATTTTATTAATTTCCCATTGTAATATTTTCAATTGTCCTCTTTTTTTTGTTCCGGTGTATAAAGGGGAAAAAAACGGTTTCGCTTATGTATTTGTGTTTGGTGATTTGCTCTGCTATAACCAGCTTTTGGGCAACTTCTGCATGTGTAGTGTTCATTGAAAGAGCAGAGAGAGAGACCGAAAGAGAGAGAGAGTCAGACGGAGTCGCCAGTGGCAGAGATAGTTGTCGTTTCGTTTTACAGTAGAACTTGACCTATGTACATAGCTGATCGGCTTTCTGTTGTTTTTCGGTTCTTGACTAGAGTGGTGATATGTACATACATACATACATATTCGTGCGCGCTCAGCTCTCAGTTCTCAGCTCAGTGTGGCGCGCAACAGTTTTAATATGTATGTGTAAATATTTATATCGCTAGGTGCCACATAAAACTTTTCCTAGAACCCTGTTCCTGTTTAAAAACATTTACATAAGTGAAAATATCTCGTTATTTTACCCTCCAAATCTCGCCGCGCATACATACGTACATAAATACATATATAAATATGTACATATATATGCCGCATATGTATGTTCTTAAATTGGGCATCTATGTTTCGTTATATTTCCAGGCTCAATGTTTTGCTCCCAAAATGGTGATGGCAAAATACAAACCGAATAACAAATAGTAATATCACTGCAATTCAAAAAAGTTGATGTACGCTCTTTGAGAACGGGCAAATTAAATGTCACAAAGAAAAGCAAGAAATAACCTATTGTAAATCAGGAATACCCACGCCATTGCTCTTCCAGCTCATGTTGTTTTTGTAACGGCTCTTGCTATAGAAGAAGCAATCGCCGTATACATTGGCTGGTCAGCACATTGACAATGAAATTTACAATAACAATTTTGCATTTTGTTTTCATTCTCTATTTTTTCGTTGAGATTACCAAAAACAACTTCATTGACCTTACCGTTAGCTCTCTACTACCAATGTACATACATATGTATGCATGTATGTTGTTGCTCAAAAGATCTGCTGTTTGGTAGCGCTTATATTTAATTAATTTAAATAATCAAAAAAAATCATTTTAATTTTTATTACTAAAACAAATAAGATACAAACATTTTGATAGCAATATTAAAATGTTCTTTAATTTAATTTATCACTTAGTTGATAAGAAAATAATATTATGAAAACTTTGTCTTTTCTTTTAATTTGGTTGTTATTTCTATTTTGATATTAGCAGTAAAAAGCTAAAAACCATGTTAAAATGTTTCTTTATTTGTATCGTTGCACGCTCTCTAAGAACGAGCAAGACAAATGTCACAAAGAAAAACAAGAAATAAGCTGTAAATCATGGATATCCACGCCATTGCTCTTCCAGCTCATTTTGTTTTTGTAACGGCTCTTGCTATAGAAAAAGCAATCGTATACGCAAAACCGTATACATTGGCTGGTCAGCACATTGACAATGAAATTTACAATAACACTTTTGCATTTTGTTTTAATTCTCTATTTTTTCGTTGAGATTACCAAAAACAACTTCATTGACCTTACCGTTAGCTCTCTACTACCAATGTACATATGTATGCATGTATGGATGTATGTTGTTGCTCAAAAGTTCTGGTGTTTGGTAGCGTTCATATTTAATTAATGTAAATAGTCAAATAAAATCATTTTAATTTTTATTACTAAAACAAATAAGATACAAACATTTTGATAGCAATATTAAAATGTTTATTAATTTAATTTATCACTTAGCTGATAAGAAAATAATATTATGAAAACTTTGTCTTTTCTTTTAATTTGGTTGTTATTTATATTTTGATGTTAGCAGTAAAAAGCTAAAAACTATGTTAAAATGTTTCTTTATTTTTATCGTTGCACGCTCTCTAAGAACGAGGAAGACAAATGTCACAAAGAAAAACAAGAAATAAGCTGTAAATCATGGATATCCACGCCATTGCTCTTCCAGTTCATTTTGGTTTTCTGACGGCACTTGTTATAAAAACAATCGCATGTGCTGCTCAGCGCGAAAACAATTTTGCATTTGTATTCATTCTCTAAGTTTTCGTTGAGATTAGCAACCACTTCATTGACTTTACCGTTAGTTCGCTAATACCAATGTATGCTGTTGTTAGATGCTCAAAAGTTCTGCTGATTGGTAGCGTTTACATATGCATGTATGTATACTCGTGAAACAGCATTTTCATTACTTTAGCAAACTAGAACCAAACATTTTGGTAGCAATTTTAAATATATTATTAATAAATATATATATAATTTATTATTTAGTTACATAAAAAATAATATAATAGAATTATTTTCTTTTGTTTTATTTTGTTAAGTTATTTCTATTTTGATATTAGCAGTAAAAAGCTAAAAAAATAAAAAGTGAAATGATTTTATTAATTTCCCATTGTAATATTTTCAATTGTCCTCTTTTTTTTGTTAAGGTGTACAAATGGAAAAAACGGTTTCGCTTATGTATTTGTGTTTGGTGATTTGCTCTGCTATAACCAGCTATAACCAGAGAGAGAGTCAGACGGAGTCGCCAGTGGCAGAGATAGTTGTCGTTTCGTTTTACAGTAGAACTTGACCTATGTACATAGCTGATCGGCTTTCTGTTGTTTTTCGGTTCTTGACGAGAGTGGTGATATGTACATACATACATATGTGTGCGCGCTCAGCTCTCAGTTCTCAGCTCAGTGTGGCGCGCAACAGTTTTAATATGTATGTGTAAATACTTATATCGCTAGGTGCCACATAAAACGTTTCCTAGAACCCTGTTCCTGATTAAAAACATTTACATAAGTGAAAATATCTCGTTATTTTACCCTCCAAATCTCGCCGCGCATACATACGTACATAAATACATATATAAATATGTACATATATATGCCGCATATGTATGTTCTTAAATTGGGCATCTATGTTTCGTTATATTTCCAGGCTCAATGTTTTGCTCCCAAAATGGTGATGGCAAAATACAAACCGAATAACAAATAGTAATATCACTGTAATTCAAAAAAGTTGATGTACGCTCTTTGAGAACGGGCAAAACAAATGTCACAAAGAAAAGCAAAAAAATAACCTATTGTAAATCAGGAATACCCACGCCATTGCTCTTCCAGCTCATGTTGTTTTTGTAACGGCTCTTGCTATAGAAAAAGCAATCGCCGTATACATTGGCTGGTCAGCACATTGACAATGAAATTTACAATAACAATTTTGCATTTTGTTTTCATTCTCTATTTTTTCGTTGAGATTACCAAAAACAACTTCATTGACCTTACCGTTAGCTCTCTACTACCAATGTACATATGTATGCATGTATGTTGTTGCTCAAAAGATCTGCTGTTTGGTAGCGCTTATATTTAATTAATTTAAATAATCAAAAAAATCATTTTAATTTTTATTACTAAAACAAATAAGATACAAACATTTTGATAGCAATATTAAAATGTTCTTTAATTTAATTTATCACTTAGTTGATAAGAAAATAATATTATGAAAACTTTGTCTTTTCTTTTAATTTGGTTGTTATTTCTATTTTGATATTAGCAGTAAAAAACTAAAAACCATGTTAAAATGTTTCTTTATTTGTATCGTTGCACGCTCTCTAAGAACGAGCAAGACAAATGTCACAAAGAAAAACAAGAAATAAGCTGTAAATCATGGATATCCACGCCATTGCTCTTCCAGCTCATTTTGTTTTTGTAACGGCTCTTGCTATAGAAAAAGCAATCGTATACGCAAAACCGTATACATTGGCTGGTCAGCACATTGACAATGAAATTTACAATAACAATTTTGCATTTTGTTTTAATTCTCTATTTTTTCGTTGAGATTACCAAAAACAACTTCATTGACCTTACCGTTAGCTCTCTACTACCAATGTACATATGTATGCATGTATGGATGTATGTTGTTGCTCAAAAGTTCTGGTGTTTGGTAGCGTTTATATTTAATTAATGTAAATAGTCAAATAAAATCATTTTAATTTTTATTACTAAAACAAATAAGATACAAACATTTTGATAGCAATATTAAAATGTTCTTTAATTTAATTTATCACTTAGTTGATAAGAAAATAATATTATGAAAACTTTGTCTCTTCTTTTAATTTGGTTGTTATTTCTATTTTGATGTTAGCAGTAAAAAGCTAAAAACCATGTTAAAATGTTTCTTTATTTGTATCGTTGCACGCTCTCTAAGAACGAGCAAGACAAATGTCACAAAGAAAAACAAGAAATAAGCTGTAAATCATGGATATCCACGCCATTGCTCTTCCAGCTCATTTTGTTTTTGTAACGGCTCTTGCTATAGAAAAAGCAATCGTATACGCAAAACCGTATACATTGGCTGGTCAGCACATTGACAATGAAATTTACAATAACAATTTTGCATTTTGTTTTAATTCTCTATTTTTTCGTTGAGATTACCAAAAACAACTTCATTGACCTTACCGTTAGCTCTCTACTACCAATGTACATATGTATGCATGTATGGATGTATGTTGTTGCTCAAAAGTTCTGGTGTTTGGTAGCGTTTATATTTAATTAATGTAAATAGTCAAATAAAATCATTTTAATTTTTATTACTAAAACAAATAAGATACAACCATTTTGATAGCAATATTAAAATGTTCTTTAATTTAATTTATCACTTAGTTGATAAGAAAATAATATTATGAAAACTTTGTCTTTTCTTTTAATTTGGTTGTTATTTCTATTTTGATATTAGCAGTAAAAAGCTAAAAACCATGTTAAAATGTTTCTTTATTTGTATCGTTGCACGCTCTCTAAGAACGAGCAAGACAAATGTCACAAAGAAAAACAAGAAATAAGCTGTAAATCATGGATATCCACGCCATTGCTCTTCCAGCTCATTTTGTTTTTCTGACGGCACTTGTTATAAAAACAATTGCATGTGCTGCTCAGCGCAAAAACAATTTTGCATTTGTATTCATTCTCTAAGTTTTCGTTGAGATTAGCAACCACTTCATTGACTTTACCGTTAGTTCGCTAATACCAATGTATGCTGTTGTTAGATGCTCAAAAGTTCTGCTGATTGGTAGCGTTTACATACATATGTATGTATGTATACTCGTGAAACTGCATTTTCATTACTTTAGCAAACTAGAACCAAACATTTTGGTAGCAATTTTAAATATATTATTAATAAATATATATATAATTTATTATTTAGTTACATAGAAAATAATATAATAGAATTATTTTTTTTGTTTTATTTTGTTAAGTTATTTCTATTTTGATATTAGCAGTAAAAAGCTAAAAAAATAAAAAGTGAAATGATTTTATTAATTTCCCATTGTAATATTTTCAATTGTCCTCTTTTTTTTGTTCCGGTGTATAAAGGGAAAAAAAACGGTTTCGCTTATGTATTTGTGTTTGGTGATTTGCTCTGCTATAACCAGCTTTTGGGCACCTTCTGTAGGTGTAGTGTTCATTGAAAGAGCAGAGAGAGAGACCGAAAGAGAGAGAGTCAGACGGAGTCGCCAGTGGCAGAGATAGTTGTCGTTTCGTTTTACAGTAGAACTTGACCTATGTACATAGCTGATCGGCTTTCTGTTGTTTTTCGGTTCTTGACTAGAGTGGTGATATGTACATACATACATATTTGTGCGCGCTCAGCTCTCAGTTCTTTTCGGAAAAAATAAGTGCAAGCGCGATCTATGCACGCATCGTGTTACATTTTTTTTGCGGTAAGCACTTGATCTCGATGATCTGCTTTCTGATGTTATTCGGTTCCTGGCTAAAATGTAGTGCGCGTTGAGTTTTTGTTTATTACGGTGTAAAAGTATTGCAAACATATGTATGTATAACGACGCTGGGTTGTATATGTATGTATGTTTTGGTGGCAATTAATATCGGAATGTTGTTTAATCATAAAACAAAGGTAAGTGAAATCATATAAGTTTTAATTCTGTTTCTATTTTTTGTTTTAACTTTAACTTCATTATTCTTGAATTTTTCCTTGCACTCTAATTGATGACATTGTTATCGAACAAAATGTTTTCTTTATACATATCTCAAGGAAAATACAAAGTGCCGAACATAATTGTTTGGCACAGTTGGCATATCTGACGGTAGTATAATTTTTCTCCATGAAATGTGCTGTTACTTAGTAATTTTTATTTATGTTACTTTGCAACTTTAACGATATACAAACAACCGATTTCAAAAGACCGAAGTAGTTCGCACAGTCTAGTTATAATACTTAAAATTACTGCAAAAGGTAGTGTTTATACCCGTTACTCTTAGAGTAAAAGGGTTTAATAGATTCGTTGAAAAGTGTGTAACAGGCAGAATGAAGCGTTTCCGACCACATAAATTGATCAGGATCACATTGATCAGGATCAATAGCCGAGTCGATCTGGCCATGCCCGTCTGTCCGTCCGTATGAATTTCGAAATCTCAGGAACCATTAAATAAGCAAGTTGAGATTGGGCATGCAGATTCCAGAGACATAGACGCAGCGCCACGCTCATTCTAACGCCCACAAACAACCCAAGCCCGCCCACACTTTAGAACATATTTTAATTTTTTTAAAATTTTTTTTTTTTAGATAATGTTGAAATTTCTCGTTCGCACTTTTACTACCTGAGTAACGGGTACCTATCAGCTGGGGAAATCGATCATAGCAATCTCTATTGTTAATTTTAAATTAATATTTTGCAACTAAGCCCATGTGTTTTTAAAAAGCTACCAAGCGGCGAGTGGGCATCAAAAAAAATCGATTTTGTCTTTTTTTTGTATTAATATGATTTATTTTCTCTATCAGTTCCACTTTCATATCGGCTTTCGTAGTAAAATCGCAATTTTTTTCGTGTTATTTTCCTGCGAATTTTTTATTGATATGATATTTTCCTATTTCTATCACATTGCAACAAAATTTTTGAAGTATTTTTTTGGCACTCCCACTAGTTGAGTAACGTGTATTTTAGTTGATTTTCTCGACTATACGTTCTCTCTTCTTTTTGTTTGTGTACGTATGTCATAGAAATTTAAAACAAAATTTTGGGTTTCTTCCCGTAGATTTTGTTAAAAAAAAAGGATTGTTTCCCTAAATGTTCTCTTTCGTGCTTAATATTTTAATCATGGAAGCTCAACATAAATTTTGAATAAGTGCAAGTAATACCTTTATTTCGTAAGTATGTCCTTGCTGATAGCCTAGATAACGTGTTTAATTTGAAATCACTGGACAGTAGTGATTGAAAACATGTAGAGTAAGAGGGTATGCTAGATTTATTAAAGAGTATGTAATAGGTAGAAGAAAGCGTATCCAAACCGATAAAGTATATATATTTTTGATTTGGATCACTAGCTGAGTTAATCTGGCTTGTCCGACTGAACTCTGTGGTCTCGGAAGCTATAAAAGCTAGTGTTGAGATTAGACATGCATATTTTTGTAAGTCTTATGCAGTGCAAGTTTGCTTAAGATGGTTGCCACGCCAACTCTATCCCCCACAAACCGCGAAAAACTGGCACGCCCACACCTTCGATTTGATTGTTTTCCCTTTTATTCTTTTGCTTGGCGATTTCTACCACTGTACCAAAAACATTATTTTACCGTTTCGATATTAAATTACACTGTTACGAAATGAGATATATTCTAATTATTTTATGAATTTTGTTGATTCCAGGTCTTGACTTTCGTGTTACCCAGGGAAATCTTTTTTAAGAAGTCAATCGAAACCTTTTAAAGTTGGTTTACTACTAAAACTTTAAAATCACGGGTGCACGCCAAATGTGATTGCATCATGGGTGAATTTCAATGCTGATACTTTAGTTAACCACTATACATCTCTTGCTATGCGTAGATATTCTTTACTAGTTTTTTAAAATTTATTATTTATATTTTCAAAGATGAATATTTAATACAGATATAGAGAAAATACAGATATTCTTTACTAGTTTTTTTAAAATTTATTATTTATATTTTCAAAGATGAATATCTAATACAGGACTGAAATATCGGCTTTTTAAAATTAATTTTAATCGAAAATCTACAAGTTTTATATTGGCTCTAATCTGTAGATTCCATTTTCAGTACAAATTTCTCCATTATGGCGTTAAGGCGCTTACGTTCCTTTAACTGCTGCTGCATTAAATCCGCTATCTGCGTACCCACAGCTAATAATGCCTCGGTGTTAGCTTTTGTTCGCTGGGCGTTTAAGCGGGTTTGTCTATTTAAATCACTAAGCTCTCTTGCTATATCCAAGAGAACGGGAGCAGTACGTTCCTGTTCAATTTCTAAAGCATTTTCTTTTATTCGCTTTCTTTTTTTGGTAGTGGTCTGTGAAGTTTCAGCGCTAAAGCTATTATCTAACTGAACACCCAAACGTCTTATATTAATGGAGCAATCTTCATCCTCATACTCTTCTGAAAAAAAATAGTGGTAAAAAAAATTTATTTTAACGCTTCCTTACGATTATCTGTCACCGTGGAATCATCTTGGTCGGTTTTAATGCATTTCAGAGGAACTCCGTGGGTCATTTCAGTTTGAGCCGTGGGGCAGGCTTCGGCGATGGTGTCTGCCATATCGTACAAGTCGCAGATTTCAGCAACTGCATCCTCAAGGGGAGTGAGAGTATCTTGGTATAGAGATCCTTTGCCAGTAGCCTTAGAGTCCTCTAGCCGATTATTAGTAATTTTTTTCCGAATGCAACTTTTCCAGTCTTTCCAAACCTGTCAGAAACGTGTCTAAGATGGTAGCTATTTCAACTTTTTTTATTTTGAATCTACCCGTTTCCATTCGCTGGCTTCCTTGACAGGGGGTCCAACACTATTTAACTCATTTGACAATCTCTTCCACGCTGCCTCCGCCGCTTGCTTGTCGCCTTTAAGGTAATTTTTCGAGATGATTGGATGCCGTTCCATGAATGCTACGAAGATTGCATCCTGTTGGGCTGTTCTGTGTTTACCCCTGAAAAAATAAAATAAACCCAATATATTTATCACCGGCGTCTTATAAGTTGTTCCTCCTGAAATTCTTATGTATACAAGTTTACACACAGCATATTTATTTCAATTACGCATAAAAGCGGAGTCGCAGTTGTTTTACTTACATTACGCCGGGGCTTTAATTGCAAGACAAATAATGTCTTTTATAATTTTAGACGATACAAATTATATTCTATTTTTAATTTTATATTGTTTATTTTCTGTTGTCATTTGCAACTTGTGTGGCTTTACCTTTGACAGTACAAAAATACCACAAACATTTTTTTTAAGATACTGAATTTTCATTAGTTCACGGACTTTAACCATTTACAATTGTTTCGGAGACTCAAACCATGTAGAATTCGATATATGTTCTAAAGAAAATTATTTTCGGTAAATTTGTTAAACAAAAGGTGGCGCACGTAAAGGCTGAATATCCAATCAACATAACTTTAAAAAATTATGCCTATGGCAGAAACATGTTATTAAAATATAAAAAATAATCATCAGAATCTAACATTAAATATTTCAACCCGACTGAAGAAATTTCCAAAAAGTTTCAGCGTTGTTCCTCCTCAGCGATGTTGTTTAATACAATATGGCGTAGATAGGATATTTATTCCAGTTATTCGAATAGTAAAAGGATGTACTAGATTCATTGAAAGTATGTATTGGGAAAAAAATATATATATGTATATCTACAGGATCGAAAGCCCAGTGAATACTGCCATTTCCATCTGACAGCCCTTCTGTCCGTCTGTGTAAGCGTTGAGAAAAAACTGATTTGTATACCAGTTACTCGTAGAGTAAAAGGGTATACTACATTCGTTGAAAGTATGTAACAGGTATAAGGAAGTGTTTACGCCCATACAAAGTATATATTCTTGATCAGAATCAATAGCCGAGTCGATCTGGTCATGTCAGTCTGTCTGCCCGTATGAACGCCTTGATCTCAGGAGCTATAAAAGCTCGTTCAGATAAAGGATGCAGACATAGACGCAGCGCAAGTTTGTTTCCAAATGTTGTCACGGCCACTCTAACTCCTTCAAACCGCTTAATACTGCAACGCCCTCACTTTTGAAACACTTTAATTTTTTTAAAATTGTATTATTTTTTTTTTCAATTTCTATGGATATGCCAGAAAAATGTTAAAATTCCTCGTTTGCACTCTTACTAGCTGAGTAACAGGCATCTGATTGTCGGGGAACTCGACTATTGCGTTTTTTCTTGGATTTTTTTATTATTTTATTTCAATTTCCATCAATAAGTCACAAAAAATTTAAAATTTCTCGTTCGAAATTCCACTATCTGAGTAACAGGTATCTGATAGCAGGAGAACTCGTCTATAGCGTTCTCTCTTGTTTTGAAATTGGAGGTAGGAAAGTAATAAAAAAAATGTTTTGCTCCTTTAAGAGGTAATCGTGTTCAATGTCGAATACAGAAGCATTGTTGCTTGGATAATTAAAATATATATATATCTTTCTCTCACTTCCTTTAACTGCGTAATGGTTATGTAATTGCCGACATACTTGACAATAGCGTTTTCTCATGTTGTTCTTACATTAATTGTTTACATATCTATATATATTATCATCATATAATTTATTAACAATTTTTTTGCAAATATATACATATATGTTTTACCTTTAAATACTACCTTGGATATGTACATATATTATTAGCAAGCTCGGTACACGTGCTGGTGTATGCTCATCATCATTATCTACATTTCTGATTCTAGTCATGTTGTGGTAAATCCATTTAAGTTTTTAAGTTGTGTTTTATGTACATGTACTTGAGCACAAATTTGATGTCCGCACGTAATGGAGTCTTTTCCTCCCCGTTTTTCTTCCCGTACCTTCGAAATTTTGAGTTGCACAGTCCGGCCATCATTTTATTGCACTTGAAAACTTAATTAGGCCAAAATGCGGTGTGAAAGCCTATTGATGGAAGAGAGAACTTTCATTTCGACAGCTGTTTTGGCTTTTTATTACACGCATCAAATGTAATTTGTTACAAATTTGATGTGATTCTTTATTCTGCAGAACGGGAAAAATACAAAAAATTGAGATAAATCCTGGGAGTTGGTTGGGCTTGAATTATATTCATCTATCCTGTAAATATTTTGTCGGTTCTATGATCAGCAACCTTTGGAACAGTGCTGCCGTGTTGTCCTTTTTCCGGATAGATCCATTATTAAACGGATATAGCCGGAAAATATTAGAAACATTCCTTGTCCGGAAATATGTTATCTTTAAGAAATATAGTTTTTGTTATAATTTTATAACTAATATAATAATCATTTTTCAACGGTATCATCCCCTAGAATATAATTTTGTTTAACAGTAATTTCTGTATCATCCATTAGAAGAGAATTAGGTTTACAATAATTTCTGTCTGTTTTTTTTTGTCTTTTTTTTACGAAGAAATGGTTTCACTGTTATTTTCTGTTTACTGACTGTTGGCTGCACTGCTTGTGAATTTAACAAAGTGACCATTTTTATGTAACATTTTGTGGTAGCGTGGTGACCATAGCCTTTGGTTTAATATATGTTTTGCTTGCTCACTTCGTTAATAAATGTGAAATTTGCATTACAAAAAAATAAATATTTTGTTTTTCCTGATTGGTGTTGATGTTATCCCCAATCTAGTTTTGTTATATCCTTGCGCATATATTATAACTGTAGCACCGAGGCTGGCCCTTGGAGGATGGCGATAAATTTATTATTTAAATTTTCGTAGCTGATTTACTTGCATTTGTTATTCAATGTTAAAGCCATGAATTCGGTATTGTTTTAATTCACTTTAAACCACATAAATTTAACTTTACATGCAAGGCGACAACTCACGTGCCCCTGAGTGGCGTCAGCGGGCAAGTACGTAATCGTTGCCTTGTGCGTTTGTAAGTGTGAGCTGGTCGTTTAATGCTATGAAAATGTCGCGGGTGGGAAAGACTTTAGCTAAGCACGCTTAATTCAATCAAAAGCTCGACCTACTGTCTGTTGAATCGTTAGTAGACCGCTTGGCTGCAACAACTACAGTTCATTCGAATCTCAAACAGGCATATCGTGAAGCCATTGTGAAAAAACCGCTCTACAGATGATTTACTATAGGTGTTTTGAGCGTTTCGTATTATTGCTGGTCTGCCTAGTGTTGCAGTGTCCTTTTATTTTTGCAAACTTGCGTAGGTATCCAGTAGCAAAGGATTATTTTGTGACGCATTTCCAATTCTGTTGATGTCGAAATGCCCGTGAATACAATGAATAATAACGTTCCTAATTGCATTGACCGTCGAATTGTAATTTTGTATTGTCCCCAAATATCTTTTCTGTTAGCGTCCACAATTAGACCATGCGCTCGCAATGATCCTCTTCTGGAGCGCTGTATCGTTAACGCTGTGTACCAAATAAGGCCATTACTAGTGAACGGAAACCTGGGGGATGGCTTTACAACACCCCCATTAGAACCGCTGTCCCTAGATGATATTGAACTAACACTAAGTAGTCAGTTTCAAGCTGTTTTCACGGATCTTGAAGCCAATGGAGGAAGTAACTTTATCATTGACCGCCTTATGTACTTAAGTATAAGCATTATGAAAATGTAGATTCTAAGATGTTAATTTTTTGCATGAAGTGCCAAGCCGTTAGACACATCGTACGATCTCTGGATTACACTCCCGCGAATTGACTTTAGAGGAAAGTACTCGCTGCATCTTAATTTGCTACTCCTAGACATAAAAGGAAAAGGAAATATGCAGGGATATTGCGGTATGTTTGAAATGTGGACATAATAACTAACACTCAACTAACATTCAATATTAGAAAACGCAAAGGCTTTCGTTAAAATTCGTGGCTCTCGGTATCTGCGAAATGGCAAAGACTATGTGAAGTTCACCAAGATGACCATGCGCATTGATTTTGAGGATTTTAAATTAAGCTTGGCAAACCTATTCAGCGGCGATCGAATTTTGGGGGACGTAGGAAATACACTTATTAATAACAATCAAGAATTATATATGAAAGAGATTGTGCCAGGCCTAGAGCACGGTCTGTCTAAAAAGTTTTTAGATGTGGCGAATGAAGTCCTTGCCACCGCTACATTTGATGAGATGTTTCCTCCTGGAAAGACGTTCATCAATCCGATTGCACATCCGCCATCTTCGGTTCTAGGTCCAGCTATATTTGAGCCGCCCTTTGAAGCTGGAAATCCCGATGGAAGTATTTTAAATAAAATGTCTTTTCATAATTAATTTAAATTAAATAATTAATTGGTAGGCCAATATTACTGATAACTACACCCATTTTGGGAAAAGTTTGATAATAAATGCATTGTGTTTTTAAATTGTAATAACTATTTCTTCGTTAGATGCACATTTTTGTATTTTATTTTACTTCGTGATATAACAAAATAAATTTGTTCAAGGCTATGAATAATTTTATAATGTATTGTGTTTTAAGGTTGCATCATTAATTTCTTCGTTAGATGAGCATATTTGTGTTTTATTTAACTTCGTTAAATAAACCTCTTTGTAGTCTGTTTTTGGATTTACATATTAGGCTTGAACTTTTTAAAATGTAAAGTCACATCTAAGTGCACCATGGGGACAGCTTAGAGGAAGCACACATACACTCTATCCCAGCAATACACCTGGAGCAGGGTGCGAAGGACTATTTGTTGGCCTTCTCCTGCTTTTGATTAATCACCGGCCACGACAAAGATGAATTTACAGAGATTTTTTCCTTCAAAAGTTTTTTACTTTCGCTTTATTTTCGTTTCAGGGAGGAGGGCACTTAATTGCGTTAGATGGACTTGGGTTGCCAAAAAGTGTTGCTGCCCTGGTGATATTCAGCTGGCTATAATTAAATTCATGCGACGCAGCTGTCACTGGCAAGAAAAAGCATTATCGACTTTTAGGTGCTTAATATTTCAAATGAAAATGTTTTTGATGTAAACAGAGGGAAGCCAAAGGAAAACCTTGGCAACATCTTCCATTTCCGTACTGACCAATGCCTTGCAAAGTGTCGTCGGCATTAATTTCATTTATTAATTTTTAACTACGCCCGCGCACCAAAATAAAAGGAACTTGATAAATGGAGAGCTTGCAGAAGGAGCATTACGTAGAGCGTGCGCTGGGAGGTGGTTTGAAATCTTTTTCTTTTCTTTTATTGTGCGAGTATCCATTTGTTGTTGCTTTTTTTCCGCTTCTTCTTTTCGACCTTTTTTTGCTAATTTTTTTTTTAATTCTTTGCTTTTCACTTGAAAGCCGCTCAAAACGCTGAGATGCTCCGAGGCCCGCTAATGTCCTTTCTTTTATCATTAAGTAGAAAACGTGGGTGTCTTTTTTGGGGATTGTGGGAGGGAGGGTGGTTCATCTGGGGCGTGGCAACTCTGTTTTGTTTGAATGAATGGGGGTGATGGGATACACAGGTATTTTTGCTACCATTAGAAAAACCCTCACTGGCGGCCTAAGTTTCAATTTAGTGAAAGGAAGGGAAAACGCTTTCTTATATTAAGCAAGTAAATAACATTTTAAAAATAAATAAGCAATTTATATAAAGAGCTTACTGGTTTGTTATACATAATTGAACTGCAAATATACCAATATTAACCATTGTAATCACATAAAATTTTTTTATTTAATATTTAGTTTGGAAAATTTTTAAAATCAACTTTGAAATGTATACGGTCTTAATTCAGTATCGGACTGACAATTTATAGAAAGAGCTTACTGGCTTGGTAAACTTTATTGAACAGTTTAACATTGTTATAACATACAATTTTGTCTTTAATATTTAGGTTACCAAATATATATCTGACAGCTATATCTGACTAATATTGCTTTCATTTCTGGCAGCATTTTCGCAGTCGCAAGTGCATCCAAACTCATCTTTGGGGTATAGGTCTACAACTGTTGCTGAAGCGAAGCGTTCTTCGCAAGAGGCGTACTGTCGGTGATGGTGAATAAAGGCAAGACTGACCCTGTCATTGAATCTACGATGGGGCTTATTGCTCAGAGCTTTGTACCTTTGGAAAAGTTCTCGCATTATTTCGTTGGGGTACTTAAGATAGTTTCGTGGAATCGGATACGATGTTATTGCAGCATTACAGCGGATTATTGGTTCATCATGTATCACCGACGTCTTTAAATTATCATTTTCCCACATCCCTTTTTGAATTTGTCCCGTATGCATATGATAGAAAACACCCTCGCCATTTTTGTATCCGCGTGCAAAGTGTCCTTCGAATCGGTTTCCATTAGCTGGTTTAAATTAAAATATTAATTGGGAAGTACCATTAAAACTATTCTTTACGAACCGTAAAACATAACCCCAAGTCCATGCCGGAAATCTGTCTCCCATTCGCCCGCATAGATATTCCCATCGTTGTACCACTGGATGCCCAAACCGTGCCGTCGATTTCTTATCCATTTTCCGAAGTAGACGCATCCGTCGGAATAGAATTGTTTACCTTCTCCACATTTCATGTCATCGTACCATCTTCCCGAATATATCAGCTGTAATTCAGTTCCGCGTTTGCGTAGCATTGATCCCACTCCCTGTCGTTTGTTCATCACCCAGTCCCCCTCATAAATGAGCTGGCCTTCAGGATGCTTTTTACCAAAAAAGTACTGGCTAGTTCGCTTTGCCGTCTTTTTGACGCCCCAGCCCTGGTGTTTGTTGCATAACCAGTAGCCAGAGTAGGACCCACCTCCAGGATAATAGAAAGTGGCTCTTCTGCCCGAGCTGCAGACGGGTTTATTGGGACAGAAAAATCGTTCCAGGCAGGTACTCATACTGTCAAAAAAAACTTTGACTTCGACGCTTAAATATATGCTAATGTGAGAGGTAGAATATGTATGACAATGGAAAATTGATTAAATTGATGCAAAAGGACAGAAGTTGGTGAATACTTTGATTTATATTTCACAATACCTCGACCCTTGAGCAACTTAACATAACACTAGAAACTACCAAACACCTGGAATACAACTAACAGGGTTTTTCCGCTTTACAATCAATTTCAGGGTAAGGCTTATGTTTACGATTTGCGTGTGAATAAACCGTAATCATATTAATATGATTGAAAAGCGAAAAGTTAAATGGTTGTGTATGATTTGTGGATACCGAATAGGTTCCTTTTTTTGTAACACTTAAAGTATTTGATGAATGGAAAACCGATTTACCGAGGGCTTAAATGAAAATACATTTGATTTAGTAAAGAAAATGCTATTAAAATGAAACTTTCGGGATTTTGTTAACTTTCACAAACACTTCTGTAGATGCATTTAAATTGTCAATATCTCTAAAATATAAATAAATATTAATTGTTCTTAGTTTATATAATTTATAAAACTTTTGTACGTGCAATAATATAAAAAATAAAAGCTGCCATTGGAATAATCGGATAACAATAGATAAAGTGTACTGATGCGCTACACACCAGCTTTTTATCTTTTCATTCTTTTCAAACAAGATAGAATGCTATAGTCGAGTTCCCCGACTATCAGATACCCGTTACTTAAAAATTCAAAATGAAAAAGAAACACAACATTTATTATTATTATTAAATATTATTATTTATTTATTATTAAGTTTTATTATTGGGTATACCAAAAGTTTTTTTTGTATTTACTTTCTTGCTTGTGTTTATGGTGGATGATAGTCTGTAAGTAATGGATTATAAAATATAATATTGGTCGTATAAAGATTGTTTTAAACAATTAAACCTAATCTATTTCACTTCAATATTCAACATGATGGCACATGTACATAAGTTCTTTCAACGAATTTCCTCCTTTCCTCCTTAGGGAGCAACAGAATCGAAATTAACTTAGGGGCTGAATAATTGCAAGTGACAGGCGCTTTAATTTTTCTTCCTGTTCGACAACTTGTGCTTGGACTGTATGTGATAAGCCTAATTAAGTGGGTTGCTGCTTATATTTTTAGGAAAATCCCAGTCAAGGCAAATGTTTGGTTTTCTTTGTCCTCCCCGTAATCCATCCCCTTGTATTGATAAACTTGAAATAAACAAATCAAAGACAAAAAAATATAAAACTCAAAGAAGTACAACTTTATGTTTTCGGTTGAGTGAAATGGAAAATTTTAATTGCTTTGCCAGTATGTATCCATAACAGATACAGCGGTGTTATTTAATAGGTATGTGCACGTTTATTCAAAGCAACCGAAAAGTTAAACATTTCTATGTGCATTAGACAATTAAATTATGATTTTGAATATCATAGCGCTTAGTGTAGTCCAATAGAAAATTGCAGAAGCGTAAACTTTTGTTCAGTTTAATTTACTTTAAGACACATAAACGTTAAGTTAAATATGCCCGAGATAACCCTTTAAAAGCGGTTCCGCAATTGGATCCTTTTCTTTAGAGGACATCTCTTATCCGCGTGACATTATCTAAATCATAGGGGATGTTCATTTATAGCCAAGCAGCCATCAGATAACGTGTGTGAAAGAGTAAGGTCCGCCGGCATAGAATACATATCATTTATTTGGGGTTGATTCCTCCGTTGTTGCGATAGCCATCGGGGTAGAAAGCTTTTTGTTTTAATTTAACCCTTTTATATCCAACCTATGCCCAGTGGGCAGTGGCCAAACATCCAATAAGGGGTCACCACCTGATTAACCCCTTTATCGTAATTAAGGGTTCGAGTTACTTCTGCCACACCCACTATAACCACCCACGTAGGCAGTATATTAAATTTGAAAAATTTAAACATTTATTTACGAATTATTTTATTTTTCTTGGTGGGGGTAGTCAAAACTTGAGTTTCTTTGATTTGCATGCGCTGAAGTTTCTTCAACTGGAAAGAAAAACAGAAAACGAGCGCCAACAAAAATTTGAGCTTGAAACAAATTAACAGTCCAATGATTATTTTCAAAAGCAAAGAACGAGAAAGGCAAAGTTGGAGTCTATGGTACTTATCATATCCCTCCCTTCTCCTTTCTGGGGGCCAGTTCAGAAATTAGAAAAGGGCATAATTTTAATGAACTTTCTTTCGGAGCGACCTCCAATCAAATAAATTCTGCCTGGTATCCAAAGCAGCTGTCGAAAAAGGACTTACAATTTTCCATTCCGCTCTGCCCACATTGTTTAGCGTTTTGAGTTCTCTGAGCCTTGATGGAAGTTTCTTTGCCAAAAGAATTTTTGTGAAGCATAGAAAAATATACCGCTATATGTTGATAAAGATTGACTTAAATATTGAAACCAATAAGAACGACGCCCAGATCATATAACATTTATAACTCTGACATTAATCGCTTATTTAAATGTTAGTTGTCGGATCCTCTCTCTAGTAACAACTATAATCTGAAATTCGTCTGCAATTGCCAAAACTGTAATCCAAAAACAAAAAAAAGCAGCACCTCATTTAATCTAAAAACTTGACCCGATCTCCAAACAATTTCGGAGACTCACAATAGACTGCTCTCGAACCCAGGCCAGCAGTAACAACGCAAGTGCAGAAGTATACACAATGCCATAATATACGCAATAACAAATTGAAAGATAATATTGCGTGTTTTACAATAAAATAGTTTTTTGATTGGGCTTATAAAATAAAAAAAAAAATTGTTTCAAAAGCTCGATATGTAATCAGCGATATTGACACTCAAGTGTTCTTTATTTATTAATATGCTTTAGTCTATAAGCCGAAAACAAAAAACATTATTACCGCCTTAAATGTCTTTGGGAAGAAGCGCACAAACAGAAAAATAGATAGATCTCTATTCTCTGAGGAGAAACAAACCCAAAATGATTGATTAGAGGCTTGGTTGGACAGTTAGGTAGCCATTAAAGACCTCAATGTACTCCTAACTCAATCTTGCCTAATATTTTACGCTCATTTAGAGCATTACTGGAATAGACATCGATGTACCCTCCGTTCCTTACAATAGACTTAACTCTTGAACAGGCCCAAAAGGAATTGCAACTGTGGATCAAAGGATCACAATGAAGCGGATGGAAAAAATAAAACCAACGCCCGCTTGACATTTGGCTGCTAAACAAACAAATACTGCAAAAAAGGAGAGCTGCAAGGAAGAGACCGGAGAGAAACGGACAATCTGGCAAGTACCCATTCATTGCGGGGGTGATACTCAGGTCAATCAAAGGCTAGCATCTGACGTGTGCAGTTGCACTACGGTGTTGCCTTTCGTTTTAAGAAGGGGAATATGAATCCGCTTCCTTGTTAAAAAATGGAAACTGAAATTGAAATTGTGTCATTTCATGCCATGACCTGAAACGAATAGGGAGGGGGGCAATGCCAAGGGACACATATACACCTGGTCTTCAATAGGTTTTATGCCCTTTTGTGTAGCCTGCTTCCTTTTAACTGGCATTTTTAATTGTTTGCGTTTAACCGTTATCAGAAGAATATCAACGAATGCGGAGGAGACTCAAATTTATAGAAATTTCAAATTTTTCTTTTGGGCTTTTTATGGCCTGAACTCTTGTCGTGGCCGGTTGCCCATTAAGTTTACTTCTAAGTGTCATTCAGCCTCACACTCTTCCCGACCCCTCCGCGATTTCCCCAGCAGAGCGCTTTGCACTTGAAAAATTTGCGCATGCACAGCAATTTCTTGCCTTGCTTTTCACTTTGTTTCTCATTTTCATTTCCTTGCCTTCCGCCTTATTCCAATCTTAATTTTTTGTTGGTGCTTCTTTGGGGTTGAAAATAATTCATTTATGCAAATGAGGGGGTGTTTAAAATTAAGCAAAGAGCACGTAGGCTAGCAGAAGCGGCACAAAAAACAACAACAGCAAGAAGCGGCAGAAATAATGAAGGAGGTGACTCGCTAAGTGGAATGAAAAAAGGGAATAAATTCGGGCCGTGCAAGAGCAGTAAGGCCTTTGAAAAATGATAAAAACAAAGGTTTTTCGCTCTCTCTCTCTTTCTCTCTCTCTCTAGAACCCCTTAAAACACTGGGGTTCTTTGTATCTCCGAGCGGTTCCATATTTTTATTTTTTGTTAGATATAAGTTACAAGTTTAAGTTGTTCATAGAGGCTTTGGTCAAAAAACAGGGCGTAAGCCGCAAGAAACTTGAAAAGATGAAACATATCAAAGTAGGATTACCTAAGACGTATCAGGTACCTGGTAGGTAGAACGTTCAGTTTTGAGTTTCAGTTTAGAGCTATGAGAACTAAAATACAATTTGGTATACTTTCAAGTAAATAGCATTTTTCTCCAGCCAAAAGGTGGCAATGCCCATGGATGCCTCATGCACCTTTTTAGCACCAACAACAATCGAAATTCAAAGCACTGAAAAAAGTAGATCAGCCTTATCATGAAAAACATGACATTTATTACGGTCTATTAGCGATGAGAATTGAGTCGGAGAGGGGGGTGGATAACTTATATGCGTTGGTGTGGGGGGTCATGCGAATCCTTTAGGATTTTGAGGGTGAAGCGTATGTGTGGTCGCAGTAGGTGAAAGGCAACGATTTGTAATGCTTTCTGTGTGAGATTTTTTATGCAAATAAAACACACATGTACATACATATATGGCAACGGAAGCAAGACGGGGAAGCCAACACAAAATGTTTACGCGTGCTGCTTCTGTGGCCACATACGCATATGTGTCGACTGAACGGAAAAAGTGAGCTGAAGTTCAAGTCAGAATTGGAGCAGGAGGCGGTGCTGGCCACAAAGGGTCGTGCCCTCGCCTCGAGCGGTTGTTTGTGTTTTTTTTGTTTCTGTTTCACCACGCTGAAAGGTTAAATGTTGCCACTAGGCACATAATTTTGTCAAGTGCTGTCAGGGGGTCTTACACTCCATCCTAAGCTCGCACTTATATGTGTTGTTCCTGATCCTTACGTGCACAGCGTATAGTGTCTAATAGGAAATTAACAACTTAATTAATTCCACTGCCATTTATCTTCAGTCTGGCAAGATACCACCTATTCGCCACGGAAATCAACAAATTTCTATTGGTCAAACTTTGGCGCATTCGAATCGTCTATGCTTGAACTTTAACGCGATGTGGCCTTATTTCAAAGAAGATTTATTTATGCGAAAGTTTTGGTCCAAGCTCATACCCATTTTACTGCTTAGACTTACGTACAGTCCTGTTCAAAAATTTGCGTAATTAGATTTTTCGCGCCAATACGAGGTCATAACAAAAGAGTACTCTTTAGTCGAAGTTTCTACAAGACACCTTTTAAACTGAATGCAGATAAACTAATTATATACACACAGTCATTAAACACTTAACGCATAACGGTTAAAAAGTCTACAAGTTCATGCTAAAATTACGCATTTCTATCTAATACATTACTTTTTCAAAAGTAGTAAACAACATTTTTTGTGTCACATGTGGTTATTTGAACACGGTTTCTCCTCCTTCTTACACTTTAATCGACCTAAGGCCACCTAACATTTGAAAATTAATGTTTATTTTTCTATAAGGAGGCACCAACAAAAAAAAAGAACGGAAGTAAGATACAACAAGCTTGAAATTAACAGTTTTTCAAATCAAATTTCAATAATTAAAATTTGTTTATATTGGTGTTGTCGGTGATACGCATAAAAAATATCTTTCCATAATTTTGTATTGCAAAACCATGTTTCATGTGATGAAATATAAAATATTCATATGTGTTTTTGTACTAAGAAAACACATTAACAAAATTTGCCTGCGTCGAGTGAAACGTTGTCAAAGCTGAATTATTCTGAGTTTTCCGGGCACTCACCTAATTGCATTAAAAGAAATGTCTTTATCAGGGAATGTCCAAAGGGCACCCCAAGCCCTAGCGAAGAAAATTGCAGTTCCTTGCTTACTAGGCATATGTTGCCTTGTCTTTTTTTGATCCCGCTTCCCCTCTAAGGTTGTCTGTCGCCTGCTTTTCAAATTTTATGACATTTTTACTCGCTGTGGTTCGGAGAACATGGAAGATGTTAAAATAGCGTTGTACTTTTAGTGCTTTTTCCTTTTGAAACAAAAACATTTCTTATTATTTTCTTAATTCTTCGTGTTGGTGTTTTTATGTATTACCTTTTAAGATTTTATATCTGTAATAACCGGCGTAATTGTTTAGGTAGTTTCACTAAAGGCTGTGTCTAAAAGCTTTTTATTGTACGTAGTCAACGAAGACCGCTTCAATATTTAAAAGCACGTATTTTGGACGCTTGTCGCTACAGTCAATTCCACCGCTGATTAGTGTATATCATTCTCTTCGCCAAACTTATAGTAATTTAATTTAAATTTATTAAAGAAAACAGAAGGTTTTTGATCAAAGTATTTTATGAAAGCTTAATAAATAATAATTTTAATGTGTTGGATAAACAAGTAGTGTATGAAAATATACCTAATAAGCAAGTTAGAGATGCAGATCATGGAGAAATACAAAGGGCTTCATATAAATACAAGCCGTGCATACTTAACTCACAAACAGACATACACTTCAGAATTAATCTTCATCAACATCCTTGCCGAAAAATGTAAAGCAACAAATCACATAAAATGCAAAATGTATTGAGTCCAGAGAAAGAAGGAAAGGAAAATTGCGAAAAAATTTAATGAAAATATCGATCAACAACGATGGTAACGAACTCCAACCCCTTTGCTTTGGAGCAGGATAATCAAGTAAGGCAGCGACGAAACGGCCTTATTGACGACCTAACATCGAGACATGGCAAAAAAGAAGTGATGTGAGACATCATGCGGTTTCGTGATTAAAGGCACGAATGCGTCTATATCCGATATATTAATATACATAAGTATTTAGAATAGAGCAGATAAATTGCCAATATTGGCAAATTTTAAAATAAACCCTTAGCGCTGGTATACTCTTTCGGTTTTAATTATTTGTAATAAGTTGTTTCTTGCTTTTCAATATATTCTGCTTTTTTCGCCTGCTGTTTCTGTTTAGTTTATTCACCCTTTGCAGATGAGCTAGATACTTGGGTGAAATAAGTATTAAGCAAGGGGAAGAGCGAGCGCCCACAAGGAGAAAAATACAATTTTCCACATTAACCCCGACGCTGACGAAGGCTGCGCAGTTAAAGGAATTGGCGCGAGCTCATTCAAATTTTCTACTCTTGCCTTACACGCGCGGTTTTCGTTGTTTTCGCTTTTATATTTTTTAATAGGTATACAGTTTTTTCCTACGCAAGCTTCGGTCGAGGGTGGCACCTTTTTTTCAATGCCCCCTTCTTAATGGCGGCCGTGCCAGCCACTTTTGCCTGTGTCGCTCTGGCACTTAAAACGGTTGCCAGAAACTTGCTGTATATGCCACGTTTCCTTACGCTGTCTCCCACTTCCGCGTATTCCCATCTGGACTTGCCGTATTAAACCTAATGTTAATTGTGTAATATTATATTTGAAAGACAACAAAATATAGGGTTGTCTTTGACTTTCTAATGGAAAGTCAGTTTTTTTAGTGATGCGCAGCTGTCACTGTTTTTTTTTGCTGTAAAGTAAGATCCAAGTTTTTTTATTATTTATAAGTAACTTAATATAAAAGACACTTCAGTTTATAGAAAATTGGTGCTGTTAGTTTTTTATCTTAGACAATTAAGTTTAAAAACTAGAAAGTTGATTATTCTAAATAAAAGACAAGATTCATGCAGTCCTTAAAATTAATCATTTGACAAATGTTTATTCGAGGATGTGTGGTATATTTTTGGTTAGATAGACTTCATGGTAATGAACTATAATTTCCTTTAGTAAGAGGGGCGACATGTAGTCAAGTGTCAACCGTTACAATTCTTTTAATAATTCTTTGTATAAGTATGAAATTTTTCGACGGATTTGAAAAACAAAGTACATTTTGAACTAAGAACATTAAAATCATACCCTTTTACTCAACGAGTAATGGGTATAATTACCGCATCGATTTTTTTCTCTTTCGCCATTCCAGTACTTGTTGTGAAGTGGTGGAGTGGAGCTCAGTAAAAATTGGGTTTGACGCTTACTTCCAGAGAAGTTCCTCCACCGTGACTATTGCTGTCGTTTTTTTTTTGGTAGATCCCGCAGCCGCTAGACAAAAAACCTTTGACACAACTTTTTTAAGGATTTTTAGGGGTAGCTCCTTTTTTCTTGCTTACCATCCCCTGCGCATCCTTTCATTCCGGAGCTTTTCTAATAAAAAGCCGCCTTCAATTACAAGAAAGCCACGCATATAAAAAAAAAGTTAAATTACTTAATGCTGGAAAACCTAAAGGAAAAATGCCATCAGCGGTCATAACTAGGTAATATTGAGGAATAATACAAATCACGTAAATACTATTTACTTAGTTAATCAATTAAAAAAAAAGTTCATCAGATAAAGATATTGCACACATATTCCTACAAATGTATGGGTACATGTACTGACAACTGGCCATGCTTTGTCTTTAAAGCCTTATTAAGCACACAGCTCTTTAAATCATAAACAGACTAAAAATGTTTCTGGTATATAAACATATATATAAGTGCTCTATTTGCTACCAAAACAAATGTTTTAAATGTTAGATACTCAAAATCTACACGCGGTACAATGTACCAACAATTTGAAATGGTTATGTGAACTAAGTTTCACAATGAGGTAATTGGTGTAGCTGGAGTTGTTGATTTGGTTTTGGGCCCACATGATACGAACTCTAATAAAAATTACGTTAAAATATTTTGGTTTTAAAGGTCATGGTGGTATACTTATATTCAAGTGACAGTTTCTGGCCAGCACATGTAGCATTTTCTGGATATTAATCAAGACCATTTTTTGTCTTCCTGCTGTGCACGTGTGTTTGCCAGTTTTCAATATTTACCAGAAAAGATGTCACGGAAGCAAGTAGATTTCTTAAACCAACTATTGGGGAAAAAATGGAGCCGAGGGGGTGTGTAAGCAAGTAGAATTTTCGGCTTGTTTGAACATGTTTCTTTTCTATACCGGTTGACCGTTCTATTTGGAAAAGGTATTTGGATCAGGGTATGCTTGAAGCTGGCAAGGGTCAGCAGGAGCAATAGCACCGCAGGACATGCCAACGTAAATGGCAGGGGAAACTGTCAATGCCAGAACTTAAGCCCGCAAGCCTTTCTGTTTTCGCTAACCTGGTCGAGCAGCTGTCCAAATTGCTAATAGGCGTAAATGAGACGCCCAATGGACGCCAAAGGAAAGTATAATTCCGTTCCTTAGAATAGAGAAAAGAAACGACGTGTGCCGCTCGCATTCTTTACGCAAACTCCGTTGTTGATCTTCATCTGCATGTGCTGCTGCCCTAAATCGGGATTACTCGTCGCATGCTAAATGGCAAAAAAAGGGGAGAGAGGGAAAACTAAAGGAAAATCGAAACCGAAAACGAAACCCTTTTAAAATTCCATAAATCCCTATTGTGAGGTACATGCCGAAATCTGTCTATAACGTTTTTTTTTTTTAGCAGCAGGCCGGATTTGCATACCCAAAAAATTAATATTCAAAAAGTGAGGCTGTGCCTGCATGGCACACGACAAAAGCACCCCTCATAGAGATTTTTTCTGTTCGTTACCCAGACACACATTAAATGTCCTATGGCTGGGATAGCGACAACCCTTTTTGCACT